>OX457050.1:26275694-26300694 GCA_949752735.1 Lumbricus terrestris
GGCTCGGAATCTGATTTATCTCGCGGATGTCACTTCTCGCTCATAATAATAATCTTCGCCGTCTAAAGTCGCTGTCTTTTCTAGCTGCGACAGATGGACGCATCGACTAAACTGAAGAAGAAGCGGAGGAGAAGGAGGAGGAGCGTTGATAATGGCGCCCCCGTGCGGTCAGTGATGGATGACGTCGATGTCGTCGACTGAGTTATGGTCGAATATTCGTCTGCGGAGAGTCGGAGGGAGGACGGGCGCTGACCGGAAGGGAAGAGTTTAAATCGAAGGACGTCAACGGGGTCAGCAATTGAAATGACCCCACTGACAAATATTTATCGCCGGAAGCAGAAATAGGAAAAATAATGAACCGATGGGAGGGAGGGAGGGAGGGAGGAAGGAAGGAAGGAAGGAAGGAAGGAAGGAAGGAAGGAAGGAAGGAAGGAAGGAAGGAAGGAAGGAAGGAAGGAAGGAAGGAAGGAAGGAAGGAAGGAAGGAAGGAAGGAAGGAAGGAAGGAAGGAAGGAAGGAAGGAAGGAAGGAAGGAAGGAAGGAAGGAAGGAAGGACGGACGGACGGACGGACGGACGGACAGACCGCTTGAAAAGACAGATGCATGGACGGACAGATTAAAACGTGGATGAATGGGGTTCGAATGAACGGACAGATGAACTGATGGAAGGAAGGAAGAAGGTATTTACTTCTTAACGGTTTGCTGGACTTCACCGATGGTTATTGGGTGTTTGGAGAGAGACAGCTAGACAGACTGACGGACGAAAACACAGACAGACAGAGACTGTGACAGAGACAGAGAGACAGGGCAAACGTAGCCAGGATTTCATTTGGGGGGGGGTGTTTCCTCGGCGGAGAATTTCTGACGAGCTTTTTTTTAGTCGTCAAAATTTCTGACAACCATTTTTATTCATCGGAAACGGCTTTTTTTAACATTTTGTCGTCTAATTGCATGGATTTTTTCATTAAGTGCTATTATTTTTTTTACATTTTTCACTTCGGGAGTGCTTTCATAGTTTTATGTAATTTTTTTTTCATTATGTCCTAGTAAATGTACTATATTATTTTTTACATTTTTCATTTCGAAGGTTCGAATGAACGGACAGTGGTTGGGGGTGTTCAAACACCCAAAACACCCCATAGCTACCGCCTTGGGACAGGGACAAGAGACATAGAGACAGAGACAGAGACTGAGAGACGGAGACAGAGTGAGAGTGGCAGACCGAGAGATGTTATGGCGTGGAAAGGACCCAGCCTATTTGGAATCTGTGAACACATACATTGATCGTCGTGGTGTTTTATCAGGTAGGCCTAGCAAAGTAAGGTGAATAATAGTAACTGAAAGCGAGGCGCTGATCGTGTAGGTATAGTGGGGTGTTATTGATGATAGTGTGGTGTTATTGGTGATAGTGTGGTGTTATTGGTGATAGTGCGGTGTTATTGGGGATAGTGTGGTGTTATTGATGATAGTGTGGTGTTATTGATTTTAGTGTGGTGTCATTGATGATAATGTGGTGTCATTGATGATAGCGTGGTGTTATTGGTGATAGTGTGGTGTTATTGATGATAGTGTGGTGTTATTGATGATAGTGTAGTGTTATTGATGATAGTGTGGTGTTGTCGATGATGGTTATTGCGTTTGAATTGTCACTGCAGTTGTCGTTTCAGCAAGAGCGTATAGGCTAATATGTCCGATCGACGACCAATTAGTGTTAGTGGTGCTAGTAGCAGTGGTGGCAGTGTTGCTGGAATTGCGGCAATTTTGTTAGCGGTGTTAGTCTTAGCGTGGTGCAAACGTTAGAGGTGTTATTGACGTTAATAATGGTGATGGTGGTGGTGGTGGAGGCGGTGGTCGTGGTGGTGGTGGTGGTGGTGGTGGTGGTGGTGGTGGTGGTGGTGGTGGTGGTGGTGGTGGTGGTGGTGGTGGTGGTGGTGGTGGTGGTGGTGGTGATGGCATTGTGATGCTGATGGTGGTGGTGCCGGTTGCGGGCCAAGGTGGTGATGTTGATATGCATGATGTGTAGTTGACTAGTTGCCATGCAGAGAGCAAGCGCGACGCCTTCCGTTAATCAGGACGCACAGAAAGAAAGCGTAATAAGACGCTTCACGAAAAAATCAGCGCCGGACCCGAAACGAGAGCGAGGAGACTGGAAAAGAGCAGCGAGGAAAGAGGAAAAAGAGGAAGACACGCTAGAAATGGAGCAGGCAATACAAAAGGAAGGAACACGTAGGGGCCGCGTAGACGGCGAGGAACGGAACGGGCGTGGAAAGGGAAGTCGGAAGTGGAGTGGGCGTGATGGAAGAGGGAATTAGATTATAGTGATGGACGGACGGGAGAAGAGGATGATCAGCTGGAGCAAATGGGAACTGTACACGGAGTGGGAAGACAGTGGATTGGGAGATGAAAACGAAACGAATTCCTAAGAATATAAAATATGCTTGTTTGATATGGAGAGAGGCAATCTCCGCGGCGGATCGCCGGGAAATAATTGATTGCAAACGAAACTCGCGGTTGGTAGACGTGCGAACAAAAAGACTGCAGGGTCAAGGAAAGTCACTGCAGGTAAAGCGCATAATCAGAGATACATACATGTATATACAGAGAAAGACAGAGAGATGAACAGACAGAGACAAACACAGTGATGATAGAGGCGGACAGGTTGAACGAAAGAGACTGGGAGACATAGAGAAGGAGAGAAAATGATCCAGACAGACGGGGGGGAAGTCGGCGATCATATTATTATTATCATAAAGGCAGAGAAATTCAAGAAGAGACGGACAGGGACACTGAAAAGCATACATATACAGACAGATTTGATAGAATGGAAAGAGAGGCAGACAGAGACAGAAACAGACACAGAGACACAGACATTAGAGACAGACAGATTGGACTAAATGGAAAGAAAGACAGGCTGAGCCGCCACCACATAGCGCCTCTGAGTAGGTATCTTGAAGGGGCGCTATATAAATTACGATAGATTGATTGATTGATTGATTGAGATGGAGCCAGAAACAGATACACAGACATAGAGACAGACAGATTGGACGAAACGGAAAGAGAGACAGGCAGAGGTAAAGCCAGAAATGAAACAGAGACAGAAACAGAGACAGAGACAGATTGGACGAAATGGAAAGAGAGATATAGAAACAGAGACAGATAGACAGACAGTGACAATGACAGAAAAATAGAAGACGAATACGGGAGTCAACCAGAAGCGATAGGCGAGGTATGCCCAGTCAGAAATAGATGTCTGGATAAAAACAGGTATTACTGTTCACATTTGTTTCATGTTTCATCTTTCATTTTTTCCTCACTGTATAATACCTACACTCGGTTAATGATCGAGTTGTGGCAGCGTTTTTGTGAGGTTTCTGACTGCGCAAAAACATGCAGTGATAGCATACATAGGCCTACACGTAGGCCTACACAATCATAATGTCTGGAATTGTAGACATAGACATATAGACATAGACATATTTTTATTGATCCCAACAATTCAATTGTACATGTATGTTTAACAAAGTATAGACATAATTCGCAATAAGAAAAATACTCAAAGTGAATAGGTATTATAAGAGTGAGGGAGCAAATAGGCACACCAAAAGGGACAAGTCCCGCTAAGCAGGGGCCTAATTAACTAAGTGAAGTGAGAAAGTGAAAGCTGAAGGGAGTATTGGAATGCAGAGATATTACTTAACTAGGGAAAGAAAGAAAAAATTATTATAAAAATATGTAGGGAAACGGTATAGACATGAGTACAAACCAGTAAATATTTTTACGGATTTTGACTATAATAATGTCGTTCCGGGAATCGGGAGGGGGGGAATTCCCACAGAGACATCTAGAGTATAAAGATTGCTCAGTGATGACCACTCATGTAACACATCCCTAATCCATCCGATCACTCATCCACTCAAGCTCTCAATTCGTAATCCTTCTCACTGCATGACTGCTTTACGCAGCTTTATAGCACAACGTTAATAATAATCTTCGTCTGTTTAAAAAATAATACGCATCCGGGTGACGCACCGCACCCAGTTACACGTCAAAGCACATTAATAAGAAACAACGGCAAATAATGTGGACATAACAATGTGATTGATTGCCGGTGTCACGTGATATTCTATCCCACCATAAAGCTATCCGGGGGGAATGAATTAATCTATAGGCTACCCCCTGATGGAATATGCCCGTCTAGACTATCCGTAGGGATAAACCATTCTATCCATTTATTGAAAAATGCGTATAATTGAAGAATGTGTGTTGTAAACAAAATTTAAAGTGACTCTAATTGTTTTAAGTGTCCTAAACAATGTTCAGAGCAAGCCTTCAGCAAGGCAACTCGAATTTATTTAGTTGATAAGTGTTCTTAAGCGTTCTAAATGTTCTAAGTGCTTTAAAACAAAAGCAAGCAAAATTATTTAGTAGGAATAGGCCTAAACAACATACCTTTTAGTGTCATTGTTCAAAACAATGCAGATAGAAGTTAATTGGGCTAAAATAAATAAATACACGCGGAAGTGACTTTTTCAACATCTCATCCATCTGGGGATACGATTAATACGGCGGATACTCTATTTCGTGAAACCGGCAAAGAGAACACTAGGAATAAAGCGCTTAACAATCTTTGATGGTAGAACAAAATTAATGGATGCGGTCTAGGGCGTAAGTTATAAGTGGTTTTTGCTAGAGGTGGAAAAAGGTTCATCAGGAAGTGATTGACATTTAGAAGTAGCCTATTATTATTATTATTATTTCAACAGTATCATTATTTTAACTGCGTTGCCCGATGTGCAGTTCTGCACGGGAGGGACTAAGTACTAAGTAAGTATCATTATTTTAACTTTTCTATTTTGAAAGTATTATAATTCTCCAACGTAACATGTATCAAATGCAAGCAATTGAACCATCAAGCAGACGTTTGCATTATTCTGTTTCTAGAAAGCGACATTTGACACGAATGAAAGGTCTATGACATCTGTGTTTACTTGTGGGACAGAACTGTCACAATTTTTGCGTAGCTTGATTTCTTTATTGAATTATCTGAATGCTTGAACAGCGACGTTGCCTGTCATTTGTGAATGAAAGAAGTATCACATTTGGGTACAAAGTACACACAGCCATCTGGCATCTGAAAGTGCCTTCTGTCACAGCTGCTGCCTCGTTTGATCGCATGGCTGTGTTGGTTGTTTAATTTTTTTGGTTGTTTCAATTTTTTGGTTGTTTCATTGATATATCTGAATGCTGGAGATACGCATTTCATATGACATACAGAATGAATGAAAGGACTATCACGTCCGTGTAGGGCTACTCAGAGCTATCTGCACATATTGCCAGTTAAGATTACGTCATTGTTTGATTGACTTGTGCAATAGATAGAAAAGCGACATGGCTTGCGCTATATAATTAGGCGACCGATGGCAGCCGGGGCCATACATTATATATACTGTATATATACAATATAATATATACATATTGTGGGGCGCGGTGGTGTAGTGGTGGCGTCGTTGCCTTGAAGCCGGAAGGTTCGAGGTTCGAATCCACCTCAAGTCGCCACGTAGGGACCTTGAGCAAGTCCTTCACTCGCAATTGCTCAGCACTTCGGCGTGAAACTCCGATGCAGTGTCCGCTCTGCAGTCGGGAGCGCCTCTGAGTAGTGAGCTTGAAGGGGCGCTATAACAAGTACGCATACAAACAAACAAACAAAACAAACATATAATGTATGATGCCGGATGATGTAATAACTGCGACTGGATATATATATATATATATATATATATATATATAATATGGATATATTGTATATAGATAGGATGATGTAATAACTGCGACTGGATATTTATGTATAGTCTAATATGAACATATAATATTACATATAGATATGGTGCTTTGCGTCTCATTTGCACAGATTTGTATGCTCTGCTGCTTGTGCAATATGGACGTTTGTGTCGCAGTAAAGAGATTATACGATCAATTCATGAAGAATTCATGAGCTACTGAAATACTCACTTACTCACTCACTCATTCGATCACACAATCACCCGCTCATTCAGAAATTCACTCACTGCGACAGAGACGCAGGGTAAATAGACAGACGGACACGGACAGACGGATAGAGACAGAGATGCAGACAGAGAAGCAGACATACAGATATACATGTACAGACAGAATGTATACATATATAAGATGGATGGACGGACGGACGGATGCGATGGATGTGGAAAATGGGGTTGTTGGGGTATATTGGGTAGATGGGATAGATGGTATAGATGAAATATATGGGATGGATTGGATGGATAGATGGTATAGATGAAATATATGGGATGGATTGGTTGGATGGATTGGATTGGATTGGATGGATGGACGGACAGACGGATGGATGGATGGATGGATGGATGGATGGATGGATGGATGGATGGATGGATGGATGGATGGATGGATGGATGGATGGATGGATGGATGGATGGATGGATGGATGGATGGATGGATGGATGGATGGATGGATGGATGGATGGATGGAGGGATGGATGGATGGATGGATGGATGGACGGAGGGACGGACGGACGAGCGGACAGACGGATGGATGGTATATAGATGAAACATATGGGATAAATGGGATAGATAGGGTAGATCGGGTACATGGGATAGATGGATTAAGTGAAATATAAGGGATAGATGGGAGAGATGGGACGGACGGACGGACGGACGGTGGATGGATCGATCGATAGATAGATAGATAGATAGATAGATAGATAGATAGATAGATAGATAGATAGATAGATAGATAGATAGATAGATAGATAGACAGACAGACAGACAGACAGACAGACAGACAGACAGACAGATAGATAGATAGATAGTAAAGCAAGACAGGCAGGAGAGAGACCGCCATCCGTTTTTCGCTTGTACAAAATTTCTCTTCTCAACCGATTACTCGATGATTCTACATATTTACATGTTATTATATGTGTATGGAAATGTTTAGAAAACAAGTGGATTGACAGATGATGGATGATGGATGATACATCGACCATGAACACAACTGAACTGATTGGAAATCTCGTCGAAGCAGACCAGGGATCTCGACGACAAAATAAACGATTAGAGAGGGAGACAGAGACAGAGCCAGAGACACAGACACGGACACAGACAGACAAGCATGCAGACCGACAAACAGACAGACAGACAGATACTCATTTGAAGTGGTTCATGTTAGGACCTTGCGAAGAGACAGAGACAGGAACAGACAGACAAAGGGAGAGGCACAGACAGAGACACGACACAGACAGAGACAAAGTCAGAGATAGCCAGAGACAGAGGCAGAGACAGACATGCAGACAGAGAGACAGAGTCTCATTTGAAGTGGTTCATGTTAGGACCATGCGAAGAGACACAGAGGCACAGACAGAGACAGAGTCAGAGAGAGAGACAGAGACGGAGGCAGAGACAGAGACATGCATACAGACAGACATAGACTCATTTGAAGTGGTTCATGTTAGGACCATGCGAAGAGACACAGAGGCACAGACAGAGACAGAGTCAGAAAGAGAGGCAGAGACAGAGGCAGAGACAGAGACATGCATACAGAGAGACAGCGTCTCATTTGAAGTGGTTCATGTTAGGACCATGCGAAGAGACACAGTCACAGACAGAGACAGAGTCAGAAAGAGGGGCAGAGACAGAGGCAGAGACAAAGACATGCATACAGACAGACAGACGGATACTCATTTGAAGTGGTTCATGTTACGACTTGCGAAATCGTGTTTACATCGGAAAGCTAAAATAGCACTGCATAAGAACATAATATTATTATTATGTGTGTTTGAGCATATTAGCAATTGCCATACCATATATCTACATGTAGGTATCATTATCCAAGTGCAATTTCCTTATTCATTCATTCATTCATTCATTCATTCCGTCCACATGGAATGGACTCCCGCTTGCACTACGCTTACTTCCCCGGAATTATTTGCCTGCTTTCTACCAGTTGCTCAAGACCTATCTTTCAGCCGTGGCTCAGCTGGGAGCGCCTCTGAGTAGTCTTCTTGAAGGGGCGCTATATAAGTTTTCGGAATGAATGAATGAATACATACATACATACGTGCGTATGATCTACACGCATACATACGTACGTATGTACATGCACACGTGCATTCATGCATACATACATAGCTGCATGCAGGGCATTGCAGGCATGCACTGACCATGCAGAAGGATAAAGCTACAAATGGCCGTCCAACGGAAATAAATATCTTTGTTACCTAAGCGCAGCATCGATGTAGATCACGTTTATTTTGTACACGGTCTAGGGGCCTACGTGCGTGTCTTTCCTATATTGCTTCCTATTCATTCGGATAAGACTTATGCACACTCGTAAACGAGCCATAGAGAGAGTGAGGCGACAGATAGAAAAACGGAAAGACAGAAAGGACAGAAAATAGAGAAAAACAGAGAGACAGACACACAGAAATACAGAAATACAGAGAACAGAAAAGACAGAAACAAGAAATAGAGAGATATAGAGATATAGAGAGAGAAAAAAAAGGACAGGGAGAGACAGGGAAAAGGGAAAAGGCAGGGAGACACAGAGAGGGAGAAGGACAGGGAGAGACCAAGAAAGGCAGTGGGACACAGAGAGAGACATGAAGAGACAGAGATAGACACACAGAGAGAGACAGAGGAAAAGGCATGGAGAGACAGAGAGAGACAGGAAAAGACAGGGAGAGCCAGGGAGAGCCAGAGAGAGACAGACAGCCAGGTATAGAACCTTCATGTTGCGCTAAACTAAGTATTTATATTCGACGTGCCTATGTAACATCATACGAATTGAATGAACATGTATAACTGTATCCATGGGCGTCCGCAGAATTTTTTTTAGGGGGGCGCAAACTTTTAAATGGTTGACTTAATTAATTAGGGACTAAACAACAGTGGCGGCGCCAGGATTTCAGTTTGGGGGGCTGAAGCCCTCGCGGCGAAAATTTTCCATTTTCGCCGCCAAAATTTCTGACGACCTTTTTTAGTCGTCAGCCGAAAATCGTGGATATTTCAATGTAAAAAACTTCGGATGGCCCTTTTTCAGGGGGGGGGGGGCTGAGCCTCTTGTAGGGGGGCTTAGGACCTACTAAAACGAGCTTCCAACTTGAATAAAGGTTTCAGCAAAGATTCCCTTCCTCTACGTCCCTCCCTCAAAGCAGGCCTAGGCCTAATGCGAGTAAACCTACCTTCCCAGTCGAAGGCGGAATCGGTTTCTTTCGTGGACAGAAGGCTAAAACGACACACGTTAAGCGTTTCAGCGCTCAGTTTCAACAGAGTAGCCTATACGCATCAATCACGAAAGAAAGCAGGTTTGAATGCAACAGAAATGCAACAGAAAAAAATTATGCGGACGCCCATGGTGGTGTGTATTGGGTGTGTTCGGAGGGGGGCGAAGTGGCCGACACCAGAACGACTGTCCGAGCGAAAAACAGACAACTATCTGTTCCGTTCATTGGGCTATCAAGTTTCTTCTACCCGCGATGCTGTCGACCCTCACAGTTATACGAAATTTTCCTATATTTCGTCTCCTCCGTCCCTGTGACATATTGCCCGCCTGACTCACAACGTTTAGTAGATGAAGTTACAGTTTAACGAACCTTGTGACAACTCAAATAAATTATGGATTAGCATTCTTCTTTCATCCAGCGGAGTATGCTTAGAAGGTGTGGCAGAACAAGTGCCAGCTGGCATCTACAGAAAGAAGCGGATTATTTGGAGACTATCGCTCTAGCCAACTTCAGCCAGTGTCAAATATGCTTATGTACCGGCATATTTATGCAAATGCATACATGTATAAATATATATATACACACATATATTATCCTCAATATAGTATAGGCGGTTCTTCAGCGGATCTGTTATCTAGCATTCTTCCTCTTCTCCTCACATCCTCCGCCACTTCAACTCTAAACATCACCCACCTTAGTCGTCCATCTATCTGCCTGCCTGACTCTCCGGACTTGACCCGCTGCCTATCGATTTTGTTTTGATTGAGCGCCTGTGAATAAGCTGGTTCCCGCGACTTGGCTTTTGTGGGCGCTGTAGAAGTCTCGAGATTACGATTACGATTACGATTAGCAATTACTTCGCTATTAGTGGACACGAGTGAATTCATTTCCCGTATGGGGGTACGAATTTCTGTATTACCAAGAGAGAACTCTATATGCTGAGTTTTCACAAATGGTCGTGGCTGCACCTATTATAAGCAAAGCAGCCTAGTCCAACTCGTGGAGCATGTCGTAGGCCTATTTTTACGGTCGGTACACTATAGTACCTTACTAATTAATCTTGCGCTTCCTATTTTAAATAGCTACCTAGAAAATGTAGTGTTTTCCGATAATCACGGAGGGAAGCGTGCTGTAATAATTATGATAATCAAATTATCAACATTCCTCTGCACATACGCGCAGAATCCAGAGGGGCGCACATGCGCCCCATTGCGCCCCCCTGCGGACGCCCATGACTGTATCCATGTATGGATTTCAAGTGAATGGAGAGTCGAGACCAATTCGTCGGATCAGTTTTCCGTGTTTTTCCATCCTCAATCTAATTGGGCTTACATTCCAGACTCACCTCAGCACACGCATACACACGCAAACACTCACTTACACCCACACATCTACACGTACGCAAACACAAACACACACACGCACAAACATACACACACACACTCATATACACCATCGTTGGACAAATGTTGCCGTATACCTTGTAACCTGGTATTTCCTTGGTTCGGTTTCCTGTCGTGACGTTAGCGTGTTCAGCGTTTCCTTCGCATACCATGTTTTAAGTGCAACAGCAATGGACATCTTTGTATACGTTGCAGTCTACGACAGATGATTTGAAAGGAGGCGAGATGACGACAGCGTTCATCAGTTGGTCCACTGCAGCTTCTCAGCGACGTCATTCATCTTCGCCTCCTAGAATGACGTCATCAGTGGTCATCGTGGCTGGATTCTTCCTCTGCATACTTCTCTTTCCCGGATGGTCCAACGCAAAAGGTAAGCACGCCAGGCGTTTGCACGCGTCTGAACCTGTATCAGGGCCATGCAAATGGAAGGAACTAGTGTGTGTGCATGCATGCATGCATTTATGTATGTATGTTTGTATGTAGGTATGTATGTATGTACGTATGTACGTACGAATGTATGTATATACGTATATAATTATATATGTATGCATGTAGGCTATGTAGTTTGTATGTGCACTTGTTATAGCGTCCCTTCAAGCTCTTTCTACTCAGAGGCGCTCCCGAATGCAGAGCGGACACTGCATCAGAGTTTCACGCCGAAGCGCTGAGCAATTGTGAGTGAAGAACTTGCCCAAGGTCCTTACGTGGCGAGGTGGATTCGAACCTCGAACCTTCCGGCTCCAAGGCAACGACGCCACCACTACACCACCGCGCCCCACAATTTAAATTTTAATTTGAGAGTCACATCGATGTATGTGTTAGTTCTTTAAATTCTACTCAGTGGCGCTCCCGACTACAGCGCGAGCATTGAATCGGAGTTTAACGCCGAAGTGAATGAGCAATAATTTTGCATGTGAAGGACTTAGGGCTCCTACGCGGCGGCTTCAGGTGGATTCGAACCTGCAACCTTCTGGCCCCAACCATTCCCCTACACCACCGCCCCACAAGTATGTTTGTTTGTGTGTGAGTGTGTGCGTGCGTGTGTGTATGCGTGCTCGCGTGTGCGTGTGTGTGCGAGAGCGTTTGTGTGTGAGCGTGTGGGCGTGTCTGTGTCTATGTCTGTGTGTCTGTGTGTGTGCGTGTATGTGTGTGTCTCTTGAAATTGAAAGATTTTCTTCCGCTTTAAAGAGTGTTTGAGAGTCACATCGAACAGTGGCTGAATTACTTTGCAGGCGTGTCAAAGCTTTCACAAATCAG
The DNA here is from genome assembly GCA_949752735.1 of Lumbricus terrestris. Taxonomy (NCBI): domain Eukaryota; kingdom Metazoa; phylum Annelida; class Clitellata; order Crassiclitellata; family Lumbricidae; genus Lumbricus; species Lumbricus terrestris. The sequence goes on from OX457050.1 coordinate 26,287,623, forward strand.
CCACAAAGTGTTTAGCTTGACTGTAGCTGTCAAGCGAGATGCTTTATAAGCGACTGTGTTTATGATTAATGCAGTTAAAATGTGTTGAGCTCAACAGTCATGAATGCAGTCGTAAAGTGTGCAGCTTGGCGACGTTATATTTATTATAATCCTGACATCATAATAGTAGTGGAATTAAAGGTTATCATAGAATAAGGTGGCATTCGTTTAGTGATTTCTCAATTCTCGCCACAAATTATCTAACAAAAGACTTGAGACTGATTTAGCCGTTTTATATCGTCTTTTGCAACTACTTGTTTTCATCTAAGCATTCAGTTTGCTCGATTGTAAAGCGTCTTTGACAATTTCATATAGGTATTGAACATGGCCATCTAATAGGCTATAATAATTACGTCGGTCTATAATTGCGCCTGCAGTGTGTTGAATGTCTAATTCTTTGTGCTGTACACTTCCCACACGTTATTTTGCGTAAGAAATTCTGAAAGCCTTAAAGTTCTTGGAAGTAGCTTAATTACAAATCAGTTGCATTTCAATGTAATTAAAATGTAACATGTATATATAATCATAATCGAGACCAAGAGACTAAAATAATATCCAGTAATCTTGTTACTGTCTCAATCGAATCAACGCTCTGGTATCTCGAGACAAAGACTCCCTGTATGCGTGTTTGCATGTCTGTCTGTCTGTCTGTCTGTCTTTCTGTCTGTCTGTCTGTCTCTCTGTCTGTCTGTCTGTCTGTTGTGCCTGCCTGCCTGCCTGCCTGCCTGCCTGCCTGTATGTCTGCCTGTATGTCTGCCAAATGCAATAAGCCCTATAACAAGCAAGAACCGTCAATGCCTTCATATACTATAATGTAGGCTGCTGGTTGGTTTGTTGGTTGGTCGGTTGGTCTAAGCTTCAACGTCTCTTCCCTGTTATCTCTCAGGAACCGCCAAAGTCCGTCCTTCCGGTCTGCGCCAAAACGAACGTCAGAAGCCGAAGACGACGTCATCGGATACGTCATCAGCGGATAAGAGCGAATCAGAAGTAGCTGAAGCACGCGAACAGTCTATCAACGACTTATGTAAGTAGCCTACTACCATCCCATATTCATTCATTCATTCATTCATTCATTCAAGAATTTATATAGCGCTTCTTCAAGGGCACTACTCAGAAGCGCTCCCGACTCTAGCATGGCATAAAAGGACAGTTTTGAGTTTAATAAAAAAAAATGTTTCAGTAATAGCCCCAGCAAGTAGACGTAGCTGCTGTGGGAGCCCATTCCAGACAACTGGGCCGATCACAGAAAATGCTCTATGCTGCATCGTTGCAGTTCGTGAAAAAGGGACCAATAGCAATCCCTTCTGTGCAGAACGGAGGGGGCGGTGGTCTTGGGTACTAGTGGAGCAGCAAAGCTCTTGCAAGTAGTGTGGGGCAATTCCTACTAAAAACCTACCAAACATATGTATGTATAAATGTATGTATGTATGTATGCATGCATGCATGCATGCATGCATGCATGTATGTATATATGTATGTATGTATGTATGTATGTATGTATGTATGTATGTATGTATGTATGTATGTATGTATGTATGTATGTATGTATGTATGTATGTATGTATGTATGTATGTATGTATGTATGTATGTATGTATGTATGTATGTATGTATGTATGTATGTATGTATGTATGTATGTATGTATGTATGTATGTATGTACGTACGTACGTACGTACGTACGTACGTACGTATGTATGTATGTATGTATGTATGCATGTATGTATGTATGTATGTATGCATGTGTACAGGTAGGTGGGTATGTTCGCACGAGTATATGTCATTTATTTGATTGCATGATAGACCTCAGTGACAATGCTCTTTGTTGCTATAAGTCTGCATGTAATTAATTATTGATGCTTATGAAAGCTGCTGCATACATCTCTGATTTCTGCTTCCGTGCTCTATTTTTCGCATCGTAAACCTTTCTATCGCAGCAATTTGCTTAAGTGAGTCGGAGAAGCCGTGTACACGGTACAGGCCCCACGGTAACAGTTGGGTACAGTAGACGAAGACGTTTCGTTAAGGATTGTGGTTACTGATGCTAATGATTTCCACACATTGGAGTTAGCTGGGTACTGCCTCCCCCAAAAAAATTGACACCTATTTCATAAAGTAGGCCTGTTCTCCTTCATTTTAAGAAATTTCTTCTCACTACAAACTAACGATGCTAAAAATTGTACAATTTTAAAATCTCTGTGGAAAATTATTCTGTTGACGTAGGCCTATACCCGATTTTCTGTTTCTGTATTTTTCAAGCTTTTCCTTCAAAATTTATCGGTTGCCATTTCGTTTTGTCCTGTTCTGCAGAAAGATCTGTGAGAGCCCATAACGATCACTTAAGATTCTCATGATCTGCCGCGTAACTTATCTCACAGTAAATTATTCATTCTTATGAAAGTTTTCCATGAAGAGGGTAGCATTCGCCTCCATAGAGGAAAGTCGTTTAAGGAGCGTGTTCATGAGCTTGAGTTGTTCCTTAAGTTAATAAACAAATTCCGGTATCACTCAGACGATTGACTCAGCGAATATAAACATCGGCTGGAGACAGCACGTCAAGTCATAACAGGAAATGGAATGGTTAATGGCCGCGAATCAGACACAGACGATCTGTAATTGTAGCCAAATACCAGAGCATAAATTTTGGAGTAGACCTATATGCTGGCTGTGACTGGGTCAGAGTCTTGCAACGAGGAGGGATGCGGGTTTGGGTCTTCTTTGACGGCACTGTTTAATCTAGTCCAATGCTTCAGAGCTTTTTTAAAGAAATTTTTTGAACTGAACAATCAGCAATATTTTAATCTGGTGTGCCTTTGGCGGCCGCCCACATTCCTGACGTCTTTTTTTATTCCTTTATTTTTAGTCGTTCGTCAGAAATTTGTCCAAATAAATGTCGCCGGCGATAAAATCAAATGACCTATGTTTTAAGTAATTCGTCAGAAATGTGACTTTCCTGCGTATTTTTTTTCACTGCAGCACATGCAAACCCTTCGTTCCATTCCATGTTCAATCGACCACAGTCAACTTTTTCCAACGTTTTTCACTGCACGGTATTGCTTTTACAACTGCACAAATTCGTTCAACGGAACAACTGAACATTTTGTGTAGGCCTACATCTGCACGCTAAAAAAGCCTTTCCCTGCTTCCGGGGGGGAGGGCAACCGCGTTCAGCCAGACAGCGAAGACACCCTTGACCTCAGTACGTCAGTGTTGCTTAAACAAACGGAGAAAGAAGGAGGACTTGAAACTAGTTTTAAAAAAACAGAAAATTTCTCGGTTTTTTTACACGTTTCAAGTCATTCTTTTCTTCCTCCGTTTGTTTTAACTTAAGAGAAGTTGTTGCAAACTTGTAGCTTTTTCTCCTTCTCCTCTTCCTTCTCCCCCTTCTCATCTTCCTTCTCTTCATTCTCCCCTCCTTCTTCTCCTCCTCGTCCCCTACCTCTTCATTCCTTCTTTTTTGCTTGCATACCTTCTCTCCTTCATAATTTGCTTCGTTCTTTTGCTGTCTCGTTCCTTTTCTATTATTTCTTGCTTGCTTTCTTCTTCTTTTTATTCTTCTCCTCTTTATCCTCCTTGTCCTCCTCTTCCTCCTTCGTCATCATCTTCTTCTTCTTCCTCCTCCTCTTCAGCTTTTCCTTCTTCTTTTTTCTGTTTCAGTCTAGTCTAACGCTCTTCTCCGGGAATGCATGCATGCATATTTCGTGATAACCTATTCGATCCCTTCAAGATGAATATACGACGACATTCGATGTTTATTTTATAATATATACTCCTCTTATAAAAAAAATCCGTCAGACTACGAAAATTTATACTCTAGGCACATCGACAGGAACTATAGAGAGATGGAGCCGTGTCTCTTTACATATTGCAATTCACGCACGCGCACACGTATGCACACGAGTCTCAGTATGTCCTTCTATATGTATATTTAAGCAAATGTCTTTCAGCTGTTCATTACTGACAACATAGTGCCAAGATATAAATATATGTATGCATAGAATGCATATGTAAAAATATACATTTGTATTAATAACTGTATAGAACGATACATATATCATGAAATATGAAACATATATAAAATATATATATTATATACATAGAATGCATACATATATATGTAATATATATATGCATGCATATATAAATATGTATATTTGCGCTAATAACTGTATAGAATGACTCGGACATGACGGCACAGGAATGCAGAAATTTCATCATCGTCACTGTTCCGTCGCCATCTTATATTCTGCCGACACTTAAACTGCCAATAGACATGTCAGGCGAAGAAGGAGAAGAATAGGGAGGTGCAGAGAGGAAAAAGAAAAGAAAAAAATTGAAGACGAAAAAAGATTAATAGTCCTTTATAACCGCCGAGAGTGAGACGAGGAGACTATGAAGTGTTAACGACATCTCAATTTTCTTAGCCTCGGTGTAGTGAGGGAGGAGTCGGCGATGATGTAATAACTATGTACTGTTTTATTACTATAATTGTATTAACAGTAGGCCTAATCAATAGGTCTATATCGTTTCTGTAAACACTTATTAGTCATTACCAATATATAGGGAGGAGAGAGTGGGAGAAAGAGACAGAGAGATACAGAGAGATGCAATGGGCGGGCAATTGGTGCCACGCAGGGTCTGAAGGGATGATTGGCAGGTGGAAGAAATGGGGTTAAGAAGGGACGCGACAGGAAAGGAAGGATCATTCGCCCGGGATCGTTGACGGTAGAGCATCGGCCGCAAGGGGGCGAAGGGATCACTTGCGAACGAGAGGCCACCCGGAGAGCTAGTGTATAGCATCTCTTAAACGGGTGCCTTTGAAGATAGGGGCCTGGAGCGAGTGAGGCGATGGAAGAATAGTTTTACGACAAGTGTAATCGCTAGTTTGCGTATATAATTATATGATGTAAATACGTGAAGTCGATGATAACTGTCACCAAGAAAGATTGAAAACTGTTTCGGGTTAATTCTCTGTGCGATTGAAGTTGAACGATAACCCACGTGCTACGCTGCAACTAAAGTCCCCCGAAGATTTAGCCTGCTGCTCAATTAGCACCGCTCGCCACCAAAACTGAAAGAGTACGAACAACAATCGTCTCTTCCAGTACACTCGGCTTATGCGATCATGTGAATGTTGAGTGGCGGCTCTCACGCTCGCTGTCTCATGTTCCCATCGAAAGTTCACGACATTATATTTACACCGTGAGGCATAAAAAAGAAAGCCCCAGGAAAAATCATTGTTATTTCAAGAATATTAAAGCAATCTCAATGAAATTCAGGAAAGTTATAGCTAAATAGCAGACAATGTAAAAACATTTGCAATTTGCACTTAATCTGTCCGCCTTTAGCTTCTACGCATGCGCGAAGTCACTTGCGCCATTCACGTACCGCCGAGTCAATAAATCGCTGGTCAAGATCGTTCCAAGCTTACATTATTCTCTTAAGAAGATCTTCAACATCACGGACCTTTTGTTTTGTACACCATTTCCTGCTTCTGCTAGCAATACTCAAAATGATCGTCTGTATGTAGCAGTTGGAACTCGAAAGAGAGATATTGCAGCCGACCGCCTTTTACGCACGCGTTCAACGTTTAGCAAAGCCTTTATGGTGCCAGTCAGTGTTTCTTCTCTGGGGCGCACGTCGATTCACTTTGTTGAACTGGGGTAAAAATCAATGGCCAATACTACAGCTAGAGATGTTTTACTCATGGGAGGCCTTCTACTTGAAATTCGATAACTCTCTGAATTTTACATTTTCCAACAAGATGGTGCTCCAGCGCACAGAACTCGAGAAACGGTTGCACTTCTGACGAAAGAAACTCCTGACGTCATAATTTCTACACTATGGCCCCCTAGCAGCCCATATCTGAATCCCGTCGATTATAAAATATGGAGATGCACGCAGGAAATGGTGTACAAAACAAAGGTCCGTGATGTTGAAGATCTTCTCAAGAGAATAATGCAAGCTTGGAACGATCTTGACTATAGCGAATTATTGACTCGGCGGTGCGTGAATGGCGCAAGCGATTTCGCGCATGCGTAGAAGCCAAAGGCGGACAGATTGAGTACAAACTGCAAATGTTTTTACATTGTCTGCTATTTGGTTATAATTTTCCTGAATTTCATTGACATTGTTTGAATATTGTTAAAATTATAACGATTTTTTCTGGGGCTTCTTTTTTTATGCCTCACGGTGTATACATATATATATCTGATGTGTGTGTGTGCGTAAGTGTTTGTGTATTGTGTGTATAGAGTCTATCAAATAGCTAAGTATTGTATAATATATATATATATTATATGCAATGCTTAGCTATGCTGTGCTCAAGAGGCAGAGGCAGAGGCAAAGACAGAGATATATTATTGCATATATATGTGTGTGTGTGTGTGTGTGTGTGTGTGTGTGTGTGTGTGTGTGTGTGTGTGTGTGTGCGTGTGTGTGTGTGTGCGTGCGTGTGTATGTGCTGTATTGCATATGTATGGGTGTGTAGTGTTGCATATGTGTGTGTATGGTATTGCATATGTCATATTTGTCAATATATATATATATTGACATATATGTATATATATATATATATATATATATTGACAAAGCTAAGTATCGCAAATATTTGGACTAACAAAGTTTAGTATTGCATATGTGTGTGTATAATGTGTGTGTAACTGTGTATATACATGTATGTGTATGTGTATGTGTATGTGTATGTGAGTGAGTGAGTAAGTGAGTGAGTGAGTGTGTGTGTGCGTGCGTGCGTGCGTTTGTGTGTAATTATATGTATATATATATATATAATTTTATATATAGCAAAACATTGCAGAATTCCAGTGTCGCTGTTATTTCCTGGAGGTCTTTCATTTGCCGCCACATGACATATGCATGTCATGACCCGTTAGTCTTACTTCTTGGTCGCAGCCATGTCGTGCTCTTTGGCCTCGGTCACCGGGTCTCGGCATGCTCCAAGTCCTTGACACGCACTGCATTGCTGTCTCCTTCGAGTCTCCTTCAGTCCTTCTGCCTCTATCTCTGCCTCTGTCTCTTTCTACTTTCCGTTTGTTCGTCTCTGCCTCTGTCTCTATATCTGCCTGTATCTCTGCCTCTGTCTCTGCCTCTGTCTCTGCATCTGCCTCTGTCTCTGCCTCTGCCTCTATCTATGCCTTTGCCTCTGTCTCTGCCTGTGCCTCTGCCTCTGTATCTGCCTCTGTCTCTGTCTCTGTCTCTGCCTGTGTCTCTGTCTCTGTCTCTGTCTCTGCCTCTGTCTTTGCCTTTGCCTCTGCCTCTGTCTTTGCCTCTGCCTATGCATCTGTCTCTCTGCCTCTTCCTTACTCTTTCCCACTCCCTTTCCACTCCTTTTCATGTCCCTCTCCCTCTCCCTCTCCTTGTCCCTTCTTCTCTCCTCATTTCTTCCTCTTTGTGCCTCTCTATCACGGACTCATACACGTAAACCAATTTTATCGACTCCCCCGGTGAAGCATGCGAATTGTGTTATTGATTGACCAGCGGCTCAGCGAAATAGCGCTATAAAATCGCTTGAGTGGACTGGCCCGCGCCGAATGCCTACTCGTAACGTGATTGGCCGGCAACGGAACAAATTCGCTGAACCGTCTTCGTAGATAAGTCGAACAAAGTTCGCTAATTTATTATTAATAAAAGTCTTTGACCGATCTGCTTTAAAGCTGGACTTACCGCTCCGCTGGAGTCCTCCCAGCGCAGTGGACTGCCGACCGAAAGGACAAGGGTTCAACACACCCCTTATATTTATAAGACAGATAAATTTTCATATATTACTGCTGCACTTGCGCCCCTAGCGACCGCAGTGAAATTATGAGTGCACTGTCGGTGGGAGGATTGGGTTACGACGCAGAGGACTGGCCATTTGCTGTAATAGGCTAGCGGTACGCCGAGGCCGAGAAAATGAAGTTGCTAACGTTTCGCGGTCATTGCCTTAGCACCTGTTCTTGTCCTTCTATTGACTTTGCCACTGGTCGTACGCTGGTATAGTGTCAGTCTCAAATCTGATGAAAGGAGGAGGGGCGACGCCAAGCAGCTCTGCTGTGAGACAGTGTGGCTGAACAGTAGCTAGCCAATCTTATTTTTTACAGATTATACAACACACTTATTTTCTACAGACATATTATGCAAATGATACAATATTAAATATAAAAGTTTTATATGTGGTAAAAGATATTGGCGAAACTCCACAGGACAACGCTGTGATTGCACGGTCGCCGGTCCTGCATCTCGAATGGGCTACCTGGGGCATTTCACCTATAGTAGTCTACCCAGGGGCCAGGAATCACTCCACCATGTTCTTCTGTATACCCTTAGTGCTGTCCTATATTTCCGGGGTTGGGTCGGGAGCGATTCTGAGTAGGTAGTCTTGAAGGAGCGCTGTAGGCCTATAAGTAAACCTAATAAATAGTTAGACAGATGATAGATAGATAGATAGATAGATAGATAGATAGATAGATAGATAGATAGATAGATAGATAGACAGACAGACAGACAGACAGACAGACAGACAGACAGACAGACAGACAGACAGATATTCAATGTTAAACATACATATGATATACATATGCATATAATAAAGTAGCCTAATAGACTTCTGTCCTGTGTTCTGTTGTCTTTTCCAAACGATCCACAGCGATGTATCTGTTCCGGAATTCCACTCATGAGGAACGGCTGTTGGCCTATCTCTTCCGGGACTACGACCCCGTCGCCAGGGCCGTCATGGACACCGATAAACCAGTGGCCGTCTCCATCGACTTCGTCCTACTCCGCATCCACGGACTGGTCAGTTCCAACCATCACACGATTCATTCAGTCGTTCTAGCATTTATATAGCGCCTCTTCATTAGGGACTACTCAGAAGCGCTCCCGACTCCACAACGGCAAAAAAGCATGAAAAGAACAGTGTTGACTTGAATTTTAAAAAGCTTCATTTAGAGCCCCAGGATGCAAACTTAGCTCCTGGGGAGCCCATGCCAGCCCACTGTCAGTAGTGATTCAGTAAGAGATTGATTTTGCATATATATATATATATATATATATATATATATATATATATATAGTTGGTGCGAATGGAACCACAGGCACCCCTCTCCTGTACAGAAGGGAGAAGCCTTGAATTATCATTGCTTTTAAGACCTCATTTCATATTGCCCTCCATCTATCTAATAGGTGGAGGGGAATATGAAATGAAGTGAAATATGGCGTCTATGGCTTACACGCGACCGACCACGCGACATGTCGCTTCGATGGTGTATAGATTTCGGGGAGGTTTCTGTGTTGGATGTGCATTATATCTGTTATCTAACTCCGCAGTGATGTTGCTTGCGAGGGTTTACAGCATGTCGCTTTTTAACGACACTGCCGTTTTAAAGAAGATTGGTGTCGCCCTCCGTCTTTATCCAGGCTTGGGACTGGCACTGGCAGAGTGCCACCAGTGGCGGATGGTCCACAGCTTACCAGAGACATTTAACTGAAATAGACTGCAGGTGATGTCGGGCGGTTCAGCCTCGTTCTGAACCCAGTCTATATGTCGATTCAAGATGGCGTCGCGTGTGTTGAGGTCACGGATCTCGTTCGTCTGCTCTTTTCTCCCTTTTATTGGTTATGAACCAAAGCTCTGTCTGTCTGTCTGTCTGCCTGCCTGCCTGTCTGCCTGTCAGTCTGTCTGTCTGCCTGCCTGCCTGTCTGCCTGTATGTCTGTATGTCTGTCTGTCTGTCTGTCTGTCTGTCTATCTGTCTGTCTGTCTGTTTGTCTGTCTCTATCTCTCTCTCTCCTCGGCAGAGAACCCTTGAATCAGTCCGCTATGTCTGTTCTTTTTCTCTGCCTCTTGCATCCTCTTGCCTCCTCCTACATGTCTCACTCCCTCTGTCTCCATTTCTGTCGCAGTTCACATCCACGCATGTACATTGTATGTGCATGTGTATATGCTTGTCTGTGTGTGTGTGTGTTTGTCTGTGTGTGTGTCTGTGTGTCGCATCTGCTGCCTCTGTTTCTGTTTTCAACTCGACCTCTTGCTGTGATGCTTCTGTCTGTCTGTCTGTCTGTCTGTCTGTCTGTCTGTCTGTCTGTCCTTCTCTTTTCCTCCCTCCTCCTTCGCCCTCCCCACCTCTCTCTCTTTCTCTATCTCCCTCCCTATCTCTTTCACTCTCACTCTCTATCTGTATATCTCTATCTATCCATGAACAACATATTAAAATTGAAGCACTAAAAATCAATGGAATAAGAAATGATGACCCTAAAGTGATGGCTAATACTTTTAATAATCTCTTCTCTGACATCGCTCATACTCTTGCCAAACAAATTCCCGCTCCTAAATCTCCTTTTAACACATACCTTGACCCGCCACTTCCTTATTCTTTTGGCTTGGTTCCTACTTCACCTGAGGAAATAAAAAGTTTGAGCCACTTGATCCACGACAGTCACAGCCGTGGCGTTGATGATATCGACCCTCATATTGCTAATTCTTACATTTCTCAAGTCGCAACCCAACTAGCTGAAATAATTAATTGCTCCCTCAATACTGGAGTTGTACCTGATGCTATAAAAATTGCAAAAATAGTCCCTATTTTTAAAAAGGGTGACAGGGAGAACCCTTCTAACTATAGGCCCATATCCATTCTTCCTTTTTTTGCCAAGTATTTTGAAAAAATAATGCATGATAGGCTCAATAAATATGTAGAAAAATCTCATATTATTTTTCCATACCAATATGGCTTTCAATCTGGTCGATCTACTTTTATGCCTTTAATTGATATGTATGATAAAATTTCTAAGGCCTTTGAAAACAATGAATATTCTATTGGTATCTTCTTCGATTTAGCAAAGGCCTTCGATACTGTGAATCATGAGATCCTATTAAAAAAATTAGCTAATTATGGCATCAGAGGCATCCAATTAGCTTGGTTTACCAGTTATCTCGAAAGACGTCTCCAGTGTGTTTCCTGCAATGGAGCTCTCTCAGACTTTAGAGTTGTTAGATATGGTGTGCCCCAAGGTTCTAATCTCGGACCCTTGCTTTTTCTTCTATACATCAATGACTTGCCTAATATATCTCCTACTCTTTCATTCATCTTGTTTGCTGATGATACAAATGTCTTCTACTCTCATAAATCCTACCAGAATCTAATGCAAACAGTAAACAATGAACTTGTCTTCATAGCCGAATGGTTCTCTGCTAATAGACTCTCCTTAAACATAGATAAAACTAACTTTATGCTCTTTCGAACTAATAAAAAGATGTGCCCCCAGAATGAATTGCAACTGTCTATCAATGATACCTCCATAACGCAGGTTAGCTCCACTAAATTTCTTGGTGTGTACATAGATCAACACCTCACATGGAATGATCATATTAAATATATCTCTGCCAAGGTTGCAAAAAGTGTTGGTATCCTTCGTCGAACTTCCCATATACTCCCCCCCACTATCCGTGTTAAATTGTACTACTCATTAATATATCCTTATCTCTCATACTGTAATTTAGTTTGGGCATCTACATATAAATCCAGGCTCAATAAATTAGTACTTCTCCAAAAACGTGCAATACGTATCATAGCTGGAGTTAAGCCTTTTACTCACTCAAGTCCTTTATTTCAATCATTTAATTTATTAAAGTTTCACCAAATAATGACTTTCCAGATAGGAGTCTTTATGTATCGGTTCACCCATGATCTTCTTCCCCTTAACTTTGCAGGGTATTTCCAAAAAGGATCTGAAATTCACTGCTATTCCACCAGGAACTCCTCTCATTATCGAGCCATATCCGCTCGTTTAAACTCAAGAAGATTCCATATTAAATATACTGGACCAGGTATATGGAACTCGTTTCCTAGTCATGTTCAACAAGCTTCCAGTTTACAAAGAGCAAAAACATTACTGCGCAACTACTTGGTTAATGACTGCAAAGATATTTAACCTTGTAGGCACTGATTTTATTTTACTTTATTATTATTTGTTGTGTTTGTTTTGCGTTCTTTAGTTAAGTTTACTACATTAATTGTCATCTCATGCTGTTCTTTTAGCCTATTGTTCAATTCATTATGTCAACCGTCTAGCCATCTGTTAAAATTGCATATGTAATTAGGTGTCCCTGTTAGCGGGATATTCATCCCTTAGGGCCTTCCTTGTTACCATCCGATAATGTGAAGCATGTTATACTATGTCTATTGTGTATGTTGATGGTTGGTTACAATAAATAAATGAAAAATCTCTATATCTATCTATCTCTTTCTATATCTATTCCTATCAATTTGTATCTATATCTAACTCCCTCTCCCTCTCCTTCTCCCTCTCCTTCTCCTTCTCCATCTCCTTCTTCTTCGCCTCTCTCTCCCCTCACCCTCACCCTCTCGCTCTCGCTCTCCTTCTCTATCTGTAAGCCTGTAATTCTGTCAATTTTTTCCGCGGACATGTGTACCTATTTCTTTTCTGCTTGTTCTGCACTTTGAATTCTTCTCCAGATTATTGTCGTCCCTCCCTTCCTTCCCTTCTTCCATCCTTATTCCTCCCACTCCCATGCTCCCTCTCTATGCCACCTACCTTTCTCTCATCCCCTCCTCCATCCCTGTCTCCGTTTACTTCCATCCACTCCCAATCTTCCGGTTCTCCTTCCCTCCCATTTCTTTACACCCTTCCCGTCTCCACCCCTCCCTCTCAGCCCTCCTTCCTTCCTTCCTTGTCTACTCTCTTCCTGCCTCTCCACGACGTCTTACCATCCCACCCGCTGCAGTCTCTCTACCTTGGCTTCCCTCAGCCCGTTGACGGGTTGGTCGCGTCTGCAGCGCCAGAGACGCCACCTAGCGCTGGACATCGTCGTTCTATTCAGGCGGACAAAGTGGTGCGTAAATCCAGCCGGAAATCAATAATTATCCCGCCAATTTCTGTCCGGACGCAGATCCCCGAGCAGACGACCGACCGGCGTGTTTTCAGTAAATTCCATCGACGCCTTAATTAAAGTCGAGGCTGGTTCCCTGCCCTCCAGCTAAGAACCTCCTTGTCTGCTCGACGTGGCTCCGCGGTAATCA
>OX457050.1:26305694-26448194 GCA_949752735.1 Lumbricus terrestris
GGCAAATATGTCTGTTCACTAAACATTGCGACAAATGACCGAAAGTTTGCGTACCAGGCAGTGTTTGGTCTTGTCCCCCTTCTTTGGGGTGGGGGTGATTCGGGTTGGGGGAGGGGGAGAAAGAGTCCGTTTGGGGCGGACATTTTGGGCGGACGGCAACCGGCCGGTGAGCCATCGACGCCCCCTCTCATCGGTCAGTTTTTTTCTGACCACCCTTTTTCTAGTCATATATATGGTCGAAAGTTTCCCTAACATCTGCCATCATTTTCGCTACATAAAAACTGATGACTGTTTAGTTTTTTTCATTATAATTATGCGTGTGACCAGGACCTGTCCAATATTTTCTGTGGTGGGGAACTGCTACGAGTCGCGTTTCATTTTTCTGGAGGGGTATGGTACGTATTTAAATGCATTCAGCACCTCGCAATTTTTCTGGGGTGAATCTCATTCCTGGGAACCCCCGCACTCCAGAAACGTCTAAACTAAACTGCGTACCAAGTGCATTAAAAGAATCATGACAAATTTACGTCAAAAGTATACTTTAAGCTTAAAAACAAAAATTATTTCGGTTAGGCCTAAGTGCACCACATCAGCTGCCACAGACCTAAGCGTATACATTTTGTGCTTGTGCGACCTACAAATGAATGTCTTACAGAATCTGAAGTGCTTTTCGATGAATGTGCAATTGCCCATGCAGTAGATGCGATACTCAAGTGGCAGTTCAAGATGCAGCCAAGAGACTTGAAGAGAGAAGGCGTTTTTACGATAAACCTGCGAACGAATTTGTAATCGCGATAATATATACGCGAAATAGTAAGAAGGAATTAAGTGTCTGCGTGTCTAGATGAAGATATGCGTCGGCGAAAGGACGCGGTATAAGTCACCACCTGATGCTCCAAGGTACGGAGAGAATTGACGGTGCGGTGCAGGAAGCTGAGATTAGCAAAAGTTTACGCCCTCAAGTGTCCTAAAATATCAGTTCCATAAATAAGGTTCCATATCTATAGATTGAAGTGTAGCGCTTATGAAAGCAACTGGATGGGTACCAAAATAGAATAATATATTAGCATATATATAAATATTCAATATGTGGGCCTACATGATAATATGATTATATGTGAATAATATATATATATAAAATATATATGCAACTTTATAATTATGTATATGGAGCTCTATATATATATATATATATATATATATATACGTTCCAGTCTCGAGTCAACACGCAGGCCATGTGATTGTTGCGCTCTTCTGATCATGGAGATATGCAGCCGTGGCGCTTTTGCACATCGTCTTCAGTCCAAGTGCCCCTTCTCCTGTTTCGACCTTTTCATCCACACGTGCATACATGCCTACTGTTGAGGAAACATTTCAAATTGCCGAAAATATATCTGGAACGGTGAGGAGATGTGGCAGGGTTCTGCGGGGACACGAGAGGTGTTAGGGTTAACATGAAAAATGCGGGGTGTGAATGCTGGCACATTTTTTTCACATGTCGCTCTCTACGAAGAGCAGAAGGAATTCTAAGAAGCGGAAACGAATGAGAAGGCCGGACACGAAAAAGGAAGAAGAAGAAAAAAGGGGATAGAGTTCATAAAAGAGAGACAGCAACGAAGACTATAAAAAGAGAACGCCAAAGGGGATGAATTGCAAGAGGGAGCGTATAATAGAAAGGCGGTTTAGATGTGAAAGGGAAGGAGTGGGAGAAGTAGACGCGGTGAAGATGGAAAAGGAGCAGGAGAAGTAGGCGGAGGCAAATGTGGAAAAGGAGTGGGAGACGTAGGCGAAGGTGGAGGTGAAAAGATGTAGGAGAAGTAGGCGGAGATATAGATGTGCATGGAAAAGGAGTGGGAGAACTAGACGAGGTCAAGATGGAAAAGGGACAGGAGAAGTATAGGCGGAGGCAAATATGGAAAAGGAGCATGGCGAAGAAGGCGTGTATAGGTGGAGGTGTAATCCTAAAAATGGACTTTGCTGAAAGCTGTTTAACTCGGATCCATCCGCCTTAGCCGTTCGCTCGTTCATCGTATACTCGTCGACTTGAAGACTGCAGCGCTACAGGGAATTCCTACATGCACTTATTGATCAGCACCGCCGCAGCAAATTCGCCTGGAAACGCCGCTGATATTTCTCCCACCCGTCTCTTCCGCGCTGCTATTCCATCCCTTCCCCCCGTCAAGTGGAGTCGGATCATTACTTAAGTCCAATCCATCTGCTTATACACATATAGCAGCCGTTCATCGAGGGATGTGTGGATAGAAAGCTAATGCGTTTGCTCTACGGGGATTTATAAATAGGAATTCGAAAGGATTTCAATCGCAAACAGAACGTCACTTCTCCTAATAACTTCTGCTGTGACCACAGTGTGTGAACGACGTGAACCCGATATCTAAAGGCTATGTAAAGGTGTATTATGTAGGCTACATGTATGCAATCATTTAGATTGGACGGCCTTTAAAAAAGCGCTTTTGAGTGCTTTAATGAAAGACGCTATACAAAAATTCGAATGAGTATGTACAACTGTACATACATATGTACGTACGCAATACATGCATGCATAGGCATGCATACATGCATACATACATACATATATATGTACATGCATACGTATACAGTACATAGTACATACATACATACATACATACATACATACATACATACATACATACATACATACATACATACATACATACATACATACATACATACATACATACATACATACATACTCACATACATACATACATACATATATACATACATACATGCATACATATATACATGCATACATACATACATACATACATACATACATACATACATACATACATACTCACATACATACATACATATATACATACATACATGCATACATACATACATACATACATACATACATACATACATACATACATACATACATACATACATACATACATACATACATACATACATACATACATACATACATACATACATACATACATACATACATACATCCCCCGAGTCAGGACTGCCATGGCTCAACCCAGATCATTTGCCTGCATTGGTCCCTCCCTGTGGAATGGGCTTCCCCCATCAGTTCGCTCTGCCATCCTATCTTCTAGTGTATCCTCGTCTTTCTCTCGTCTAAAAACTTGCCTTTTTTCTCGGAGTTAAACGCACTGGGAGCGCTTCTGAAAGGCTCTTGCTGCGAGAAGCGCTTTATAAATGGCCAGATAAGATAAGATACATACTCACATACATACATACATACATACACACATACATACATACATACATACATACATACATAAATACATACATACACACATACATACATACATACATACATACATACATACATACATACATACATACATACATACATACATACATACATACATACATACATACATACATACATACATGCTTCCTCTACGTGCTCGCACACAGTTCAAGATCCTCACTCTGATCCTAAAGTCTCAACGGGGTCTTGCCCCAAAATATCTGACTAAAACCTTACTTCATCCTCACTCAGCTTCCTCCCACCGTCCACTTCGCTCATCCAACAGACTTGACCTATTGGTTCCCCGGTCTAGAACTGCTATGGCTCAGTCTCGATCTTTTGTCTCAATTGGTCCTTCTCTCTGGAATGCTCTTTCTCCTTCTGTTAGCTCTACACTTCTTTCTGTCAGTCTCTCCTCTGCTCTGTCTCTTCTCAAAACCTGCTTCTTCTCGCGGGGCCTTGCGCACTGGGAGCGCCTCTGAACGGTTTACCCTACTAGAGGCGCTTTATAAATGTTTAAATACAATACATACATACATACATACTGCATACATACATGCATACATACATGCGTACATATATGCAGGTTTTCTCATTGTGTTTAGGATGAAAGAAGTCAAGTACTTACTACAACGGGTCTAGTCATTGCGGTAGGTCTTACTTACTACTTACTTACTCTTCCCATAATCGCAACGAATACGTTTCAGGGTTCAGAAAGGATGATTGAACGGCAGATAGTCGTATTGTGCGAGAATGCCACCCGCTGGAAAGCACTCGCAGACACGTATACAATCACGCTAGCTGTTCACGAGGCAATTAGAATTACGTAATTATAGCACCAGGAAAGGTTCAAGAAATTGTTTGTATGTTTGTTTGTATGTGCACTTGTTATAGCGCCCCTTCAAGCTCTCTCTACTCAGAAGCGCTCCCGAATGCAGAGCGGACACTGCATCGGAGTTTCACGCCGAAGCGCTGAGCAATTGTGAGTGAAGGACTTGCCCAAGGTCCTTACGCGGCGAGGTGGATTCGAACCTCGAACCTTCCGGCTTCAAGGCAACGACGCCACCACTACACCACCGAGGCCCACAATAAATAAATGTGTAATAGGCTGTAATATGCTGAAAACAGATTATTGTATATACATGTATATATATTTTATTAATCGCCTCTGCACGATCCACTGCACATACGAACAAATTAACAAATAAATTGGCTGTTTTGGAAGAGAAAAGATGAGCGTTGAGTACTGCAACGCGACGTATAATTATCTCTAAGATATACTTGCGCCATTTATACGTGAAACAGCCTGTGTATAGGACTTGAGCGAAGCAAATGCGCTTATAAGAGCGCCCACATGCATATTGCATACCGTGGCATAACAAGGGTTTTATTGGGTAATTCTGAAGTCGCATATAGCGCTATATTATTATATTTATAGACCACTGCAAATTTATCCGGAACGCTTAAAAGCCCATTTCCCCCGGCTTCGTCTTAAAAGCGAAATGTTCTGCAAATGTCTGACTTTATGTTCATTCTATATGTATATATATATATATATAAATTCATATATATATATATAATGTTCATTATATATAATTATTTATTTTTAAGGGTTACGTGCGCAGAGTTTCAATATATATATATATATATATTATATATATATATATATATAATAGAAGGATTCACGAGCGCTGTATAGTAAGGTGTGGCGCATTATATATATATATATATATATATATATAATGTGTGTGTGGGTGTGGTGTGTGTGTGTAGGTGTGTCCGTGTGAGTGTGTGCGCACGTGGGGCATGAGCTTTTAAGAGTTCCGGATATAGCAGCATAATAGGTGCATCCAAGATCCATATATATAATATGGCGAGATTTAGAATTGCGAAGCGGTTGAGAGCTATCCCAGCTGAGCTGAAGTGATCTGAAATATGATAAAGGTGTCGTCGAAGACTGATCCGATTTAATCAGATCCGTCATGCACCTCCCTCCCTCCTTACCTCACTCCCTCTTTCACTCCCTCTTTCACTCCCTCTTTCACTCCCTCTTTCACTCCCTCTTTCACTCCCTCCTTCGCCGTTTCCTCTCACTATCACTCACCTCTTCCCTCCCCTCGCTACTCCTCCATGTCTCCTTCGCACCCTTTCTCTCGCATTCTCGATCCTTCCCACAACTCCTCTCTGCCTTCCATGCACTCACCGTTCACCCCTTCTTCCTTCCAAGCACCACCCTATGCCTCTCCTTCCAACCTCATTTCCCGTCGCATCTTCTTGTGTCCTTCAACGTCTAATAAAGACATGGGTCAAATCGATAGTCGCCCATTATAGAGGCAGGAAACTCACATGTCTGCCAATGTAATTGTGTACTGTGTAGTGTGTATACGTTATGTTTGTCTGGACATAGACTTTCGTATCAATATAGTGCATACACAACAGAATACACTTCCGCATGTATTTATTTTTCAAATTAACTTCCATCTGCATGCTTTGTTTTGTACAATGACACTATAGCTATAGATAATTTTGGTTGCTTTGGTTTTAGACCACTTTAAGCATTTAGAACGCTTAAGAACACTTATAGAGCCACTAAGTAAATTCGAGTTGCTTTGATCTGAACATTGCTTAAGACACTTCAAACATTTAGAGTCACTTTAAATCTTGATTACAACAAAAACTTTTCAATTATACGCATTTTTCAATAAAGGGGATAGAATGTTTTATCCCCTCCCCCCCCCGAGGATAGTCTAGACCGCTCTATTCCATCCGGGAGATAGACTAATTCATTCCCTGGGTAGCTTTAAGGGGGATAGAATATCACGTGACACCGGCAGGAGTTGGGACTTGAACCAAACAGCGGAAGTCAAGCACACACACACACCCACACAAGGACCCCTATGACGGCCGAACGTCAAGCGTACAAAAAACCTCCACAGGAAGGCCCCCATGAAGGCTGCGTGCCCCACCCCCACAAGAAGCATAACCCTTCGCAAATTAAACGCATACAATGCAAATAGTAGAATAGTCACCCCAATAATACAATTAATTGATGAAACACAAATCAAAAGATGGCGTAATAAAGCAGAACAAACCAGACAATAAAATAATGCAATCAAAAATATGAGACCAAAAAGGCAAGAAACAAAAATGTCAGATTAGAGAAAATTAATTAAAGCAATCATAAATCCAGCAATCATTGATCCAGCATTAAAGCCAAAAGATTATTTAAGTTCTCAAAATCGATTCCTACTATGCTAAGGTTATTGTACAGGTTCATATGCCAAGGTGTAGGGAATTTAGCACTAATTAGATGATTTCTTAAATTTCTACCATTTCTAAAAGCAATCATTGGTGCCGATTTAAAATATTCTTGCAGTTCTAGGTTTTCGCTCACAAATTCCATCCACAGTTTTAAAAGTATTTTTCTAAGACAACTTCTCTTCTCAAATTTACTTTCATAGAATAATATTAAAATAGGTTTATCAGTGACATCTGGTTTAACCTTATATTTAAGTAAATCTAGTCTATCTGTCTGACTCAATTTAAGAATAGCTTTATTTAGAATACTATCAGGGTAACCCCTTAATTTAAAGGAATTAGACATCTTAAAAATTTGGGATTGTAAGTCTTCAGGTTCAGAGACAATTCGTTTTAATCTCAAAAGTTGGCCAAAGGGAATAGCTCTCTTTGTGTGGAGTGCATGGTTACTAAGATAATTAAGGTACAACTTTTTATCAGTAGGTTTAGTATATAGAGTAGTCTGTAAGCACATATTATTTTTAATTACTTTAACATCTAGAAATGGAATTTCAGCTGTAGAGTGGTTTAAAGTAAATCTGAAATTTGGATGAAAAGCATTTAAAGTATTGAAATATATCTCAAGTTCCGTATAGGTTTTATTCCAAATACCAAAGAGGTCATCAATGAACCTATCATGATTCCAAATTAATTCAGGGTAAGTAAAGTTGAATTTTTCAAAAAATTTATACATTATAATATTCGCAGCCTGCACGGATGAACTCCCTCCCATAGTAAGACCTTGGGTTTGTTTGTATGAATTACCATTAAATGTAAAAAAGCAATTATTAAGAGTAAAATCTAAGATTTTCTTTAATAAGGTAGGCGGAATAGGTTTAATATCTATTTTATAATATTTCCAATGATCTAATGTCTTAAGGTAATGGTCAATAATAAAATCAATTCCTAAATCAATTGGTATATTTGTATAAAGTGCTTCAACATCCATTGTAACTAAGATGGTTTCTCTGGTAATTAAATTATTATATTTATTTATTTTATTAAGAAAATCAGTGGTATCTTTGATTAAGTTTGGAATTTGATTTTCTCCTATTTTCAATAATTGCTGTATATATTTATGCAATTTATTCGTTAAACTGTTACACTGCGAAATAATAGGTCTAATAAGGTTCCCTGGTTTATGGATTTTTGGAAGACCGTAGATAATACCTGGTTCATTTTTAATGTTCAATAACCAATTAAATTGTTTATTTGTGAGGAAAGGTTTAAGTTCATTAATCAAGAAATAGTATTTTGATTCTAGTTCATTATTCAAAAAACTAACTTCTGAGATTTTCAGATAAGTAGTACTACTATTTAGGTGTGTCAAAATCTTATCTTCGTAGTCAGACATATTCATAATAACAATGCCACCACCTTTATCAGCTGGTTTAATTATTATATTACTGTTACGTCTAAGTTTATTGAGTGCAGACAATTCATTCTTACTAATATTAGGGGTATTTTTATATTTTCTATTGATATTTTTAATTTCATATTTAAGTCTATTACAAAAGGTACTTATGTTAGGGTCTGGTTTAGGAGGGTTCCAATTACTATTTATTTTAATTGGTAATATATTATTAGAGTTAATGTGGCAGTTATTAACTACAATATTATTCATCTTCGTTTCGGGAGGTATAGACCTGTTTCTTCCAAAGAACAACCTTATTTGTAATTTACGTTCAAAATTGTCTATCAGTTCTATATTTTCTTTCAAATAATTTGTCCTACGAGTTGTGTAGACAAAATTTAGACCTTTATTTAAAACCAAATTTTCATAATTACTCAAAGAATAATTTGATAAATTAGTTACATTAGAGTTTTCTAAAATCGGCAAATTATTAATAAGGAAACGCTTCCTATACCTCCCTCTAATTTTACGTTTTAAATGAAAATGGGTTCTCACAGCCCTAAACCCAACCAAACCAATTCGTGCACTCGAAGATAGTCAATTTCGGGATTGAGGTAGTCCTGTATTCCTTCTATCAGGCGATGGGAGCCGCATGCCCGAAAGCTCCCGATGCGGTGTGGAAGGAGGAATCTGCGTAGAAGACCCCTGAACAGGGGCAGAGGATGTCATCGTATGAGGAAGCGCAGATGCAGACGTAACCAAAGGGCTTTGAGGTCCAAGTAACGTCGGTTCCATAATGGAATGAGGTTTATAGACACGAGGCGACTCAATGTGATGTGTAAAGTTACTATTTGAGGCCCTCAGCCGCTGAGGTAATCCCGTAAGGAGGGAAGGAATAGGGGGCGTGGTCATATTGGTATGGTGATATGAAGCCCCATGGTGTGTATAGTTCCGGTTCCTGGTTCCGTTATGGTCAGGTTTCCGAGCTGTCGATATAGAATGTTGTTTGTAGTGAGTTCTGGTCTTGGTTGGAATTGGCTTAGATCCCATAAGCACCTGGCTATATAGCGGTTTAGACAATTGTTGCGTAGACGTGCCTGAAGTGGTCATTTCATAATTTGTAGGTACGGTAGAATGAATAGGGTATTCTGTCTGCAGGTTGTCGAAATGAGTTCCCAGACCAGGTTCAGTATCCACTGGATTACGTTTGAAGAGGTAGCTTCCGGCCTGTGTAGCAGATTTAAAGGCTTTAGCTAAGATAAGACTGAAATTGTTATCTTGCAAACTGTCAACGAGGGTAGTCGTAAGGATATTAAGGTCCTGAAGTTTGGTATTGGCGTCAATGATAATATTGCTCAAGAAAGCAATCTTCTTGGATTCCAGAGAATGAAGCAGTTCTTCATATTGCTGATCAAATAAATTAGCAATGTTGCTGATTGTAAGCAGAGGTGGAACATTGTCAACCTCACGTTTAGGTAGGGTTAAATCCTCTAATTGTCTGGAAAGGGCAAAAAAAAGGGTTATGCTTCTTGTGGGGGTGGGGCACGCAGCCTTCATGGGGGCCTTCCTGTGGAGGTTTTTTGTACGCTTGACGTTCGGCCTTCATAGGGGTCCTTGTGTGGGTGTGTGTGTGTGCTTGACTTCCGCTGTTTGTCGCACGTACATGCATGTATTAGAGTCGCCCTCCCTCCCTATCCAGCACCTGGACTGGCTCTACAAGTCTAAAGTTACGCGCATGCGTGGTCCATCTGTAGCTTTGCGTGCATAAGCTTCCACTGGCGCTTTGTGGCGAATGACATGAGAACTAAAGAGTTAACTAGAGAAGAGGCAGTGAGTGGACGGATAATGGATAGGTTCAGTGCTTAAAGTGTGGGGAAAATAGGTGCGTGGACGCCCCTTACTTTTCCATAAGAAGTGTCTGTACGCCCTTACCTTTCCAGACTGTGCTGGCCAGTAAGTGGCAGGACGGCGTTCAGATTTCAAAATAAGTGCATGGACACCGTCCATGACCGTCCAGCCACACGTTAAGCCCTGGTTAGGCTGATAGGCTAATCAAGACATTTTAAAGCAATTGATAGCAGAGGGAAGCGACATACAAAATATTGCGTGTGAAATCTCTGTTGCAACAGAAGTGCAGCATCCTCTGCGTAACGATGCAATGATCAATGTCATAGCCTAGTATATTTTGTATTGTATTGTATTGTATTTAAACATTTATAAATTTATATATTACTGCTTTCCCTTGAAAAAGGAGAAGGAGACCCACTCTGGCTGAACACGAGGTTCAAATTGTATTGCATACGCCCTATTGTATATACGACATTTTCTATAGCATCCTCATGCTGTAGGCCTATAGCAGGCTACTTCTTGGATGCTTTTTAACACTCGTTATTGTCAGCTGTCAGCGCACAAGCAAATTGAAACAGAAACCGCAAAGCAACATTATACACAATTATCGAAGTCAATAAAATCCATTGCTTATAAACATTGGTCGCTCTTTTTCTAAGTCTGATGATAGGCCTACAAATTCAGTGTAATATTCACCTGGGAGTAAATACTATAAACACGCTTTTTTGCTGTTGGCAGATCCCCTTGGGTCAGAAACGAGGTCGTTCTGTTAAGCGCTAGTCATGTTGTACCTCGCCGTAATTGACAGGCAACTTATTTATGCGTGTTTGTAATTATCTGTCCATGCAGCAAGTATATATATAGGACTATATATAATTATGTGTTATAGGCTATATATTTAATATACATATGTTATATATAATATACATGTAAATCTCTATATATTCACATGTGTCTATACATGTATCTATACATCTGATTTATATATATATACATACATATGCATAAACAACCGTCCAATTAGCGATTAATGGAGTGATAAACAAAGACTGAGGAAATAATTACCCAGCTTACTAGCAGCTCTACAGTCACCACGTGATATAAAATCGTCTTTGAGATACGATGTATTTATATATATATATATATATATATATATATATATATATAAAGAGGTGGTTGAACCTTTCTTCAAAGCCACAGAAGTTAGAACTACATACAATATACACCGTGGCTCAAAAAAGTAAGCCAAATTGTTTTTCATTGTCTGGTAGAATCGGTCTTGCATCACGCTCCACTTCATAGTCGACAGCATTCAAATCTGGGCTGAAATTTCGGCATACGAAGTTGGAAGATTCATATCTTTTTATCCGTGTTCAACTTTATCTCACGAAATTTTGGAATCATATTTTTGGTCCAATTCTCTAAAAATTTGGAAAATTTTAGCGTGTTATGTTATCAGGCATTAGAGATATATATAAAACAATTTGACTTATTTTCTTGAATCACGGTGTATATAATTATTTTTATATTTTATTTTATGTGGCTCTAACTTATGTGGCCTTGAAGAAAGGTTTAAGTTCTACCTCTTTATTGCTTAATCAAAAGTGGTTTAATATTTAAATAACTATTCAATTACTTACTTGTTTGTTTATCTTTCTGAACTTATTGATATTCTGTAGGAGTGGACGGACGAGCGATTGGTTTGGGATCCGAGGAAGTTTGGGAATCTCACGGACATCATCCTCAAGGCCGATAAGATCTGGCTTCCTGAACTGGCCGTCATGAACGGGTGGGCAGCTAATAATAATATTGTATGCATTTAGGCCAGATCAAGCGACGAGTGGCTTGACCTTTTATTGACCAATGTGGAGCTTCGCTTTTCTGTGCATGTGCCATGGCGACTTCGACTGGTAGATAAATGGTAGTAAATTTGTTTAGTATATACTAGGCTTATAAATAGTTCCTGGTGTTTATAATGTGTATACCTGTATGTAGTAACGTGTATGTATGTGTATGAACCTGTATGCAAGCATGCTTGCATCAGTACACTTAATGTAGCGTCATCAGATACGTCACAAAAGTGCCTCAGATTCGTACAGTAATAATATAATTATTGTAGGAGGTACCGTCACTTATCGGTTATTTGTTCTTTAGGCTTAATGCATATAAGACTTACTGCTAGACAGAGACGCAACAAGGAAAGTGATCGGTCATTTTCTCTAGCAGCCCCGTAGAGGTGCGAAGTGTTAGCCTCGGCATAAGAGCGAGGTGGCCGCCAGCGTACGGCAGGGGCGGATCCAAAGAGGGGTGGCAAATCCGACACTGCCCCTCTTCAGAAACGTCTTTATTTTCGACCAGCTATTTTGGTTCGGAAAGTTGACGGGGCCCCCCCCCCACCCATGTGTAGATTCGAAGGTCTTAGGCCCCTCCCCACGAGGTCCGTACAGGGGTTTAAGAACACTGTACGGCTAAATAAAGGTCATAGCACTTCATATTGCAGGGGGGAAGTACGGTTTTTTGGAAAATGATATCTTTTTGCAAGAGATTTCGACTAAACTAAAAAGGGCATCAACTATTTTGACAGATAAGATCGTATCTTTTTCTGGGAAATCGACAAATAATGACTTTTAAAAAGGTCATCAGATTCTTCGGTGACTAAAGGCGAACTTTTTTCCTTGTCCCAAGACCGAAAATTTTGTCCCCCCACTTTGAAAATGTCTGTATCCGCCTCTGGCGTACGGTCAGTTCGTCCATTAGTGCCGGACAGAGTCTCAGCCCCTCAAATCTTTTAGCCCCTCCAAGAACGGAAACCAAATTCCGCCCATGATCTCGACCTCTCGGCTGGCAGTACAGCACGCTAACAATCGGGGGCCCGGTTGTTGAACCACTTTCATCCGTTCCCTGCTTCCTTCCTTCCTTCCGCCCACTCTTCCTTCGTCTTCTTCTCCCTCCGGTCCTCACTCTTTCCCTTCTGATCTTCAGAGTGTCGGTCAATCCATCCATAAATCCGCTGTCTCTGTCTGTGTGTCTTTCTGTCTCTCTCTGCCTTTCCACCCTTCTCGACAATGTAATCCGTCAATCCATCAGTAGCTCGTTTCTCTCTTTTCGCTTTGTCTGTCTGTCTGTTTGTCCGTCCGTCTGTCTGTCTATCTGTCTGTCTGTCTGTCCATCCATCCATCTGTCTGTCTGACTGTCTGTCTGTGTGTCCGTATGTCTGTCCGCCTGTCTGTCTGTCTGTTCGTCCGTCTGTCTGTCTGTCCGTCCGTCTGTCTGTCCATCCATCTGTCTGTGTCTGCCCTTCCGCTCTGCTTTCTCTTCGGTCTTCATCTTTCCTCGGCGATGTCTCAGTGCACGCTTTCCCTCTCATCTATTTCCCATCGGTGAGTTAGCTAATAACCGCAGCCAGAGAGGATCCAGTCAACCGTGCGATCACGCGTGACCAACGAAAACAGATAATAAGCAGACGGAGTCAGTGGACCGTGGCAATGGAGGAGTAGGAGAAGGAGGAGGAGGAGTGGCAAGGAAGCAAAAAGCAACTGATGGAGAGAATAATGGAATGCTGGATAGCTCGGGAACTCAGGACATATGCTGGAAGATATAATTCTATTGGTCTATAGATAGATACCTATATATATAATATATATATATATATTATATGTTTGATGTCCTGATGGAAGATATAATTCTATAGGCCTATAGATAGATGCCTGTATACAATATATATATATATATAATATATATAATATATAATTATATATATATATGAGTAGAAGCATCTGGCTTTTACGATTGGCTCGTTTGATTCTATTGATCTCAATTCCTTTGTCTTGATGCAGTGAGTATGATAAATGAAGACCATAGGAGCAGGGCGAAAAGGTCCAGACATACAGGTCCAGACAGACAGGCAAATTGACAGACGCGTGGCCGACAGACAAATGGATAGACATGCAGAGAGACGTACACAGACAGACGGAGAGATATACAGTAAGACACAGGCAAACAGACAGATAAGCAGACAAACAGATAGGCAGACAGACAGCAAGACAGGTTGGGAAAGGCAGATAGGGGAAAGAGAGATAATATGAGACACGTGTCATCATAGGACATAGGCGTGTGAGGCTGGGGACCAGAGGGCAAATGCAGGTGATGGGTTGACAGGGATGAGAGAGGAGGAGCGAATGGATATCATTCGTCGCAGTGGAGATTCTTTCCACGAGAAGAGAACCGTCAAAACAACAATGGCTCTTTCAATTATTGTTTTATGGCCCTTTTTGATTTGATGGCGAGCAACTAATCACCCGTCGATTAAATGGGATTATTATCAATGATCGGACATTGAAAGATGGGGTCGTGCTCAGGGCTGTTTTAGGGAATTTTTAGAACTGCACAAACCATTTCTTGTTTGCCTTCCCATCCTCCATGGTAAATTACTACCACTCGCATGTCAATGACCTTTTTCACTAGTTCCTACTGCACAGAATTGCTTCTACAACTGCACAGATCCATTTAGAGCTGCACATTTTGTGTGCAATTGCACGCTAAAAAGCCCTGGGCGTGCTGTTCCAAGAATTCCTTTAAAAACCCTCATTACAATCTAATCTATAACTAAACTTTTTGAATTGATCGAATCATTTCTTCAGCGTCGCTGTATCAGCGTTTGAGGAATCAGTCTACGATAGCTATTCATAAAATATAAGACGTCGGTGCTATGAAAAGTTTTAATTATTTTCATTTGTTTGTAATTAATCACCATTGCTTTCTCTAAAATCCTCGCTCTTGGTGCGATAGGGCGGAGGAACTGATGCCGGACTTCGAGCGCATCCGGGTCCTTCTCCACTCGACGGGCAAGCTGCACTGGGAGCCGGGCGGCATCTTCCGTACGACGTGCGACATCGACATCGGCTACTTCCCGTTCGACGCACAGCACTGCCCCCTGCTGATCGGGTCCTACTCGTACTACAGCACCCGGATGAACATCTCGAACGCGTCGTCGATCATCTGGACGCAGGACTTCCGCGTGAACGGGGAGTGGGAGGTGACTGGGACGGCGGCCGAATGGGGCATCGCCCACCTTGACTGCTGTACGGGCAACGGGTATTCCCACGTCGTCTTCACCCTGCATCTGAAGCGCAGATACAAGTTCTACATAATGAACATCGTTCTGCCGTGCGTTATGTTGTCCGTGCTCATCATGATCGGGTTCTGTCTTCCGCCGGAAGCCGGGGAGAAGATCTCGCTCGGCATTTCCGTTCTGCTCGCCTTTACCGTCTTCCTACTCATGATCGCTGATAACATACCGAGGACATCGTCTGCCATTCCACTTATCGGTCAGTTTCAGATCAATCTCTCTTGTGTTGTATGTATACCTCGTCCTGTCTTTAACACGGTCCTCTCTTGCCCCATCTTACCCCATGTGTATTGTATACCTCGTCCTGTCTTTAACACGGTCCTCTCTTGCCCCATCTTACCCCATGTGTATTGTATACCTCGTCCTGTCTTAACGCGGTCCTCTCTTACCCCATTTTTGTCGGAATACATAGGTTCACTTCCAATCTTCCATCTATGTTACCCTATTTCTATAGGCGCCCTTGTAGCGGTATGGCCGCGTTACGGCGCCATATAAATCGTCGTTAATGATAATATTGTTATTATTATTTTTTGCCCCGAGGTATACAGGATCCCTCAGGGACTTCACTACCGCCTAATATAAAATCACAGTCTGGAACGGCCCTATTCCTTATGTTTCTCCCTTCGCCCTGTTATCTCTTCAACCTGTGTTCTCTTACTCCATTGCTTTTATCCAACCCCCAAATATCTCGTAGCAGAGTTTTATCCTACCAATTGCTATCTTACCTCATTCATACGGCGCTTGCTCGAAGTAGCAGCGTCTTCAGGCTTCATATATACAGGGTGCGCCAAAAAAATATTCCCCTAGGTTTTTTGCCAATATCTTGGCCAAAAGTAAGAATTTCGAAATGAAATTTTACAGTCCTAACTTTAGACAATTCATATTTACACGTGATGGTCAGATTTCATCAAAATATTTCAAACACAGTGTCACCGCCCATCGAAATCTAGGGTTTTAAATCTAGCTTTAATAGGGAACTTTATGCTCAGAGGCCATTGGGTGATCAATATTAGAATGAACTAGGACCTAAAACAAATGTAGCTGAGATTCGTTTAAAGATTATATTATAATAAAACAATATCAAACAGTAAAATACAATCAATAATCCTATCTACTTATTGTGGCGTATTATCTAATAATATTATAGCTTGTTTCTTATCTTCCACGTTGGACTTTTCCAGCGTAGATGTAGAAGTTCTTCAGTTCGTATGGATTGGAATGAAGGTTTGAAGAGGAAGGAAGGTCACCTTCTTCTTGCTTGCCGTCGTTTCCAATTCTCTTCCGTAGCTGCGTAGACGGAGAATGCTGTAGCTGGCACAGCACTCTGTAGTTTCGTCCACCTCGTTGTTTCTCCACAAGCAACGGTAGCTTCTCGTCGCTTGCTCGTCTTGTTGTAGTTTCGCCCCTTTCTTCTGCCGTCGAAATCCAATCGCAATTGTAGTTCCGAATTCGATCTTCTCCGATGTCGATCGCAGTGCACTCGCAAGTGTCTCACCAAACTTCGCAAAGTTTCCGTACGACAAGCCCTGGTATCTCTATTCCCAAGGACTTATAGTCTCACCAGTGGGACAGGCCGACAACGTGTCGCCTTCCACACCCAATTCACCGTCAGATCTTCTGAATTACCGACAAGGAACGCCACAATCGTCAATGGCCGCCCTTGCTCAGAAATCTACGTCTTCTTCCTTCGCCATCTTTTCGCTGTCTAACTTTTCGTCTGCCGTTGTTGCCGTCTGCTCAAGTTTGACGCTGCTTTCTGCCCTTCGTTGTGTTTCGATAATTGATGTAGCGCGTATTCAAGAATTGTTATAGCGCTATTATTATTATCTAACTTAATGCCACAAGTAATATTAATTATAATCTACAATACGCCACATATTGTCTAGCTTAATTCTTACCTATTTAATACTTATACAATGCATCATTTAATAGGTTTGTTTGATAAGAATAGCATTCTACCGCTACAAATGCCCCTCCTTCAAAAGACTGTTTACAGGCTTTAACAAACTAACCTACTTAACAAACTAACCTAGTAAACTAATTCACTTACTATACACGACATGACAATTAATACACTTTACTCACTGGCTTACACTTCTTCATTTACTTTATCTCAACTTATACTACACAATCCCTCTACTTAAATAGTCGGACATAACATTTTCGGACCCTTTAATATATCTAATGTTAAAGGAATAATTTTGGAGTGCCAAACTCCATCTCATCACCCTTGCATTTTTCATTCGACCCTCTTTCATATATTGCAATCCGCAATGGTCTGTCTCAATTGTAAATGTCTTTCCACAAAGATATCGGTCGAACCTGCTTATACCCCACATGATTGCTAAGCACTCTCTCTCTTCCACAGAATATCTTCTCTCTCGCTCTAACAGCTTCCTGCTCGCATACGCTATGGGATGATTCGTCCCCTCGTACTGCTGCATTATCACACATCCGATTCCACTCCCACTTGCATCAGTTTGTAGGATGAAATCCTTCTCTAAATTTGGAAGTCTCAGAATTGGTTCTTTCGCCAATTCGTTCTTCAACTTTGTAAAGCTAACCTCCAGCTCTTCATTCCATTCTACTATCCCAGGTGCTATCTTCTTCGTTAAGTCACTTAACGGTGCCATAATTTCCGCACAGTGTGGTATGAATTTCCGATAATAGTTTATCGCTCCAAGGAAACTCCTGACTTGTTTCTTTGTCTTTGGACGTGGCATGTCTATTATTTTATCCACTGATTTCTCCTTTGGACTTATGTCATCCTTGTTCAACGTATGTCCCAAAAAGTCAATCTTTCCATATCCTATTGAACACTTCTTCGGCTTCAATGTCAAATTCGCTTGTCTCACTCTTTCGAAAAATATCTCCAATGTCTTCAAATGTTCTCTCCATCCTTTATTATGTGCTAGAATGTCGTCGACATAACTTTGAAGATTTTCTGTTCCTTGAAGAATCTTCCTGATTAAACGGTTGTAACTTGACGCACTATTGATCAATCCAAAAGGCATCACATTGAACTTGTATATCCCGTTGGCACATACAAATGTAGTGTAGTCTTTCGATTCTGGACTCATAGGGATCTGCCAATAACCCTTGCAGAAATCGAACTTGCTGTAGATTTTACTACCACTCAACTTATTAAAAATATCCTCATTTGTCATCATAGGCTCAGGATCAAATATTGTAAGTTTGTTTAGCTGTTTGTAATTACAACACAGTCTATTGCTTCCGTCTGATTTCTTGACAACCACCAGCGGTGCTGCATAAGCTGCCTCTGATCTTTCTATCACCTTATTGTCTAACATCGTCTGGATCTCCTTATCTATTTCTTTTTGCAAATGGTATGGTGTTGGATAAGCTCTTTGTCTTACTGGCTCTTCACTCGTCAAATGTATTTCATGCTTCACTAAGTCTGTTCTCCCAGGCTTGTCTGTGAAAATGTCTTCATATTTCTTCAGTAGTTTCCTCATTTCTCCTTTTTGTTCTTCATCCAAATCAGGATTTATATCTACATCTTCATAGGTCTCTGTTTGTTCACTTACATATAAATCCAATATTTCTTCTTCTTCATCTTCACCCACTTTTCCGTCATATACTACTGCTGAAATGTACGCTACGGTCTCGGCATCTTCTCTTTCGTGATATTTCTTTAATATATTAATGTGATATGTCTTTATCTTTCCTTTCTCGATTTCAACTCTGTAATCATAGTCTCCAATCTTCTCTTTCACAACATATGGCCCTTGCCACTTTACTAACATCTTGTTCTTACAACTAGGCAATAGTAACAACACCTTATCACCTATTTCCAACTTCCGGTATCTCGCTTTCCTGTCATAATACTTCTTGTTTTTAGCGTTCGCTTTGTGTATCGCTTTCTGCGCCATATCACAAGTCTCCTCAATCCTTTCTCTCAAATCCTGCATATACGTATATACGTCTTTCACTTCTTCTTCCACTGTCTCATTGGTCCATAACTCCTTCAGGATCTGCACTGGTCCCCTACACGATCTACCAAATATTAGTTCGAATGGTGTGAAACCGTGACTCTCATGTACTGTGTCTCTCAACGCAAACAGTAATGGAGCTATATAACGATCCCATTCTTTCGCTTGTTCACCAATCAACTTCCTCAACGTCGCTTTGATGGTTCCATTAAGTCTTTCTACACATCCATTGCCCATTGCATGGTATGGACTCGTCATGGTGTGTTTTATCAATAGCATCTTATTTACTTCAGCCATGAGTTCGGAAGTGAACTGGCTTCCACGATCAGTATGGATCTTCTGAGGCACTCCCATACGACAATAAAATCCGAACAAAGCTTCTGCAACTTCCTCAGTACTAATTCCTTTCAATGGAATAGCTTCCGGATATCTTGTACTCAAGTCTATGATGGTCAATATGTATCGGTAACCCCTTGCAGACATAGGGTTAACTTCTCCGATTATGTCTATGCATATGTGTTTGAATGGTACATCTAATACAGGTAGATGACCCATAGGCGCCTTGTGGTTCACCTTCTTGTCAACTGACTTTTGACAAATATCACAACTCAACACATATCTCCGTATATCTTGTCCTATTCCAGGCCAATAGAATTCATTTAGAATTTTATCATGTGTTTTCCTCATTCCTAAATGAGCCGACAACAATGAATTATGTGCTACTGCTAACACTTTATCCCTCAATGGTTTAGGTACCATTAGTTGCCATTTCACCTCATCCTTCTGTACTTCTTTGTATCTTTTATACAACAATCCCTTCTTTTTCACATATGGTTTATCTTCTATGTTGTCTTCGTTACCATCCCATTCAATTGCTCTTTCCATTTGTTTCGACATAGTTTCATCTTGACTCTGCAACTCCTGTATCTCTTTTACTGACACATTCAAGTTCGGCATCTCCGCCACTTTCAATGGTTTGTATTTTGCTACCTTTTTAGCTTCTGCCCTAGTCTCCACAACTGCTACTGTCATTAATTTTTCATCTTGATTCCTCATCACATTGTCAGAAAATCTTACTGTTTTCTTTGCACCAATAGGTCTTTCTTCATGTTCTGTTTTTCTAATCAATATTCCTTTGTTTTCCACTTCAGTACATTTCTCAATTATTTCTTTTGGCTCATGATTTGTCACACTCTCAGTTCTTTCATCCTTAACCATGTACTTCAATCCTTTGATTTTCCCAATTATTACTGGCTTTATTGGCTGTTCCATCACCATCGCTTGTACTTCACCATTAAAATGTTCACTCTCGATATACACCTTAGCCAATGGGAAACATCTTAAACTCCCATCAACTAATACACAATGTGTTTCTTCTCCAGTCAACGCTTCTTCATTTATCAAAGAACGTTTTACAATACAACAACTTGCGCCTGTGTCGTATAAGCATCCCACTGTGTTTCCATTAACTGTCACCTGGTATTCACTCTTATCTTCAAGGCTAATACATCCATCATTGTCTTTTATCACCATTGCACTAGCTGCCATGTACATTGGTGGTATTTTATTATGTTCACCCTGTTTCATCTGTTGTTCTCCTCTTGTAACTTCAACCACTCTCTGTATTTCACTTTCTGGCTTAACCAAGTGTGCTCGACTTTCGAATATTTGTACTGCTGCTGCAGTGTGT
The DNA here is from genome assembly GCA_949752735.1 of Lumbricus terrestris. NCBI lineage: Eukaryota > Metazoa > Annelida > Clitellata > Crassiclitellata > Lumbricidae > Lumbricus > Lumbricus terrestris. The sequence goes on from OX457050.1 coordinate 26,326,236, forward strand.
TTAAATGTACCCCTGTTTTTCTTTGGGCATTGATATGCCTTATGGTTCTGTTCTCCACAGAAAAAACAAGTAATCTTATGTCCAGTTGCAATTTCTCTTTCTCTATTGAACCCTCGGTTTTGATGTACACCCTGATTTATCTTCACATCACTTCTACTCCTGTTCAAATTGTACCCAGACTGTTCCTTGGGTCTGTGTTCAAACGGTCTACCGTTCAACCTGTCACCATGGAATTTCACGTCTGATTTTGCAGACTGCTCGCTGTATTTGTAACCGTGTGCTTCAATGTGTGATTCCGCACAAACCAACATGTCCTTCAAACTCATTTTACCTTTCTCTTTTATAAACATACGAAGTTCAGTACTGCATGTCAGGTAAAACTGGTCTTTCAACAAGAGATCTTCCACTCCTTCATAAGTTCTCTCAAATCCCGCTTGTGCTAACCACTGTTGCATATACCTTCTCAATCTATGCACAAAACTAGAAGGTGTCTCTCCTGATTCCATTTTACTGGTTTTGAACTTGTTTCGATAACCACCTTCAGTAAGTTGAAATCTCTTCAACAGCTGAGTCTTCAAACACTCATAATCTTGCACTTCATCTGCAGACAACCTTTGGTATACTTCTAGTGCTCTGCCTTCCAAATGTCTAGCTAGCGTCAGCGACCAAACTTCTTTTTTAACTTCGTACGCAACACAGGTTCTCTCGAATCTCAACAAGTAGGCATCTAAACAATCCTTTGACTCGTTGAATATAGGGAATTTGATATTTCTAATTCCTTTATTGTTTTCTCGGTGATCTCCCTGTTGTTGACCATCACCGATCCTCATGTAGTCACTCTCGTGCTCTCGGTTTTGTTCCCCTCTCGAATCAATTTCACGCATTCTCACCTGTGCTTCAAGTCTCTTTATCTCTAACTGGTGTTCCCGCTGTCCCCTCGCTTCAGTTTCAGCTGCTTCACGATTTAGTCTGGCTTCTGATTCAGCGCTCCTAATTACTTCCAATTCCAGTTCAGCCTTCTTTGCTTGCATTGCAGCCTCTGTTTCAGCTTTCCTCGTTACTGCTTCTGCTTCAGCTTTTCTCATTTCTGCTGCTGCTTCAGCCTTTCTCATTTCTGCTGCTGCTTCAGCTTCCATCTCTGCTTTTCTCGTAGCAGCTTCTGTTTCAGCTTTCCTCGTTACTGCTTCTATCTCAAGTCTCTTGACTTCTGCTGCTGTTTCAGCTAATTTCATCTCTTTGGCGATCTCTCTCTCAGTCGCTCTATCTTGCCTCCACTCTGCCTGTCTTTCTTTGACAAAGGCACGTGTCTCGTCCCCTTCCATGTTCATCCGTTTGGCAATTTCTAACCAAGCTTCAAAATCGCTGACAGACATACTTACTGTCTTACTTGCTGACTAGCAACTTATGACAAAAATATTGGCAACTATGTGCGCTATTTAAATTTCTAACAAATAGAAATTGTTCAATTCTGCAAAGTGTCAATTCAGTTCCACAACAACAACTAATAGTTCATACACCTACTGCAGTATCTTCAATCTACAACTTCAGATTTAGTCTCTAACAATCTCCTAGCTATAATTGTTCAAAGCTTTTCTAATACTGTTCAAAAGACAGTTTTTTACTGACTCAAATCTTTACTGAATTAAATCTTTAATGACTTAAATCTTTACTTACTCAAATCTTTACTGACTTAAATCTTTACTGACTTTTATCCCGGGCATGGGCACCCACTCGTGTCACCGCCCATCGAAATCTAGGGTTTTAAATCTAGCTTTAATAGGGAACTTTATGCTCAGAGGCCATTGGGTGATCAATATTAGAATGAACTAGGACCTAAAAACAAATGTAGCTGAGATTCGTTTAAAGATTATATTATAATAAAACAATATCAAACAGTAAAATACAATCAATAATCCTATCTACTTATTGTGGCGTATTATCTAATAATATTATAGCTTGTTTCTTATCTTCCACGTTGGACTTTTCCAGCGTAGATGTAGAAGTTCTTCAGTTCGTATGGATTGGAATGAAGGTTTGAAGAGGAAGGAAGGTCACCTTCTTCTTGCTTGCCGTCGTTTCCAATTCTCTTCCGTAGCTGCGTAGACGGAGAATGCTGTAGCTGGCACAGCACTCTGTAGTTTCGTCCACCTCGTTGTTTCTCCACAAGCAACGGTAGCTTCTCGTCGCTTGCTCGTCTTGTTGTAGTTTCGCCCCTTTCTTCTGCCGTCGAAATCCAATCGCAATTGTAGTTCCGAATTCGATCTTCTCCGATGTCGATCGCAGTGCACTCGCAAGTGTCTCACCAAACTTCGCAAAGTTTCCGTACGACAAGCCCTGGTATCTCTATTCCCAAGGACTTATAGTCTCACCAGTGGGACAGGCCGACAACGTGTCGCCTTCCACACCCAATTCACCGTCAGATCTTCTGAATTACCGACAAGGAACGCCACAATCGTCAATGGCCGCCCTTGCTCAGAAATCTACGTCTTCTTCCTTCGCCATCTTTTCGCTGTCTAACTTTTCGTCTGCCGTTGTTGCCGTCTGCTCAAGTTTGACGCTGCTTTCTGCCCTTCGTTGTGTTTCGATAATTGATGTAGCGCGTATTCAAGAATTGTTATAGCGCTATTATTATTATCTAACTTAATGCCACAAGTAATATTAATTATAATCTACAATACGCCACATATTGTCTAGCTTAATTCTTACCTATTTAATACTTATACAATGCATCATTTAATAGGTTTGTTTGATAAGAATAGCATTCTACCGCTACACACAGCAAAAGTTATAATATAGTTTATATGCGTAGATATATATATCTTGTTGCATGCTTAACGACACTGCCATATAAAAGATTATTAGTGTCGCCCTCCTCCTTTATCCAGGCGTGGGACTGGCACTGGCAGAGAACAACCAGTGGCAGAGTTTGTATTTGTAGATATATAGATATATAAACCTACGAAAAAATATATAGCCACTGTGCATGACGGCTAAGAGATAGATGACATGATACAGACTGTGATGGGCGGACTAACAGAGCAATGCACAGAGACACAGGGACCCACAGCAGGGGCAGATCGAATCATACAACTACAAAGGTCTATCAGATGAATCCATACGTATAAGCCAACAAACAACAGGCGACGCATACATACCGGCCAGTAGGTGGCGCAAGTCGTCCGTCCACGAAGGGTTTTTATCTCCGGCCGTGACGTAGGCGGGGGTTGACTCTATAATAGGACGTCTGCGATCGATGCTTCTTCCGTCCCTTGAGGCAGATATTAAAGCCGCCATTTTATTATCCAGATTATACCGATGTCTTCGTGTTGCACGATGGCCAATCTCACGATTACGGCAACTGGTCCGTCCTTTTATCTTGTTGCTTGCATCTGTTGTATCTGATGACAACGGGGACTGTGGTAGACTATATCATTTTGGTTGTCCTGTTGCACCACAAGAAGTTGTCAAGAACATATTAGGCCTATACACATAGCCAGTGTTTAGCCTAATCTAGTTCCTCAGCTTTTGGGGGGGGGGGGAGAAATCCAGGTTTCTGGGGATTGAGGTGCGGGCAGAGAAGGTTTTTCTCTTTCATGTTTCTATTTTTTTCGGTTAAACCGTAGTTTAGGCTGATAAATTACTTGTACAAAAGTTTAGGCTGATAAATTATTTGGACATTATCCGAGGCTGCAAAAAGTATATACAAGTAATTTCTGGACCGCCAGGTTCAATCCAGCTTCCATTTCAACTATAAAAATGCCTTTATCCAGCTTCCATTTCAACTATGAAATGCCTTTATCCAGCTTCCATTTCTCTTGCGTTTTTCGTCAATCCAGCTTCTGTTTCACCTGTAGAAGAACCCTCATCCAGCTTCCATCACTTACACGTTTTTTCGTCAATCCAGCTTCTATTTCATATATAAAGAAACCATCATCTAGCTTCCATTACTTACACGTTTCTTCGTTAATTCAGCCTCCATTTCACCTGTAAAATGTCTTCATTCAGCTTCCATTTCTCTTGCGTTTTTCGTCAATCCAGCTTCCATTTATATACTGCACTTTTTCTTCTCGCGTTTTCAGTTTATATTGCTACTTCCGGTGGCGAATGTTCGGAAATTGGAATAGCGCGTTATATGACGCGCTATATTCATGATTGGTGGTGTTTCTTAATTTATCAGCCTAAACTACGGGATATCGACAACGTAAATAATTTATCAGCCTAAACTACGGTTTAACCTTTTTTTGCATGACCTTTTTGGGTTTGTACAGTGTAGCATACATTGTGTTCAATACTTTACTAGATAAAAGTTCAAGGCTCACGCCTCAGTAAATTTGGGGGGATTTTTAGTTTCGTGTGGAGGGTCTCTTATGGCCTTGGTCGCAAGGTGCAGAGAATGAGTTTTTTAATTGGAAAGTATTTTATTTGGGGTCGAACCCGCTGGATGTAGTACCCTCTCAGATACGCCAATGGCGCACACGCAATGTAGGCTATTTAATTGACGAAGCTTGATGTGACTTTAACGACTGGCAAAGTTGATACATGGGATGAAACTTTCGAGTGTAGGTCGACCTGTCTAGCACTATGGCCAGGACCGCATTAAAGTTAACATTAAAGCTAACAGCCCGCCGGTTCAACACGTACAGATTCGTAACTGCGGTCCATCAATACTGCGGGCTCGGTGCTGCAGCACCTCTGGCACCTAGGCTACCTTAGTCAGTGGCGGCGCCAGGATTTCAGTTTGGGGGGGGGGGGCTAAAGGGGGTAAATCGCCCAAATATTTCATTTTTACATGGGGAAAAAATGGATGGCCTTTTTATGGGGCTTAGCCCCCCCAGCGCCCCTAGCACCACCACTGACCTTAGTGCATAGGCCTACCTAGCGTCGAAGAAAGCAGACTTCGGCCTCGCTTGGACCACTCTTACGGACACCACTTTGACTCAACACAGCACTCGTGAATAAGCTTGTGCCTCGGGCTTGGCTTTCGAGTGGCGCTTTAGAAGTTTAGAGATTACGATCGGTTCCTCGGTCTAGAACTGCTATAGCTCCGTCTAGAACTGCTATAGCTCAGTCTCGATCACTTGCCACGATTGGTCCTCTTTGAAATGCGCTTTTTCATTCTGTCCGCTCTGCAAAACAATCTGTTTGACAGCTGGTCTTTTTCCTTAGAGCTCTCTTCTCAAAACCTGCTTCTTGCGGCGCCTTGCACACTGGCAGCGCTTCTGAACGGTTTGCGATATTAAAGTCGCTATATAAATGCTTAGATACAATACGTACAGACGCTCGAGTCCCGTTAAGCTTGATAAACGGGTAAACACGGCATGGACAACAAAATCATTTGAGAGAAGTGTCTAGTTCCTTCAGTGGCGTCGTCGTTGTTCTCTCAATCCCAGTGTGGTCGTCCGACGTTTTCTTCTATCCCAAAGAAGAAGAAGAAGAAGAAGAAGAAGAAGACGAAGAAAAAGACGATCGATTTCTTGGTTCAACGCACAATTCGTCAACTGTCGGAACTCCGTCGATTGATCGTTTCGTGACTCGTTTTTGCCGACGAAATCTCGAACCGCGCAAAGATGACTTTTGACTGAAGACGGCTTAACATTGAAGCTGCTGCGGCCACATTGCCATCACCATGGAAACGGAATGCTGCTGCTGCTTCTGCAGAGCCGCAGAGGATGCTTTGCCAACGGGAGCTGAAGTAGGGTATACGTAGCCTATATAGCCTACCCAGAGACGGATACAGAAATGTTGGAAGGGGGCAAAAATATTTGGTCTTTGGTAAAAAAATTCTTTGGTCCTTGGCCGAAAAATATGATGACCTTTTTTGGTCTTTCTCACAAACATTTCTAGCAACCGTGGCAACTCCGGTTATTTGAAAGCTGATGACCTTTTTAGTCATATGCTACTGTAACGCCCGCCCCTATCGACCTCCCCGGAGTCGCCACTTCCGGATCCTCGCTCGATGGGACCGCGTGCTGCTGTGGACGAGCTCTAGAGATAGAGGGAGGACAGGAGGAGGTGACTTCCGGGTTCGAATCCCAACGATGGAAAGGTGGCCAGTTATTTCGACTGCCGAAATCCCTATATGAAATTGGCGGCCTACTAGCCAATCTATCACTTCTTCGCAATATACCAGGGTGTGCGAAATCTTTAGGCCTAGCACCCAAAGTTTCTTCCAGGCCGATGGTCGAGTGGTATGGCACGTCCGCAGTGGTTATAGCGGTGGACCTCAGTCCAGAGTTCGAATCCACAGCAGGCTTGGGTACCGGCGATGCCTCTAGCCTTTCCAATCGTGATACAACTTCCGTCAGCGCTTCCCTGACATTATCTCTTACAGCCGAGATCTCTTCTCTGATCTCCTCTCTTACATTTGATTGCACCGCCAAGACATTGAATTCTACCGTGGAAATCGCCTCTTGCGTGTCCCTAGCATTAGTTTCAATTGACGACTGCATAAAAGACATCGCCTCATGAGTACTCTTAGCATTAGTTTGTATTGCTTCATGAGTCGACTTAGCATTAGTCTGTATTGCTTCGAGCAATATCTCCATAGAAGAAGGGGGCCTAGAAGGCTGAGCAGGAGTGACTGGCCTAGACTCCTCCATAGCGCTATAGAAATGACTTCTATCGTTATAGCTCACAATCAATATCGCTAGCAATGAACGAAGTAGCTATTCTTATTAACAAATCAAGCATTCAATCCACATCCGTCACATTCAAAGCCATCAATGATCAAAGTCAGTTGTCCAATTAATATTTCTTATTATTCACAATCAATTGAATCTTCACTTGACATCAATTATGTTCAAAGCGATCAAACATAAAAGTCAGTAAGTTTAATTATCAGTTCCTATCCTTTGTAAAGACATTCAATGAAAATCAAATGCAACAATTCAATGCAAACACCTATCAACCGGAGTATGCCTAAATTAAATCCCGATTGACTCTCAAGTCCCACAGCCAATTTCAGTTCAGCCCAAAATATCTAAATAACCGATCGTATTAATTCCCCAATAAAGCGTACCTTATGTCCGAAGACAAGGGACAAAGCCGATCGTGTGCGAAGAACATCGACGAAGTCGAATTCCAAGAGAGGCGACGAAGGCACAAGCAAGGCGTCGAGTTTGAAACGCCCGAAAAGATCAGCTAAATCCGTCGCTGATTTCACGCAATGAACAACAATTTCGGCTATGTATCCAAGCCGTTTGAGAAAGACGCCCTTAGGCAAATAATACGAACAAACGCTTCGCAACACAATTCCGAAGCACGAGAACAGAGCGCTGACGATTCGAAGCCCACGATAAATCACTCCGTGTGACAGGGCGAAGAGAGGCCTTGACCGATTAATCCAGGAGTAGATCCAATGCGAAAGCGAAGGCAAAACTCGCAACAACGCTGATATATTTCTCGCAACAAACTAACTCTTTTATTAAATCGACTCCATGTCGAGAGAGAATGAATCGACAACAGAATTCTTGTATGCGCAACGACGAAGAAGACTAGTGCGAGCGAGCGCTTTATCTTGGCCACACTTCACCAACTCGATCGAGCCTAAAACTACCAAAAGCCGCAATACATCCAATTGCCTTGAAATTCCGTCCGCAACTCCATACATCCACTTCTCTTGAAATTCTGGCCACGTCTGCCTTTAGCTGCCCGCTCTCGCTTTTATAACTGCCTGGTCTGCAGAGCGTCCCCTTTACTACGCATGCGCAGCTAGAGAGCTGCACGCGCCAACCCAGCAGCACCGCAGCTGTTTCAAGGCGGCAAGAATTAGCTGCCAGCTGCGGCCTTCCGTGTATGTCTGTCGTGATCTGTCTTTCTCCCTCTATCTCTCCTTCTGAAAGGCGCGATCTGCCGTCAGTCACGTACGCACCAAATGCACCAGTTTAACCTTGCGAAAACACACATATTTTAACACGTACACAGGCCCACACACCTACAGTGTATCCTTCTCAATCCGTGTCTCTGTCTGTGCTTGTCTGGCTGGCTGTATTCCTCGCTCACTCTGTTCATCAGACCACCTCGGGCGAACCGTGTGATAATTGGCCGAGCGGGCGGCGACGTCTTTGAAGGCCGTCGACTAAAGCGTGCGAAAAATACACGAATATGAAACGGCAGCTGCAGGGCCTACATCAGCGGTCACTGTGACCCGTGTCAAGCGCAAATCAATATTAAAATCTAGGTCACACGAAGCACCGAAAGAAAACCCTATATATATATATCAGATCTCTGAAACCGATCAAAAATTAAATAAAATAATAATATAATAATATTATCGACCGAAAACCCGTAGCGTAGTTCTACGATCGCTACACTACTGCATAAATTGAAACCTTGAAACCTCAATTGCTGATGGGAGGGGACCTCGTTATGTGCAAATATCTCAATGGGGAGGCATGGCCGGATGCCCCCTCGGATCCGCCCCTGCTTAGACCAATGCCCAGGATATCCATTGGTTTATATTACCTGCGTAGTCTACGCATTTTATGATCGGTAATTAGGGCGCGCCATATGTGTAAACTGTAAAGCAGTACTTTGAGATAGAAAAATTGTCTTGCTGTCAATCAAGGTATACAGCTTCATCATCAGACTCTGTTTGATTAGTTTCGGGTGCTGTCAGCGGTCACGAAATATCAGGGCTTTCTCAACGTACAGTTGTACACAAAATGTGCAGTTGTAGCAGCACTTCTGTACAGTTAAAACTAGCAAAAAAGGTCATTGTCCTCCGACTCGAAGTAATTTACCATGGATGTTGGGAAAGGAAAGAAGGAATTGTGCAGTTATAAAAATTCCTTATAAACAGCCCTGCGAAAAATACCTTGCTGGACTGATAGGCCTATGTCGAGTGCATTTCTCTCGTAAACAAAAACTGGGCCTGCACAAAGCAATCAAATCATGTTTTCTTACATGAAGTATGTAGGAGGGCGAGAAATTGAGGGAGTGTTGTTGTTCAACATCTGGTCTTTCTTAGGACCCCGTAGCAAAGTCTTCATTGCACACCTCAACTTGTAACTACTAGTACTAGGCTACTTTTTAGTTTGTTTAGGCCTAATAGCAAATTTCATGGACGGAGACCTAGGGGGGACAGGGGGACGGTCCCCCCCCCCCCCCCCAATGGAGGTGTTGGGGGGACGGCCCATGCATTTGTCCCCCCAATCGTTGAGCGTCACGACTAAAAAAAAGGTCATCAACTTTTTTGGCGGCGAAAATAGAAATATTCGTTGAGATTTGGGCTGATGAAAAAAAGGTCCTCAGAAATTTTGGCCGGCAAAAGATGGACATTTTTCGACGACACTCAGCCATTCGTCCGTCAAAAAATCTCTCGTCTTTCCGTTCCGTCCCCCCCCCCCCGTCTCCGCCCAGGTCTTCGCCCATGGCAAATTTCAAATAATGATTTAAAAGTTCATGTAACAAAGCTAGACCTATCGTTCTCACAGTTTGTAGAACAAAGATGGGTCGCCATAATACGGAATTATCCCTTAACGTAGAACTATGCATAATCTAGTGACGTAACAATAGTGTTGTATCATTGTATGCCAAGAAGATGTCGTTATAATAGTACAGAGCTACGTCATAGAGCAGCAACGTTAGTGACGCAACAAAATTGCATAACAAGCAGTAACCGTCACAATACTAAGTACATAGAGCAAACTAATAGTCTAGCATCTTGGTTCAGTAAAGTTAATCATTTTCATAAACTACAAAATATATTATAAGAATTAAGAATAAAGAATTTCTTGAAAGAACATATTATTTTACGAATATAATATTCGTTGGCAGTTTTAATATTCATGAATATTCGTGAATATTTGAAAATTTTAATATTCGTAATATGCGAATCTCAATCTATGACCGTAGGCATGGGCGGAGTTTGGTTTCCGTTCTTGGAGGGGCTAACTTATGAGTCACGGCCTTCTTGGGGGCTAAGCCCGGGAAAGATACCGTTTGCACGGTAAAAAAAACTGAATCTGGGTCTCCTTGGACGGGCTTAGCCCCTAGTCCCTGATAAACTCCGCCCATGACCCTAGGTAACAGGCGCTTTTCCACAAAAATGCCATGCTTCATACCAATGGCTGGTTCAAGGCTTAATGACTGATATTCTTTTCTATGGGCCTACTCTTAACGTTAATTAAGTTGGGATGACAAGAAATATAACGGTGCGGCACTGCGGCTTAATGAGATGCCTTCGGGGATGCACGCAGGGCTTTTTTGTGTGTGTAGAACTGCACGTTAAAAAAGCCTTGTATGCACGAGTAACAAGCATTCTCTGCACAAGTTTGTAGTCTCCATAATATATATATATATATAATCAAGATGGACGTTCACCGCAAGTTGCTTAGACGTAACAGCAAAATGTTAATACGTGACCAGAGCGTAATTATATCCTCCATGAGTCCATGGCGTCTGTCAAAGTAGCGAGGTCGTCTAATCACCAGCAAGCTAACGGAATTATTCTCCACGTTTAAAGTTGACCTATGTCATCTGATTATGCCAAATGATGTCCTTGCCGAACGATTTGTACGATTGCTGCGGAACATGCAAAGAGCCGCAGAATGATCTCGCATCAGTGGTTCCCAACAGGGCTGTTTTTAAGGAACTTTTAGAACTGCACAACCCCTTCTTTCCTTTCCCATTCTCTATGGTAAATTACTTCCAATCCGAGAACAATTACCTTTTATGCTAGTTTTTACTGTACAGAAGTGGTTCTACAACTGCACAAATCCATTTAGAACTGCACATTTTGTGTACAACTGCACGTTTAAAAAAAACACTGGTTCCCAGCCCGTGGTCCGCGGGCCATAAGTGGCCTAAAAATGGCCCTCATGCATCTCTCAAAGAATTGACAAAAATATACGAAATAATTGACAATTTGGACCGGGTTGAACACAAGATTATTTTCTATGACAAATTATTTCATTTTGACGTCCATAAATAACATAAAACATTCTATTTCTATTCAAATAGGTCTAAACAATTTTATATGCTTCTAGTTAATTAAATTTTAGCCTTGTCCCTTAATGTCCTTCGACTAAGAAAAAGTGGCCATCGTGTCCTCCAACTTAGAAAAAGTAGGTAGCCCTGAAGACAGAAGGATTGGGAATCAGTGATCACTTATATTGACGCTGAACGCGTTCAAAACGATACCGGTGTAAAGGTTTCAGATTACCCCCTCCTAAACATTACCCCCTTGCAAACTGCAAATTGCATCAATAATCGTATTTATTGCACTAAAAATATCAAAAAATTCATCCCGCTTCTTGTTTTGAGCTGAAGATTTTCATCCGTCATCCCACTTCGCGGTTTGTTATCAATATTTTCATCTGTAACTAAAATACTATTCGACGCTGAAGTTTACATGGAGAAAATGGCTTCGAGGCTATTATTTTTTTCGGATCAAAATATTGATAGCAAACCACGAAGTGGGATGACGGATGAAAATCTTCAGACCAAAACAAGAAGCGGAATGATTTTTCTGATTTTGTTAGTGCAATAAATGCGATGATTGATTAAAATCTAGTTTCCGGGGGGTAATCTGAAACCGGTTTCAAGTTACCGGGGGGTAATGTTTGGGAGGGGGTAATTTGAAACCTTTACACCGGGTCAATTTTTACTAGCACCAGCATCACTTCACGCCACAGCAGCGGAAAGGAGTCTAGGCACGAAGAATCGCAAAGACACGGGATCGATTCCTGCTATAACTAGTCTTATAAGTTATAAGCCTATACCCAAAGGTTCAAAGGTCCAAAGGTTCACTCGGCCTTCCAATCGATAGATCGTGAAACGAGAAAATAGGAGAGATGGGCGCCTCGCTTGATTGCCATAAGTTAAATTCGACTGTAGGCTACTGTGATCACTTTTGATCCGTTGATATTAAATAATTATGACTTGCAACCATACTGCAGCGTGTTTGAATATTGAACACAAAATACAAAACAGCGGGAAGCACGTGCCATGATTTTCACACAATTCACAGTATGGTATACGACCAGTTGACCCAATGTGGCATGACGCTGAGCATCGAGTATTCGAGTTAGACCTAATCTAATCAGTGGCGTAGACAAGGAGGTTTCGGGGGTTAACCCCCCCCCCCCCCCATTGGCCTAGGGAAAAAGTTTTTTTAAAGGTTATTTATACACTTAAATAAGAAAAAACAAAACAATTGCTTGTAGTAACAATTGCTTTTCTTACTTTACCGGTATACCATTTGTTACTTTGTTCCTTTTTTATTTACTGTAATAGGGCCTACTGTTGGGTTGGTTTCAGAAAGGGTATCCGGCCAGGCAACCCCCCCCCATGAAAAATTCCTGGCTACGCCACTGAATCTGATGGAAATTACTTTTATAGCGCCATTATATTTATAATGCCAAAGACATCGGTAGATGGTCATCGCTTCAAGAGGGATCGCAATAAAGATGTCATGAAAAGACTCATGATCCACTGGAGAAGTCAGCTGGGTGGAAAACCGATCGATCAGGAAAACTGGAAGCAGCAGTCAGCATATAGGAAGAGTTGGAAGAGATAAATGTGGAATATTATCGTGGAGATAAATAATGATGACTGGATCCGTCTGCACAGCGTCGAACATCTGCAGATTCGCAGACTATGCGAGTGCCTTACATGGGTGGAGTTTATAAGGGGCTAGGGGGCTAAGCCCCCCCCCCCCCCAAGAATACCCAGATTCAGTTTTTTTTCTCTCGTGTAAACGGTATCTTTTCCCGGACTTATATATCCCCCACCAGAAGGCGCAGACTCATAAGTTAACCCCTCCAAGAACGGAAACCAAACTCCGCCCTTGGTGCCTTGAACAGTGACCGAGATCGTAATCGTAATCTCCAAATTTCTAAAGCGCTACTAGATAGCCATAGCAAGCGCGTTGCACCAACTTATTCACGAGCGTTCCGTTGAGTCAATGGGTTGTCCGTAACAGTCGTAGAGTGGGCCCTGGTCGAGTTGCCACAGGATCAGAGGGGCGGAGCAGCTACTAAGGCGGGTGTCGTCTGGGTCGGGAATTGGGAGGTGGATGATCAGATGAGACAGAGTAACAGTAAATAACAATGGTCTCAAACACGTGGCCCGTGGACCGGAAACGTCCCGTGAACTCGCTTTATACGGCAGCCTTTAGCATTTATAAAATTTTTGACAATGAAATATAGCTTATAACTTAGGCTTAGTTCCGTTTTTTCTATAATATTGAAAAGCAATGTTTTGACTTAACCTAAAATCTTCGCACCATTTTGATTAGAGAATGGCTTGCTGCCCATTTTGAAGTGACCATTATTTGGACACGGTTGTGTAATGGTGGGTTCGGTGCCTTTGGCCATTTTGATGTCGCCCTCATTGTTGCCCAATTTGATGTCACCCTCATTGTTGCCCAATTTGATGTCACCCTCATTGTTACCCAATTTGATGTCACCCTCATTGTTGCCCAATTTGATGTCACCCTCATTGTTGCCCATTTTGGTGCCAACCTCATTGTAGCCCAATTTGATGTCACCCTCTTTGTTGCCTAATCTGATGTCACCCTCATTGTTGCCCAATTTCATGTAACCCTCATTTTGCCCAATTTGATATCACCGGGTGACATCAAATTGGGCAACAATGAGGGTGACATCAAATTGGGCAACAATAAGTCACCCTCGTTGTTGCCCATTTTGACCACGTGACCGTCATTGACTCGTTGCATTGTTGCACCGCAGTGACCTATCTGATGGCAACGATGACGCTGGGCACGATGTCGATCTGCATGACCGTTCTCATCCTCAACGTTCACCACCGAGGTCCTCGCTACCAGATGCCCTCCTGGCTGCGCCGCCTCTGCTTCCGCTACATCGCCAGACTCATCTGCATCCAGACGCCGTACGGTCAGAACAACGGACGCCCCTACACCAACCACCACCACCACACGTGGCGCAAGACGACGGCGCACGGTGGGGCTGCGTCACACGAAGCCCCGTCCAGCGACCCCGAGGTGAACGGCAGAGGGGCAAAGACGGACCTCGACAACCACCTGGCGGTGCAGGACCAACTCGAGGCCGGCGGGCTGGGCCAGACGACGCCGGTGACGATGACGCCGAGTCCCGTTACGGCGGCGCCGTCGAATTGTCCGAGCATCGCGGCCGCCTGCGGGGTTCCCCTGCTGAGGCACATCAGACGGCGGAGGATATTCTCTCGACGCCCGCTCGAGGGCAACCACCACCACCAGCACCACCACCACCACCAGCACCAGCATCATCCATCGGGGGACAAGGATGGGCACTACACGCCGCATAAGGACAGCATCAAGGAGTGGCACGAGCTGGCGCGCGTCCTCGACCGGCTTTTCTTCTGGCTTCTCTTCACAATGATGACGCTGTCGGCCGTCTGTATTCTGCTCTATCCAAAGTACACAGGGACTGAGGACGGCTAACCAGCGTTCAGATTATGTACCTCGAGACGATATACACTTATATATTTAATTATGTATATAATATTATATATATTTAGTTATATATGTGTATATATTATATTATATATTTTAATTATTATATAATATTATATATATTTAGTTATATATGTATATATATAATATTATATATTTTAATTATATATATAATATATATATATAATAAATAATATATATAATATATATATATAATTATATATAATTATATATAGTTATAGGCCTATATATGCCACCGATACGTCATTCAAATACGAACACGTGACTACGGATGGAGTTGGTCACGTGGTGTCCAGGTGCAGACGGACTTATGATGTCATTACGTCGTCGTCGTCATCGTCATCGTCGTCGTCATTAATAACGACCGTGACAGTCGGAATCTGCATCTAAGGTCATTCCTGGTCCAGTGTACACTCTACAGTGTACAGTGTACTAAATGCTTACGTAATGTAACACCTCGTAGGCCTAATTGTTACGATGTCACATTGCTGCCAAAATTAATTTTTTATGGGCATAATAATTGCAGTATCGGTTGGGGTCAGGTTAGGCGTCGTGAGGGTCGGTTATGGTCAGATTATGCGTCGTGATGGTTGTTTATGGTCAGGTTAGGCGTCGTGAGGGTCGGTTAGGGCTTGTGTTAGGGTTAGTGTCGCCATTAGTTTCAAAAAATACTGCATATGCTTCGGTCCCGAACTCCCGATGCTGCAATTACGCCAATTTATACATGAGTTTCCTCTCCGCTCTTTAGACCATCTTAACCTTCTATAGTATAGGCCTACCCTACATCAATCTCGGATTGCCACAGCAGCACAGCATCGAGCCTACGTGCCTCTGATATATCTTTGCAATGAAAATAAATGATCCCTCTGCTATAACTAGTGCTGAGATCTTGTTTGGGGGGCACTACAACTGTTTCTGCCCGTTCGCTTTAATTAAGACATTTGTTTCACGAGGGGGTTCTTTGCCCTGTGAGCACCTCTGAATAGGTTGTACTACGAGAGGCGCTTTATGGGTCCGTAAATAGAAACGAGTATATATTAAATGTATATATAATGGAACCGAATTTGGTAGTACCAGTAGGCCTACTTAGAATGTTCGTAATAATTATTACGCAAATTTTATTGCATATCATTCTGAATTTCACCTGAGCTGCATTTCAAGACGAGCCGTAATTACCGTATTGGCGAGCGAAGCATATGCAGTATCTTTGGACTGCATCTAACGACGATAATAACCCTAACCGACCCTCACGATACCTAATCTGACCATAACCAACCCTCACGACGCCTAATGTGATCTTACCAACCCTCACAACGCTTTTTCTTGATACTAACCGACGCTCACAGTCCCCGGATAGTGCAGTTATGCCCAAATAAACCTTAAGGTCGACACGCATAATTATTCCGACTGTTGTGGTTGTTATTACTGTTAATTAAGCGTCTTCAGCTGTTAGCTAAGAGAACAAAACTACTGTACATTAATGTAAATAAGACCAGTGATAAACAAAATCTACCGACGTCATTAATTTGCGTCATTGTCATATCGCCATAGCAACGACGAGGAAACCCTATCAAAGTGTGACCTCATAAAGTGTTTTCACGTCATCATTTTCATTTTATATCGTCATTTATAGATAAACACAACAAGCAGTAGGCTACCCTATAACCTGAGGCAGTCATGGGTGTGAAACGTTAGCAACTTCAGTTTTTTAGCTGCTCAGTCCTCTCCTACGCCGTCTAATATTCCCACCGACTGTGTAGGTCAGTGCATTTATCATAATATAGCAGAATTTTACATATATATGTGATATAATCGTTTCTCATACTATATATAATATGGTGTAGTCATTTCTCATAATATATATATATAAGTGATATAATCATTTCTCATACTGTATATACATGCGTATATATATATATATATATATAAAATATCATATATAATGAAGTAACAAAGGGAATAAAGTAAGAAAAACAATTGTAGTTTATATATGATAAAATAATTTCTCATTCTATATACAGGCTATATAATTATGATAAAATCATTTCTCATACAATGTATATATATATGATAAAATCATTTCTCATACAATATATATATATATATATATATATATATGATAAAACCATTTCTCATACAATATATAATATTATATATATATGATAAAATCATTTCTCATACAATATATATATATATGATAAAACCATTTCTCATACAATATATATATATATATTATATTATCATTTCTCATACTACTTGATATATTACAAGTGAATTAGTAGGTACCGTACCGATCTCCAGAGACTGAAGCTGGACTATGGAAGCACTTAACCAACATGAGCAAAACTTGTATGGCCCACCTGTGCAGTGGCGTAGACAAGGGAGTTTAGGGGTTAAACCCCTCCCTCAATGACTTATGAAAAAGGTTTTTTAAAGGTTATTTATCCACTTAAATAAGAAAAACAAAATAATTTTTTGTAGTAACAGTTGTTTTCCTTATTTTATTCCCTTTGTTACTTTATTCCCTTTGTGCTTGCTGTTATACTGCTGGGTTGATGTAAGGAAGGCATCCGACAAGGCCATACCCCCCTCATCATAAATTCCTGGCTACGCCACTGCACCTGTGACCCCACTGTGGGGTCAGTGCCATGGTAAGGCATGGTGAGTGGAGAGTCACCGTAGTAGGCTAACGACAGGGTGTTGTGGGAACAGCGGCGTCCCAAATCGGGGCACGTCACTGACACTGATGATGATGGTTGTGGTGATGGTGTCTGTGATAATGGAGGTCATGATGGTGATGATAGTAATAACTTTTGTTTAGTCAACAATATTATTCGGTTGACAGACCGCAACCGGGTATACAGTATACAGTTATGCAGTCATCTTAATTAACAGCACTCAACTACTAACACAACAGAGAGTTTGCAATAGGCCTATACAAGTGCTATAGGTCTAATGACAGCCTGCAAAGCACGCCTATACGGGGGCTTCGGGAATCGAACTCGAGTCCTCTTATGCCAGTGTGTGTTATCCAATGCGCCTCCTCCCCCCCCCATAGTCCTGTCGGTTATCCTGCCAAATCCATACGTGCCAAATTGCATCTGTATATATTAATAGTTAGCCTACATGTATATATATATAATTATATATATATACATGTATATATGCAATCCATTCAATTGACGAATGTCCTTTACTTAATGAAACGTCCTAGGATGAGATGAAAGACATAAAGACAGATTTTATAACAGGAGTGGGAGAGACGCAAAGACGTTTAGAGATTTATTAGAAGCAATAAGAAACTTATTGCACTCGGTGTCTGGCTGTGTAGAGACATGAAGAAGCTAGAACACACAGACAAACTCTTCATCAAGAGGGTTTGTCGGACTGCTTCCATTGCAGTTATATAGAACCATAAACTTTGCTCGACATTGTTTAATGATCTCAAGTTTAATGTCAGTCATTAGTTCAGCAAGGTGCCGTCGACTTGGGCATCATCATGAATCACTCAACATTACAGAGACTTATAAATATGGACATAATTACTTTTATTTATCATAATTTATTCGACAAATGGCTGTCATCAGGAACGTATGGTAATCATGATGATTATAGTCATGAAAGCATAGGCCTACAATAGACTTTTACGCTATAGACCTATTGGCCCCTATGTTAAATCGTTAGGTGACATGCAAAGGCCACAATGCACATTTAAAATATTGCAATTTAAGGCATTGTCGAATCTTTCTTTTGAAAATGATACAGGAAAGTACAGATATATCAATCAATCTATCAGAATCTATGTAGCGCCGGTGAGAGATCCCTACGCAGAAGCTTTCCCGCCCTAGACCATGCTGTAGATAGCAGCCTTCAACAGTTGGTGAAACTGGGAACGGTTGGGAGGTGTCGTATGGTCAACGGAAGCCCATTCCAGGTTGTTGGCCTCATCACACAGAAGTTGACAGAAGGAGTGGCTCTACATTGTCGCAGATCGAGCGAGGGGGCCATTTTCTATTCTATAAATTGAAAAAATCGGCAACGATAAGGGAGAAATTCATCCTCAGTCATCAATAACTATATAGCTTACCTCAGGCCCGGCCTTAGGCATAGGCAAAGTAGGCAGTTGCCTAGGGCGCCGCAGTCTTTGGGGGGCGCCGCGGCACCGGCGATTTTTATGTTTTTGCACTATATTCTTTTAAACTGAAGACTTTGGAAAGAATATAAAATAATTATTGATTTCATTGCACAAGGCAGGCCTAATTCAATTTCAAGAACTAGGCTACATAAATTTTATATCGACAAATAAAAATCCATTTTAACTGCATTCTTTACACTGTGCTTTGTAGTCTATTCCATTTCTATAATAGGCATCTATGGGCTAATACTGAATTATTGACATCTTTCGACTGAATGTGCCAACAACAGTACTGAAGAATTGTTGTTGTTTATAGTCGTTGTGTCTGGTGTGAATCTTTTGATCTTAAAAATTAAATGGGGCGCCAAATGCATGGTTTGCGTATGGCGCCAAATGCATGCTGGGGCGCCAAATGCATGCTTTGCCTAGGGCGCCATTTTAGCTAAGGCCGGCCCTGGCTTACCTACTTAATATATATAGGCTACTATTTTGAAACGATTCCTGCACAGTCAAAATTTCGTCAGCTTTTCAAGAAAAACTTGTTTTTTGCTTGCAAAAAATTCGACCTCTTAATTACAATCGGCGTCATTATCATTCTAGGCATACCAAAGGAAGAAATCTCTGCGGGACCGTGATACCTAGCACCTCCCTCACAAACTCACTGAATATAATGGTTATTAGAAGAGGTCATATTCCTTGCAAGAAAAAACCGCTGGACAAACCATCTAGGTTTTCTTTAAAAAATGACGAAATTTTAAGTGTTGCAGAATCGTTTTAAAATTACGTATTTGGGTAGGTAAAGTACAGTAATTCATGACTGAGGTAGATTTTATGGCATACCGATCCTGATTACTGCGATAATTTAGAACGAAACTCACTTCAAAGCGACTATAATAATTATATAGGCCCTACTATACACTGTGGTTCAAAAAAAACTAAGCCAAATTGTTTTTCATATATCTCTATTACCTGATGACATATCACGCTAAAATTTTCCAAATATTTAGAGAATTGGACCAAGAATATGACTCCAAAATTTCACGAGAAAAAGTTGAACGGATAAAAAGATATGAATCTTTAAACTTCATATGCCGAAATTTCAGTTTACAAGCAATTTTCTGCTAGATTCGATAAAAAGTAGGCCAAATTGTTTTTCTTACATCTCTAACGCCTGATAAGATATCACGCTAAAAGTTTCCCAATATTTAGGGAATTGCACCAAGAATACGATTCCAAAATATCACGTCATAAATTTGAACGGATAGAAAGATATGATTATTTCAACTTCATCACCCGAAATATCGGTTTTCAGCAAGTCTGTTATGGTGTCCGTTGCGGTTTCGACGCTTGGTCGTTCCCGATTAGTCTTCATTGATCCTGGAGTAAAAATTAATGGAACCTATTATCGCGACGTTCTGCTGTCACAACACCTTCTACCTGTAATCAGAAACCTAGCCCCAGAAGGCTGCTTTGTTTTTCAAGAGGACAGTGCCCCAGCCCACAGAGCCAAAGAAACCATCGAAATGCTGACAAGAGATGCCAGACTTCATTTCTCCCACATTATGGCCTCCGAACAGCCCAGATTTGAATCCTGTCGACTACAAAGTGTGGAGCGTGATGCAAGACCGAGTCTACCAGACAACAATCCATGATATAAGCGATCTGAAGCAATGCTTGTTGGAAGTGTGGGATGACCTGGACCAGAGGATAATCGACGATGCTGTTGCCATTGCAATAGCGTCAGCGCTTCCAGGCTTGCGTGCAAGCAGGAGGAGGACATTTTGAGCAGCTTATTTAATGAAATAATCAAACCATACTGTTGGAATCATATTGTTAGTTCAATTATCTACATATCTGGAAAATTTTGGAATGATTAATTATCAGGCCATAAAGATAATGAGAAAAGTTTGACTTACATTTTATTGAATCTAACAGAAAATTGCTTGTAAACTGAAATTTCGGCATATGAAGTTTGAAGATTCATAACTTTTTATCCGTTCAACGTTATCTCATGAAATTTTGGAATAATATTGTTGGTCCAATTCTCTAAATATTTGGAAAATTTTAGCGTGATATGTTATCAGGCATTAGAGATATATGAAAAACAATTTGGCTTAGTTTTTTTTGAACCACGGTGTAGAATCACCATGGAAGCCGATAGAGAAAAATGTCGTATATCTTCATTCTAGGCATACCAAAGGAAGAAATCTCTGCACGAACGTGATACCTAGCACCTCCCTCACAAACTCACTGAATATAATGGTTATTAGAAGAGGTCATATTCTTTGCAAGAAAAAAACCGCTGGACAAAACATCAAGGTTTTCTTTAAAAAATTACGAAATTTTAAGTGTTGCAGAATCGGTTTAAAATTACGTATTTGGGTAGGTAAAGTACAGTAATTCATGACTGATGTAGATATTATGGCATACGGATCCTGATAACTGCGATAATTGAGAACGAAACTCACTTCAAAGCGACTGGGAAACCGATAGAGATAAATGTCGTATATCTTCATGCTAGGCATACCAAAGGAAGAAATCTCTGCGGGACCGTGATACCTAGCACCTCCCTCACAGACTCACTGAATATAATGGTTATCAGAAGAGGTCATATTATTTGCAAGAAAAAACCGCTCATCAAGGTTTTCTTTAAAAATGACGAAATTTTAAGTGTTGCAGAATCGTTTTAAAATTACGTATTTGGGTAGGTAAAGTACAGTAATTCATGACTGATGTAGATATTATGGCATACGGATCCTGATTACTGCTATAATTTAGAACGAAACTCACTTCAAAGCGACTATATATATACTATAGAATCACCATGGAAGCCGATAGAGATAAATGTCGTATATCTTCATTCTAGGCATACCAAAGGAAGAAATCTCTGCGGGAACGTGATACCTAGCACCTCCCTCACAAACTCACTGAATATAATGGTTATCAGAAGGGGTCGTATTCTTTGCAAGAAAAAACCGCTGGACTAACCATCAAGGTTTTCTTCGGAAAATGACGAAATTTTAAGTGTTGCAGAATCGGTTAAAAATTACGTATTTGGGTAGGTAAAGTACAATAATTCATGACTGAGGTAGATTTTATGGCAAACGGATCCTGATTACTGCGATAGTTGAGAACGAAACTCACTTCAAAGCGACTATAATAATTATATACTATAGAATCACCATGGAAGCCGATAGAGATAAATGTCGTATATCTTCATTCTAGGCATACCAAAGGAAGAAATCTCTGCACGAACGTGATACCTAGCACCTCCCTCACAAACTCACTGAATATAATGGTTATTAGAAGAGGTCATATTCTTTGCAAGAAAAAAACCGCTGGACAAAACATCAAGGTTTTCTTTAAAAAATTACGAAATTTTAAGTGTTGCAGAATCGGTTTAAAATTACGTATTTGGGTAGGTAAAGTACAGTAATTCATGACTGATGTAGATATTATGGCATACGGATCCTGATAACTGCGATAATTGAGAACGAAACTCACTTCAAAGCGACTGGGAAACCGATAGAGATAAATGTCGTATATCTTCATGCTAGGCATACCAAAGGAAGAAATCTCTGCGGGACCGTGATACCTAGCACCTCCCTCACAGACTCACTGAATATAATGGTTATCAGAAGAGGTCATATTATTTGCAAGAAAAAACCGCTCATCAAGGTTTTCTTTAAAAATGACGAAATTTTAAGTGTTGCAGAATCGTTTTAAAATTACGTATTTGGGTAGGTAAAGTACAGTAATTCATGACTGATGTAGATTGTCAACCTCCAATTGACCTTCAAAGTTTTCTTCCTTTTTCTTTCCTGTGTTCAGTAGCGCAGCCTATGCCTAACCTAGTCACTGTACTTCGGTATCTAAAGCTAGTGTATAAGTTTCTAAAGTTCTTAACTTGTTCAATTACAACAAAGCTCTGTTTCTTGTATTTTCTTCTTCTTTCATAACAACGCAAATAACACAACAATGGATCAACGACGACAAACGCTTGAATTCAACGACAGCAACGCAACCTTATTATCTTACGCCACTGTTCTCTAAAACATCTTCTATTCTCTACTACCAACTCCTTCTTCTACAACTTAACTCACTGTCTAGACGTACACTCTTCCCCTAGCCGCTCTGTCCTTCTATCTGTCCGTCTGTCTGTCTGCCTATCTCTCTCTCTCTCTCGCTCTCCGGCGACGGTCGGCCGAGCCGCGCCAACTTTCCCGCCAGTCTGTCACCTGCAGGCCTAACTGTCTAGACGCTGACCTTGAGCTGGTCTATTCGTACGCCTAAACATCGACTGACCACATAGACTATACAACATTAGTTCACATTACCTCCCTCCTTTCTTTTAAAGAGAGCTAATTATCTATAAAAATTAGCGAACGTACCTTAACTAAACAATGCAAATAGTCCATAACATAATACATCATAAAATATCTTACACTACAATCTAGACAGACAATCAGCTACTACATTCAATTTACCTTTCTTATAGTTCAACAGAATGTCAAAATTTTGCAATGATAAAGACCATCTGACTAATTTAGCAGATTTCGACATTGATTCAGTCAAATAAACTAAAGGATTATGGTCTGTAAACACATTGATTTTAGAACCAATAAGAATTTCTTTCAACTTGTTTAAAGCCCATATGATTGCATAGGCTTCCTTCTCAATCGTCGCCCACCTCCTCTGAGTATCTGTCAGCTTCTGACTGATAAATGAAACAGGACGTTCAATCCCTTCCTCGTCCACCTGAGACAGTACAGCTCCCACAGCAAAATCACTGCTATCACAGTACAAATTAAATGGTTTCCCAACCTCAAACATATATAGAATCACATTTGATAAGACAATCTGTTTAAGGGAATCAAAAGATTTCTGATGTGCATCAGTCCAAACAATGTTATCAGGTACTTTCTTGCTGGTCAAGTCTGTCAATGGTTTAGCAATTTCAGCAAAATTACAAATAAACTGTCTGTAAAATCCAAAAAATCCTAAGACTTGCTTCACTTCCTTCCTGGTTTCAGGTTTCTTCAAATTAATTAAACTGTCAATCCTGTCTGGATTCATCATCTTCTTCCCTGATCCTATGAGGTGACCGATGAACTTCACCTCACTCTTGCCAAACACACATTTCTTCAAGTTCAATGTTACATTATGCAGTCTTATTTGTTTCAAAAATAATTCCAAATGTCTTAAATGAATGTCCCAATCATTCGAATGCACTGCAATGTCATCAACATAAGGTTCAGTAAAATCATGAATCGGTTGCAAGATCATATTTATCGCTTTTACAAAAGTCCGTCCAGAGTTAATCATTCCAAACGGAACACGCGTAAATTCATACAGTCCATTATGTGTAACAAACGCAGTCTTCCATTGGTCACTCTTTTTCACAGGACAAGTCCAATATGCACTGCGACAGTCCATAACAGAAATGAACTTGGATTTTCCAACTTTGCTCAAGACATCGTTGACGATTGGCATAGGATATCGGCAGTTTTCAGTAAAAGAGTTAATGTATCTGTAGTCACAAGCCAATCTCAAGGATCCATTCTTCTTTTTGACAATGACAAGTGGACTTGCCATTCTGCTTGACGATGGTTGAATGATGTTTTCTTTCAGCATCTCTTGTATTTGTTTTTCCACTTCTGCTCGGTATATTAATGGTATTCGATATGCCACGAATTCTTTTTCTCGAAAGTCTGGTCTCAGCACCACTTCGTGTTCTACTAATGTACATAGTCCAGGTTGGTCTGAAAATCTGTCTGCATATCGATTCAGTACATCAAGTAATTGTTTCTGCTGTTCGCTGGTCAGATGTCCAATTTGTTCGTAATCCAATTGAAGTGACTTCTGTTTTGTCTCTGAATAGTCTTCCTTCAGCGGTATTTCTACCACTGATCCAAATTCGTCATCCTCTTCCACGATCAGACCACAAGACAATGTTCTCGTAATGAACTTCCTCATCTTGTTAGCATGAATAATCCGTCGACCGTTTTCGTTCATGTCCACCAGATACGAATATTTGGATCTTCTTTGCAGGACCGTGCATGGACCATGCCATCGCGAGATCAATTTATTGGTTGACGTTGGATACAGCACGATGACGTTTTCTCCTGGTTCGAATTCTTTATCTTTTGCTCTTTTGTTATATTGACTGGCGTATTGTTTTTGCTTTTCTTCAGCACAGCTCTCAGCGAATGTCAAGGCCTTTTCCATGTCTGCTCTTAAATTCTTCAGGTACTTTGCCGGTTGCACTCCAATGTTCGGTGGTAGATTTATCTCTTTGGTCCAGCTTTCTTTAAGAATGGTTAGTGGCCCTCTCGGCAACTTTCCATAGACTAGTAGATACGGTGCCACTCCGGTAGTTGCATTAGGCACTTCTCTCAATGCCCAAACTGTAAATGGAATAATTTTATGCCACTGTCTCGGATTTTCCACAACGACATGATGAATCATCTTCTTGAACGTTTGATTCCATCTCTCCACCAATCCTGCCGCTTCTGGATGTCCTGG
This sequence comes from Lumbricus terrestris, assembly GCA_949752735.1. Taxonomy (NCBI): domain Eukaryota; kingdom Metazoa; phylum Annelida; class Clitellata; order Crassiclitellata; family Lumbricidae; genus Lumbricus; species Lumbricus terrestris. Next base: position 26,351,333 of record OX457050.1, read on the forward strand.
CGAATCGAATCGAGGACAACACCCCATCAGTTTCAGAAATTCTCTTGTTAGACTGGCTGTAAAATTCGTCCCTCTATCACTCGTTATCACTGACGGAACTCCCACATCCATGAACAGCTTCATCAAAGCTTCGCATACAGCCTTAGCAGTCAATGATTTCATCAAGAATATTGTCGGCCATCTTGTACATGAGTCCACGATGCACAGGCAATACTTATGCCCTGCTGCTGACGTCGGTTCGATTGGTCCTACGACGTCCATGGTCATTCTTCTGAACGGCACATCCTCCCTTGGTATTGGTGTAATCGGCACTCGATCCATCACCAAACTTCGTGCTTTCAACTGACACTTCTCACAGGACTTGCAGAATTTCACCACATCTCTACGCATTCTTGGCCACACAAAGGACAACTTGATACGTTCCCTTGTCTTCTCTTCTCCCAAGTGTCCGCCAAATACTGACTCGTGCGCCAATTCCATCACTTGAATTCTTCTTTCCTTCGGCAACACCAACTGATACACCAACTGATCCAACATTTGATGCTTCTTATACATCAAACCATTCACCACACTAAACTCTGATCCTTTGTCTTCAGCTATCCTCCACCACGACCTCAGTGACTCGTCATTTCTCTGTTGCTCTTCAAACTTCTTCGCGTCTGCCAATTGTCTTTCATCACTTGTGTTCTCGGCAAACAAATCTCTCATACTCGTGTCCATTTCACCATCACTCCCAAAATCATCATAATCATCACGCTCACATGCAACCATCTCTTCTTCAATTTCATTGTTCCCGGATGTTACTCCTTCTTCTTCTTCTTGAGCGCTTTGTTCATCATCGCTTTCGGTGTCCTCATCTAGCAAACTTTCATTTGACTTTTCCTCTTCTCCTTCTTCCACTTCTCTTCTCCGACTCTGTGCTCTTGTAGTCACATTCGCTTGCAATTCTCCTTGTAATACATTCACTGGTGGAACCTCTTTCAGTTCTGCGATTATCTCTGGATGCAGCAAGAACTTTTCTTTGTTATCTTTGCACAAGACTGCCGGAATGCTGGCACACACCAAGGTTAAATATGGCGCGATATTTACTCCCTTGTCTTTCAAATCTCCTCCTTCGTTATGACAACTCATCCGCACTTCGATTTTCACCAACTTAGCTGGAATGGGTTCTCCAGCCACACATTGCAAATGTACTCTGCCAATTTCTTCCACTGTCGCTCCTTTCAACAATTCCTCATTGATTACTGGAATCTCCGTACCAGAGTCAATCAGCGCTCTGACTTGCACGGGATGACAACTGTCATCATTTCCACGTATCTCTACATTGACATGCTGTAGTAAAGACTTCTTCGTACGTTGACACTCATCTTTGCTTTCTGTTTCTCGACCAGTATCTTTAATTGGAGCAGAATTTACTATTTCTCTCTGTATAGCAAATTGAGGCGTGCACTTCATCAGTGACTTCACTTCCGTTTCGCGGTTGTCTTGTTCTTCAGACTGATTCGGTGCATTCATTACTTGTATCTGATTTACTCTGAGATTTTCTGCACTTCGAGTAAATCTATTTCTCAGATTCGTCATTCTTGGTGGTACTTTGCAATCCTTTATCAGATGTCGGTCTGACTGACAATTATGGCAACGTTTCTTAACAATCCCTCTCTGTTCAGTGCTCTCCCGCCTGTAATTGTACGCTGTATTGTTTTCTCTTTGGCGTCCCATCACTGGAATTCGACTGTACATTTGTCTGTCACCCGTTGCTTCTCTTCTATCTTGACCAAACTGTCTTCCAGGAGCACCATCATTCCTTGTTTCGTTATTTCTGGCTTGGTTTCCTGTTTCTTTGTTATTACTATTCCACCTGGGTTGCTTCGAACTATTTCCCCATGCTTCATATTTCGGTTTGTCTTGAAACATTAGACCAATTCGATTGTTCACGTGTACGTCTGCGAGTTCTGCAACATTACTAGCTTCAAAGCATTCAGTACCCTCTTTTGCTAATACGAACTGTAGTGGACCCGGTGGTAGACATTCTTTCAATTTATCCGCCACCAACAGATCAAATAACTTCTCATAGTCTTTGCCCACTCGTCTACTTCTGACATAATAGTTCAACAGATTCTTCAATCTTGCTGTAAACATAGTGTATGTCTCTTCTGCCGTTTTCTTCGCTTCTCCAAATCGTGATCGATATTCTCTCGCTGTCAATTTGAATTCTTTCAGTAAATGTTCTTTCACTATGTCGTAATCGTCTAGATCATCAAAAGACAATCGGTTCAACACCGTTCTCGCTCTTGGCGTCATTAGTGGCAACAGCAATTTGACCCAAAACTGCTTTTCCACCGTAAAACTGTTGAATGCGTTCTCAACTGTCTCAAAATAATTATAATGGCACCTCCATCATATCATATGGCATCTTAGGTAATACGTGTTTCATTGCATCACCTATCTTTTTAATCTTGGACACCATTGTCTCACTTTCTCTGATCCTGTTTTGTTCTGACTCCTCACGGCTTCTTCTGTCGTCTTCATCTCTTTTCCTCAGTCTATTTTGATCTTCTACCCTGCGCAGTTCTTCTTGTTCTATTTTCTGCTGCAACAATTCTAACTGCTTTCTGCGTTCCTCCTTTTCTATAGCCATTTCTCGGAGCTGAGCTTCCTTCAGAGCGAGTTTCTTTTGTTCCAATTGTACTTGTTCTTCCCTTTCTCTTTCCGCTTTTTCCAAACTTTCTTTCTCTATTTTCAATTCTTCCTGTCGAATCTCTTCGGCTCTTTCCAATTCTACCAAACGCATGGCTTCTTTGTCTTCCTCGCGAGCCTTTTGCTCTTCAATCTGCTGTTTTCGTATTTCTTCATCACTTTTCCTTGCTCTCTCGTATTCTATCATTAGTTCCATCCTTCTTTGTTCTGCTTCGTCACGATCTCTTTTCAGTTGTTCTAACTGAAGCTGGAACTGCTGCTTCTGTATCTCTATCTCTTCTTGCCTCAACCTTTCTGCTTTTTCCACTCTTTCTTTATCTTCTCGTCTCCGTTGCTCCTCTTTCTCTTCTCGTCTCCGTTGCTCCTCTTTCTCTCTATCTTCTCGTCTCCGTTGCTCCTCTTTCTCTTCTTGTTTCCGTTCTTTATCCTCTTGTCTCCGCTGCTCCTCTTTCTCTTTATCCTCTCGTCTCCGTTGTTCTTCTTTCTCTTTCTCCTCTTGTCTCCGTTGCTCCTCCCTCATCATCATAAATTGCATCAACGCCTCCATAGACATCGGTGGCTGAGGTTTTTCAACTGGCTTCTCCTCAACGCCACCCACTGCACCTTTCTCTTCAGCTTCCTTTTTAAGCCAAACCTCTGCTAATGCTCCCATCAAATTTTCTCTAGACATCTCTTCGACTTCTTCTACGTCTAGACCCTCTTCAATTAATAACTTTATTAATCGATCAGAAGACATCTTCTTTATACTCGCTTGCTTTTGTTCTGTAAGTTTCTCCATCTTTTCTTTACTTCAGTGATTACCGTGAAGAAATCGAGGGAATGGCTATGAAGATCTGTGATTGGCTGACTTTAATTCTTATGGCTCCTTGGGTAAACAAGCAAGTTTTGTATACCTCTCTCTGGCGTTGCGTTGTCGTAATGTTATTCGTATGCCCGTTGTATCTTCTCACCAGTTGTTCGGATGCTCGGACTGCTTCTCCGGTTGTTCAGATGCTCACTCTCCTTCTCCCGTGTGGTCGGCGTCTCGTAAGGCTTCAAAATCCACTGTCCGTAGCTTGGATACGACTATCCCAACGTTCGTTGCTTGACTTCGCAATTCACCGTTCGTAAACCTGGATACAATATCCCGACGTCCGTTGCCTGAACTCGATATCCCACCGTTGCCACCAAAATGTCAACCTCCAATTGACCTTCAAAGTTTTCTTCCTTTTTCTTTCCTGTGTTCAGTAGCGCAGCCTATGCCTAACCTAGTCACTGTACTTCGGTATCTAAAGCTAGTGTATAAGTTTCTAAAGTTCTTAACTTGTTCAATTACAACAAAGCTCTGTTTCTTGTATTTTCTTCTTCTTTCATAACAACGCAAATAACACAACAATGGATCAACGACGACAAACGCTTGAATTCAACGACAGCAACGCAACCTTATTATCTTACTCCACTGTTCTCTAAAACATCTTCTATTCTCTACTACCAACTCCTTCTTCTACAACTTAACTCACTGTCTAGACGTACACTCTTCCCCTAGCCGCTCTGTCCTTCTATCTGTCCGTCTGTCTGTCTGCCTATCTCTCTCTCTCTCTCTCGCTCTCCGGCGACGGTCGGCCGAGCCGCGCCAACTTTCCCGCCAGTCTGTCACCTGCAGGCCTAACTGTCTAGACGCTGACCTTGAGCTGGTCTATTCGTACGCCTAAACATCGACTGACCACATAGACTATACAACATTAGTTCACATAGATATTATGGCATACGGATCCTGATTACTGCTATAATTTAGAACGAAACTCACTTCAAAGCGACTATATATATACTATAGAATCACCATGGAAGCCGATAGAGATAAATGTCGTATATCTTCATTCTAGGCATACCAAAGGAAGAAATCTCTGCGGGAACGTGATACCTAGCACCTCCCTCACAAACTCACTGAATATAATGGTTATCAGAAGGGGTCGTATTCTTTGCAAGAAAAAACCGCTGTACTAACCATCAAGGTTTTCTTCGGAAAATGACGAAATTTTAAGTGCTGCAGAATCGGTTAAAAATTACGTATTTGGGTAGGTAAAGTACAATAATTCATGACTGAGGTAGATTTTATGGCAAACGGATCCTGATTACTGCGATAGTTGAGAACGAAACTCACTTCAAAGCGACTAGGATCACCATGGAAACCGATAGAGATAAATGTCGTATATCTTCATTCTAGGCATACCAAAGGAAGAAATCTCTGCAGGAACGTGATACCTAGCACCTCCCTCACAAACTCACTGAATATAATGGTTATCAGAAGAGGTAATATTCTTTGCAAGAAAAAACCGCTGGACCGCTGATCCATCAAGGTTTTCTTTAAAAAATGACGAAATTTTAAGTGTTGCAGAATCGGTTTAAAATTACGTATTTGGGTAGGTAAAGTACAATAATTCATGACTGAGGTAGATTTTATGGCAAACGGATAGTGATTACTGCGATAATTGAGAACGAAACTCACTTCAAAGCGACTAGGATCACCATGGAAACCGATAGAGATAAATGTCGTATATCTTCATTCTCAGGGATGGGCAGTAATTTAATTGAGTAATTGAAATTATGTAATTTAAATTACAATTGTAATTGGTAATTTGTAATTTGCAGCTCTGCATCAAAGTAATTTGTAATTTGTAATTCAATTACATTTTCCCCTGTAATTTGTAATTTCAATTACATTCCTCAAAATCAAATTACTTTGGATGTGACTTTGCTAAGATTCTTTGGTGAATCAAGCGATCCTTGCAACAGTGACTCACCCATATTTTAAGTCATGCTGGCTGCCTGCACAAATTGCAGATAAAAAACTAAAAGAATATGTACGAATTGCTACTAACAATATCTGAAAATGCCACCAGTAGGCCTAGCGAACAAAATATTGAGAATCTAGTGGTCATAAAGAAGGATAGGAAGATGAAGAACTTTATGGTTTTAGTGTGCAGCGTGCAGTGACCACAATTAATGTCGACCAGCAGAAACAAAAACGATTTAGAAATCTTGCAGCATATAGATTATAGAAGATGACAGATATGGAACTAGTAGTGGCTCATTCGTAGGCCTATAGCTAGCCCACTGCCAACAAATTGTCTATAGAATTTAATGCTGCCATGCCTTGGTCTGCAATAGAAGAGAGGCTCTTTAGTTTTTGCAGGCATGATTATAAGGCCCAACAGACGGCTTTAATTGTTTGAACAGCTGCTGCTTCTTAAAGACATTTAAATAGACATTAATTTTTCTTGCATTATAAATAATAATACATATAGAAATAGGAAAAAAGGCATGCAATTCCAGCCTGAGTTTTTTTATACCAATGATTTCAGCCCCAAAGTAATTTGTAATTGATGTAATTGAAATTACGTAATTTGTAATTTGAGGCTCTGAGTCAGAAGTAATTTGTAATTCAATTACATTTTCTCCAGTAATTGGTAATTTGTAATTCAATTACATGTTGTCCTGTAATTTGCCCATCCCTGGCGTCATATATTAGGAGAGAATCGTGAGTTTGTGAGACGTTAAACATCACATTTCCGCAGAGATTTCGTCATTTCGTCATGAGCCTATGCTCAGAATGAAGATAGCCTATAGGGCGAAGGGCGCGGAGGCCTGTGCTCTCTTATCTATGCCCGTTCCAACAATGATGTGAGTCACTTTGAGGTGAATTCTATTCTCGAATTTGAAGAAATCAGCTAAGAATGAAGATATAATTAAGTCACCGTACGTGAACAGAAGGGCGAAGGGCGCGGAGGCCTGTGCAAGCGGAAAAGGGGCGGAAAGATCACGCAGATAAAAGGGTCCCCCCGCGTCAACTCCGCCACTGGTTGCATTCTGCCAGTGCCAGTCCCAATCTTGGATAAAGGAGGAGGGCGACACTAATCATCATTGAAATGGCATTGTCATTAAACATGCAACAAGATAAGCACCGTCACACCAAAGAAGCAATTCTGAATAAGATGCGCTGCTGGAAGGGAATTAGTTAGTGCAAGACTTCACGCTTAGGCCATTGTATTATTGGGATATGCGGTCGGATTTAGCGAATCAGCCAGCAAATCTCGCCGCAGCCTGTTGGACCCGCCTCAACCTCTCGATTCGAACCCACAAGAGACCAGCTATGCATTAGACTAATCTAGCAATGCATTAGACTAACCTAGCTTCATCCAATGATCTATTCCTTTCAATGCATTTCGTTGGACGAACAGCTTTTACTTATTTATTGCTCGCATTTGCTATAGCGCCCCTTCAATCTCTCTTCTCAGAGGCGCTCCCGTCTACAGCGCGGGCACTGCATCGGAGTATCGCGCCAAAGCGCACGAACAATTTCGAGTGAAGGACTTGTTCAAGGTCCCTACCCGGCGGCTTGACTACGCTTGAGGTGGATTCGAACCTGAAACCTTCCGACTCCAAGGCACCGAACACACAGCGCCCCATCAGATGGATGGACTTCATATATTCGGGAACTACTGATAACCTGTGCAAACAGTGACTAATCTTGTCCCCTGCTAGGGGTGTGGAATTCGGTTTTCTGGGAAGAGGGGGGAAAAGTCAGTTTTATATTACAAAAACCAGATTTAAACATCTGGACTAAATTAGGCATCACCTAGGTCCTAAGGCCAATGACGCTTCAACCAAGGCCAATGGTACATCACCTAAGCCCAATGACACAGTTCAACCAAGGCCAATAGTGCATCACCTAAGGCCAATGACACAGTTCAACCAAGGCCAATGGTGCATCACCTAAGCCCAATGACACAGTTCAACCAAGGCCAATGGTGCATCACCTAAGGCCAATGACGCTTCAACCAAGGCCAATGGTACATCACCTAAGGCCAATGATGCTTCAACCAAGGCCAATGATACTCAACCCAAGGCCAATTGTACATAACCTAAGGCCAATGACGCTTCAACCAAGGCTTCAACCAAGGCCAATGGTGCATGATGCTTCAACTAAGGCTGACAAGGCATCACCTAAGAACAATGATGCTTCAACAAAGGCCAACAACGCTTCAACCAAGGCCAATGGTGCACTACCAACTGAATTTTAAAAAAGGTCGTCAGAAAAAATTTGACCAGTGAAGGTGTCGTCGGTGATCAGTGACTCAGCCGGCAGTCCAAAATTTACATTTTTTCACAGGACTTCAATAAAAACAAGCACTTAATAGCAGATTCCAGCCAGTAGCTGAGGTTCAAAATGGGTATGTGTTATGGAAAACTAGCATCTCGCACAAGCACTTTCATGCCATCTATACCAACAAATGTTTTTCACATTTTGCGGTCTAATTAAAACTCATTATTAACAGAGAAGTTTAATGTTTCTACCAAAGTAGCCAAATGTACAAATCCTGCACATATTCTAAATGTTACATGTCAATATTGTTCTGCTTTTTCCCACCGATTATCGAAAAGAAAGAATGCAAAATGGCACACAACTACAATGCCTTGATTCTAAACAATAGATTCAGACTTTAGAACATGTATACAACATTTAGGAATTTTACTCGCTAAATAGCACGGGTTGACAAATTACTTCAGATGCCTACAGTTCCTTATTAGATAAGTTCAAGTTCATTCTCACTCCGTTCTTAACTATTTTCTGTTCTTAACTACTTAGCTAGCTAGCTTCAATAACTTACTCTTCACTAGGCAGTAGTAGGGATCATCTTTGAAAATGTGTTCAAACAAGATGTCCCTTCACCCATTATAACTCTACTGTAATCTAGAACCTTTGAAGCTTAACACCCTTAACGGAATTTAAAAACACAGACCAAGAACTGGAATGTTAAGAGTTTTCAAAAAGCACAAGAAATAATTCACTAACAATCTAGCTAGTTGAATTATTCAAAACATTCACCTAAGTTGCATGCATTCATACGTATATACATGTATGCATTTGTGTACATATAGCACATGTATCTGCACAATGCATAAGTGTGCCATACTAATTTCCTGCACATACAAAATATGTATCGACCCTTTCAAATAAACGATGCATATGCATATTATGTTCACATAACTTTGTTCAACATCGAAAATTGTTAATTATGTACAGCAAAGACATTTTCCAACAGATCAAACGTCTAACATTAGACTATCAAGGAGGACGAGAAATCACGATCCTTAGTCGTTCTTCTTCCTCTGGCTTGTCATTCGGTAGATGAGGCTGTCTCGACCGGGGTCCATGTTCCAGATTCCCCACGAGATGGCGAAGAGGGCGAGAGCAATTGCGATCATTGTCCACAGGATGATGTTGAACATGACTGGATACATGTCCGTGAACTCCGGCGCCAAATTCAGCGTCTACAATTGCACAGGGATAATGGATATACAGCATAAAGAGAATATATATATATATTTAATATATATACATAATATATATATTTAATATATATATACACATATAATATGTTTCCTTACATATTATAGGAATCGAAAGCAGAAATTTTTAGAAATGCCTACACTGATAGTAAATAAGTAAGTAAGTATGTGTTTTATTGAACCGCCTGTAAACGCACTGCAGGAACATTGGATGAGAAAATAATATAGCTTGTACAATAACTGAAAATCCAGATATACAATTCAGAAATCACAGTACGCGCCCTTAGAATTATATAGTTCTATGTCCACTTTTTTGAAAAATCAACCTAACGCTATATCCGTTATGGCGGTGACATGGGCTATGTCCTCAGCCGTCTAGCTTAACTGGAAACGCTTTGTAAAGCTCATATGCCAGTTCAAAATAGTTCTATGTCCATAAATTTGGAAGGTTTTTCAAGTCTATAGAGGCACATGTCCACAACCAATAGAAAGTGTAATTTGTGTCACGTGGTTGTTAGGTGACATGGGCTATGTCCTCAAAAATAGCAGCGATTTATGGATGTGTGAAATATTTCTATACAGCGTTATGTCCATGGCCAATAGCAGTGAGAGATTAGAACACGTGACCCGAACAGGGTCACGTGTTGTTGATTTAAATAATGGTGAAGCTTAGGCAACTTGCAAAAAAACCGAAATGTAGACGATTGTTTTAACCGGCAGTGCGAATCTAAGGTTAAAACGATAGCTTTTAAGAAATATAATAGTATTCTGTGAAAAAGTTCAAGCCAAACGGAAATATGACAGTACGACGTGGCTTCAAAATTGTTGCGTAACATAGTTGCTAGTGGACATAGTACGCAATCGTATAGTTTTTGTGTGTCCATTACTAATGCTATACTGCTCTATGTCCAAAAATTGTCACCCCTGCCATATTTATATATAAATTACTCATATTTAATTTAAATTATGATCAAAATAAATATTATGATCATACTATGAAAAAACAGTGTTGTCCGAAAATGTAAATTTCATCGCCATCAATGAAACAAGGAAAAACATTTTCGTCACCAAATCTTAAAATTCGTTTTTCTCAGTTTCGCAAAAAGTTGACATAGAACTATGTAGTTCTATAGGCGCGAGTTTACAACTTAAAAGACATAACAGACATCTTTCGAACTAAGTGGGACAGAAAGAATAGACAGAAAAGAATAACAGTTGAAATTGGGTGCAATAAAATATTGGCAAAATTATGCCAAGTGTGATAAAACAACAGCGGTAGACCTACCTTGTTCGAATTGACCTCGACCTCTGCCAGGAGGCTTCTCCCTTTCCGGGTCTTTGTCACCTGGCTTGGCAGCTGGAAACCAGCGACCTGGATCACACAGTTGTCATGATACATCTCCCTAAAATCCTTGGTCACCTGCAAATAAAACAAAACCACCACGAGTAACAAAAACGAAAAGACAGTTCAGCCTTTTGTTTGAAAGTATTTTCTAAGACATGGTAGGAACAGTACTCAAAGGGCAGTGCTCACAGAAGCATTACTCACAGAAACAGTACATGAGTACATGTATTTTAAATTAGAAGCAGGTGCCAGCTGTTGTTCAAAGTTCGCAGCTTTTATCTGGTGGCTCTGTTGCCCAGTTCCTGCGAGTACTGTCCCTGTGAGTACTGTTTCTGTGAGTACTGTTCCTGTGAGTACTGTTTCTGTGAGTACTGCTTCTGTGAGTACTGCCCTTTGAGTACTGTTCCTGTGAAAATGAGTGCAATCAAATATTATGCAAGTCTGATAATTTCTCCAAACCATTTCTTCCCTCTGGGCCTTGTGCATCTGGGAGCGCCTCTGACAGGTACCCCCATTAAGGCCGCTTCATTAATATTTTAATTGTAATACAAAACAATACGGTAGCACAGGACTTCAGTCTTTCAGATAACCAGCATTGGCATGGGAAACTTCTCATCAAAACACAACAGAGAAGGAACCAAGTCAGGAAAGGCTGGGATCACAATGAATCAAAGCAAAAGTACTACAAGATAAAAATTATGGATATTTGGGCATCCAACTATTCATATAAAAATCTATAAACATAACGGCACCAATTGATCATAGAAATAATGTCAATAAATGGTACAGAAACAGCTACCAATCACAATTTGGTTAAATATGCACACTGCTGCTTAAAAGCTTCACTACATGGTCAATCCATCTTTCTGGAATAAGTTACCTATAAGTCTTCGTGATGAACTTCTTGGTCTTTCTTTGCCCCTTTTCTACAAGCATTTGAAAGCCATTGTCTTTGATTGTGGTTTGGTGCTGTCCGATCGGAAGTACCTCAGAGGAGTTGCTCTGGAAGTGGCGCTATATAAATTCATGTTTATGATCCATAATCCAAATTCCAAACCACCTATACATTCCGACCAAAAATAAATATTCAACTTCATAAACTACGATGCCAATGTGATTCCCAATCCATAGATCTGTAACTCGTCACACACACACACACACACCTGTTCGATGGCTGCATTCAGAAGATGTATTGCGTCTTTCACTTGTTCCGATTCTCTGCCGTGAGCTTCGACCAGCGTCTCCAATCCATTGACTTTGAAATGGAAGAAATCAGGCGAATGGTTCTTCAGAACTTTTGGATGATCCTTGAGCTGCAAAGAAATATCGCAGCAGAACATCTTTTTAGTCTGAAGGAGATTCCATTCAAACTAAGTGAATTGAAAGACAATTTAGCATGCGGCAAAGAGGGTAGGGCAGGGAGGATACTTAGGACAATTGCAACACTCAGCCTTCAATTCAGCAGATGATGACGCTTGTGAAATGAGCTGCAAGACATGATGGTCGCCTTGCATGGCTGCCAGAAACAGTTAAATTCAATTCCTACAGTAGTAAATTGCAATATCAGTTCGTACCACGAATTGTAATTCTACTGTAGAGTGTCAGCATGAAATTCAACAAAGATTATTATTAGTATAACTAAAGTAGTTAACTCCGTCACTGGTTACACTCCGCCAGTGCCAGTCTCAAGCCTAGATAAAGGAGGAGGGCGTCGGTAATGGTCTTTGTTACCACACAGTGACGTTAAACTGCAACTACTACTACTACTAAAGTAGTGGTTGGCATGCAAGACTTTAACCAAAAGTTCAAGGATCATATTCCACAGGTTAGATAAGTAATCTAGTGAACAACAACAAGAACAGGTATCGAGAAAATCTGACAATGTAGATATGTCTGGCAACATAAGAAAAGGTACACATACAACATTGACAATTTCCTTGATCATGTAACATAAAAATCGTACGTACAACATTGACAATTTCCTTGATCATGTAACATAAAAATCGTACGTACAACATTGACAATTTCCTTGATCATGTAACATAAAAATCGTACGTACAACATTGACAATTTCCTTGATCATGTAACATAAAAATCGTACGTACAACATTGACAATTTCCTTGATCATGTAACATAAAAATCGTACGTACAACATTGACAATTTCCTTGATCATGTAACATAAAAATCGTACGTACAACATTGACAATTTCCTTGATCATGTAGATCTCTGCGACAAACTGAAGATCAGCATCATTGGTGACATTCAACGATCCCAGATGAGCCGTCTTGAACCACTTTCGGCCAGTCAGCGCGTCCTCGTAAATTCGGCCAAGAGTGGTCGGCAAACTGCTGAAGAGATCTGCACGATGCGACTTCAGCTCAACTGTCTGATGAAACAAATACATCAAGAATACAAAGTAATCTCAATCTCTTATCAATCAATCAATCAATAAATAAATCAATCAATCATTTATTTTGAGACCAATCACTTCTTTTACAGTTATACAATTGCAATCACATATTTATAGGGGAATGGCCACAAGGATAGGCCCTGAAGGGATCACTGATCCCGCTAATAGGGACATCGACGTACATGTAAACAAAGGTATGCAAATTGCAATGGCCGACAATTATTGCTTTTAAGTAAGACAGTGAATGATTACAATTACTTACGGTAACTTAACTAAATTAGACAGTGCAAAATCTTAACCAAATAATCTCATACATTTCAGATGCTGTTCCAGGCTGCTAGCTCACTTCCGCTGCTTGTATGTTCTGCCGAACGAGAGTTAGAGCTTCAAGACAAAATGCCATGAACGGATTCCCCAGTCAGATATTTTCTCTGAAAAAGAGCTGTTTTTAACCCTTTTAACCCGACGGGCTGGTTTTCCGGCAGGTTATCCATAGAGTTACGGGAGCTCCGGGTTCAAAGGGTTACGGAATTTTTAGAAGTCGCACCAGTACACAGCCTCTTCTCATCCTTCCCATCCGCCATGGCAAATCATTCCCAATCGAATGGAAATGAAGAATTTAAACTAGATTTAACCACACAAATTCATTTAAAACCCATTTTGTGTGCAATTATGAAACCGAACAGGATTATGGTCAATGGAAATATGATCAACTATTCATTTGCTTCTTGGTATTTCCAATACATATATGGAAACCATGCTCGATTCTGACAGATGAAAAGAACTGAGTCATACTTTAACTGGCTCAAGCACTCACAACTAAAATTACATTCATCAAAAACTTGACACCGGTAAATGGCCTGTAAAATAGGATATGAGCACAAAGTTATCAAAACTTTAATGCTAACAACCGGTAGACCTTGTTCAAAACTTTCCTATAAAAGATCCATTATGAAGCCTAATGGGCCTTTTAGTAACAAAGGACAACTCTAGTAACAATCAGACAACCCTTCTCTACAGATGAGATAGATGACAAAACAGAAGAAATCAAGTTTCACGTTGGAAATGGATAAAAACAACACAAACAGTTAAACCCAACTTTGCCAAAAAACCAACGTCTCATCCAATCAGAAGAACACACGTTCTGCAAAAAATATGACACAAGTCAATTCCACTACATGCAGCAAATCTGATTTCCGGTGCGATTCCAAAACACTTACGGATGCCTCAGCTGAGAAGTCGACAAAGACCGGAACCTTCTTCCAGTCCAAACTCTGAATGTAGTTGATAGTCGACTCTGAATCGAATTCCCCGCCAGTCTTTAAACAACGAAAAGAGAAACCATTGTTAACAACCAACAGCAATATCCTCAAACTAAATACAGTCACATAAGACTGTTTATTCTTCAGCTGCTAGTTTATAGCACCAGCTGCATGAAATGTGGACAAAACCTTAATGCCTTGAAAGCATTGTAAAGAGTGGGGCCCAGTGGTGTAGTGGTCGGTTCAGTGCCTTGGAGTTTCAGGTTCGAATCCGCCTCAAGGCGCCACGTAGGGACCTTGAGCAAGTCCTTCACTTGCTATTGCTCATGCACTTTGGTGTGAAACTCCGATGCAGTGTCCGTGCGGTAGTCGGGAGCACCCCAATTACAGAGATTAAAGGGGTTATAGCAAATGCCAGAAAAAATTAATTAAAAAATAAAATCCATATTTTCTGACTTAAACTGATGCCCAATAACTTCTGCCAATAGAACAGGAAATTTTTAAAATTAAATATAATGAATTCACATTTTAACTAATTGTCTTATGTCTGATTACTTTTATTATGTACATCTGTTAACCTCGACTTGAACAGTAATATGATCTGTTGTGAAACAGATATGCAATTAATTACAAAAATCAGCAGATAGGTTACAAATAGTAATTACAGAAACACCAAATAAAATCCATGAAATAAACAACACTGCAATAGGCATACACAACAGAAACTGCACACAATAATATCCATCCTATCTAAAATTAAAAAGTTTTAAAGTATAAGCAGACTACGCTAAATATACCTCCAGCATTTTGTACTGGAATGAGTGAGAGAGCTCCAGTTTCCCAATCGGAAGAGAATCGACGGAAAAGACAACAGCAGCCTTTGGCCTCTTAAACGGACTGCCTTCAGCCAAGCCATTCCACTTTATGTCCTTCAGCAAAATAGTAACAAAAAAAGTCAGCAAAAATTATTTATCTTACTGAAATAACAAATATCAAAGTTCTAAATGACAACTGTACATCACAAAAAAGTGACTTTACAATTTGCTCCTATAGCTTATTTTAAAATGTAAGCAATTGTTACAAAAAATGTAATGCATACATGTACAGCTCAAAAGCTTGTCAGATGCAATTGTAAGCTACTTACTTTACCTAATGGTTAGGATCTCAAAAACACTTCCCAAAATATACGCCAAATCATCGATTAACCTGAACATAAGAATTAGAGTTTTGCTAAAGATTTTGTCAAATTCTAACTGTCAATAAGCTGGAAAGAGTCAGTTGAAATCAACATTGCAATTTAATTTATTCAACCTATGCTCCAATGACATCAGAAACTTTATTTTTAACAAGCAACTCATAATAGGAGCTATAGAAGATTTCAGTAAAAAAGTCAACATGTGAAGCTTACTGAATTCAGCGGGAGACCCAGGTATAGCGCGACAACGGCAGAAACTTCACTGGAGTCGATAGCATCGTCAGTTTGAAGAAAGTGCACGTACTTTGGAGCATGAAGAACGGTGAATTCACCAACATCCGTAGCTAGGGATGATGCTGCAAATTAACATAATACGATCAGCAACTGACAAAACCACGAGATAAATTCAACAGAGATAAATATGGGCTTGAACAGACAGGCGAGTTCCACTACTGCATGGGACATGATTCGGGTCTTACACTTCGAGAAGCAAAGAAAGCATCCTGTGCATTTTCGTTCATCTGCTCATGTCTGGACAAGCTCTGCAGCTTGGAATATTGGACGTATTCCGTTTCCATTTATATTTATCCACAAGAAGAATGGTTAACTAGTAGCGGAGATATAGAAGGTAAGATAATTGCATTCTTCAATTAAACTACTCCTAGAAGTCCCTCAGTGCCATGCAACGTGAATAAATTAAACGTACAACTGACAAATGGTATGCCAAAATATGAATTAAAAAATGTATTTGACCTCCAACTTTCCATACTGAATATCAAAGATCTGAATGCGAACATCAAACAAACCTGACTAAGACGGCACTTTAGCTAATGGTGCTGTGACTACGGTAGAGGAATCTTGTCTAACGCCATTCAATTATTGTAGCAAATTGCAATACTGCAATGTGTCACGGATGCGACATGTTATCACGTGAAGTGTATTTGTTACAACTGGTAGATTGAAACGCCCTCTTCCCACTACTAAACACAGGGTCTATTTGGACAGAATTGTCACATACTTTAAAAAGACTATGTACTCATGCATCTAAAATCGACATACTGTAATAAAATACCACGATATTGTACCAGATATCATAAAATTTACCTGAAAACAGCAGAAGTACACTAAACAACTTGGCTACAGCAGCCATCTTTACCGAGCGTGTGATCATAATATGTTTTGCAGGGAGAATATCGTTCTTCATCGACTACTTTAAACTTTCCTTTAAAAATAATTCCTTATAATTAATCCAGTAACTTATTATATTTATTTTATTTAGTAGAATTATATGGAGTAAATGTGATAGAAAGCTTCCGAACAGCAATGTCTACTGAAGATCCAGTGACATTGCAATGCAGTCGAAAGCCGTCGAGACACTGGATTTGGTCGGCGTAGACTGGAACTGAGATTTAGCCTGTCCGTCTATAAACACAGGCTTTCGGTTTTTACAGGTTTAATCGGCCACGCAGCGTACAGAGCCATGCTTATTGTCCATGCCTCCTTGATCGAGCAATGAATATTAAAACATTGTAAAATAATTATATTTATGGTAGTGCTTGTATATGTATGAGCACATGATGTAGCGGCCTTTATAGATTAGGCCTAGGCCTACTACTCAGAGGCGCTCCCGACTAGTCTACAGCGCGGACATTGTGGTTTCACTACGAATTAACGCACGAGCAATTGCAGTTAAGTGAAGGACTTGCTCGGAGTCCTTACGCGGCGGCTTGAGTTGGATTCGGGCCCACAACCTTCGATACGCTTCCAAGGCACCAAACATAGGCTACCCCTATACCACGCGCCTCGCACTTAATTGTGAGGAATCCAGACTTTGCGATACTATAGCTTAATCTTCTTTGTAGGGCTATCTGAACTTTTATCCAAAGGCCTATGTAAAAGATGCACAGACTCGATCACAGAGGTGGTCAGAATTTTTTGGTAGCCTAGGCTACACGTTGCCTTGACCTCGCTTAGAGAAAATTAATAGTCTTGATTGAAGGCATCAACACCGTAGGCTAAATCCGTAATAGACCTATATAATAAACTTATGACCAATAGGACATACAAGGAATCTGTCAACCAATTAATTAATTTTGATCTCTGCCCTTTAGGTCTAACCTTCGATATTAGTCCCAGGCTAACTATCTCCAGAATACAGTGAACAATGCTGCGTCCTGTGACAACTTAATTAGCAAAAATAACGACTTTTATTGATTTTATTTCATCACCTATAGATAGGTCTAGATAGCCTAGATTAATTGATAGATTGGTTGATTGCCCATAATATGAAAATGCTGAAGGCATACAGTATTGTCAAAAGCTTCTGACCTAAATCATAATTACTTACTTACATACCTTCATACTCACTTACTTACTTACTTCACAGGTATCTGAACATTTTTATATTCGGTGGCGCTCCCGGTGGAGAAGCACCGTCGAAAGATCCTGAGCAAAATTTGTTTTGTTCTGTTTACTTCTTTTTTCCTTTTCGTCATTGCTGAAAAAGTAATGTTTTGTTTGCCATGTTGTCCTCTGATATGCTGCGGAAATTGAGATCAAAAAGTAAAATCTGGGATTTAAGTCCTAAACTGATTGCGTGATGGACTACAACAAGGTGCCGTCTTCGCTCACGGCCTACTAAATTAACTAAATAAGATGTGCAGATAATTCTAACGATGAGGTCAGTTCATTTCATTTTTCGCCGATACCTTTGATGTATATAACTTGCCTTTCGTACTGGGCGTTTCTTTTGTGTGTGACTATGTAGTTATTCTTCGAATGACTTGGCCTGGCTAGTGGTAAATAAATAGGTGTTCAGACGCACGAAGTACGATCATCATGGGACAGGTTGTCTTAATTAAAGAGAATTTGATTTACACTTATTGTTTTGAATACCCATTGTATGTCCTATGTCGACAATTGATAATTAAAAAGGTAACCCTAACCGACCCTCCCATTTTTTTAAATATTTATTCTAATTCCTGATTTTTTTACATGATATTTGAAGAAACCACCGGTGTTTCATATCTTATTCATTCTTTTTTGTTTGTGTCTTTTAATGGAATTTTGTATTTAGGGATGGCGGGTAAAGATGACTTGGAGTATCCTTATGAAGGGTCAGATGAGGCGTCTGAGAGTGAACTCCTTGACCGCAGTCTAAGCGTATGGAGTGGACCGTCAAGCTTTGGCGATGATTTTACACCAGTAGCCCTAGATCTGCACACGGCCAGCAGTATCGGACATTACGACTGTGTTCGAAGCATTATTGAGAAGTGGGTGATTGAGTCTTTTTCAGCATCAGTTTACGTTTTTATTATCGTGTTTAGATAAGTTTTAGCACTTTAATCTTCTGTGCTCATTCTGATAAGGGCTTGAACTCTTTCCAGTGTCTTGATTCATCTCATTTGTAAACATCTTTTGGTGTAAACGTGACAGTGGCATAGTGAAGCGTTTTCCATGGCATGTACATTTGTGCATAGTGGTCTATGCCAGTGGTTCCCAACCTTTTTTGACTTGAGAGCCACTTTTTCTAAGTTGGAGGACACGAGGGCCACTGTTTCTTAGTTGAAGGACATTAGGGGGCCACAAAGCTAACATTTAATTAACAAGAAGCATATAAAATTATTATAATTGTATCAGAATAGAAAGGTCTGATGTTTTTTGTAGATGAAAAAATAAATTAATTTGTGATAGAAAATAATTGTGTTCTATCATGTTCAAATTGTCAACATGTGTAATGTATATGCCTGATTACTTTACTTAAAATAATTCGGTTTACTATAAATTTATGATTGAATTTATACATAGGCACCCTAGTCGTAGAACACGCTGCTTTAACTATTTAACACGTTAGTCTGCATGCCTGTTCTGATAGCCCAGCGTTTAACTGTTTCCAGGTTCAAGATCGAGGCTTGGTTTTAAACTGCACGATGCATTTGGATGTCCTTTTGCAGACGTGAAGAAGACCTCAACGAGAAGAACCTGGGTGGATGGACCGCGCTGATGTATGCGTCGTACATCGGTTACGACACGGTTGTTAATCTGCTGCTGGAGGCTGGAGTTGCGGTTAACACGAAGAACAACAAGGGCATGACGTCGCTGATGCTCGCTGCATGCTGCGGAAACGAAAGCGTTGCCTATTTCCTATTGCAGGTTTGTCGTTACTATGCCACTTAACACTTAGTACTATTATGGCTGCACTGAAAGTATAGAATTAACTTAGGTAATATACCGATTATGTCATTATTACAGTATTGTATGCTGCAATGATATAATTCCATATAAATAGTTTAATATGCATGACATATTTTCATGTTGTTGCGCGAGACATTGTAAATTTCCAAATGCGGCCCACACGATGACTTGAGTTTGAGACCCCTGCCCTAAAGTATGCGCCCAATACTTAATTGCCTGTTTTCTAGAGTGCTGATCTGTGTTCTGTTTAAGCAAGGAGCAGAGATTGAAGCAACAGACCATAGAGGCTGGACAGCATTGTTCCACTCAACATTCTCGGGACATCAGAACATGGTAAAATTTCTGCTCGACAATGAAGCCAACATGGATGCTGTGTAAGTTGGTTTTATGACTCTCCAGCATATGCTTGGTCGGCCATTTAATAATAATAATAATAATAATAATATTCAATCACAATTCAGCGCTTCAATGCCGTAGCATTTAGTGGCTCATTTAGAAGACCCACGCCCAAATGGATGAGGTGTAGCCATTTCGGGCGCATTCCTTTTATATTTAATAAGTCCCTGGGGGAACGAAGTAACTCAGGGCAAATAAAAACAAATTAATTATAATAATAAATAATAATAATGATGGTCTTCATTTGATTTCAAACTAGCACAACACAGTATGATTACAAAATCAGACCTTTATTAACTTGGATTTCTCAAAGGTTTTCAATACATTACAGAGAGAGAGAGAGGGTGGGAGGGAGAGAGAGAGATTTTTCATAGTATGAACAGATGATCACACGTTTTTACACGAGTTGAATTTAACCAACTGCCGAATGGAAGGCTGAGTGTCCCTTAGGGAAACTAATGCTGCTTTCCAGAATGAGCATCTGTGAAGTTATACAAGTAAATCATTTATGAGCTTACAAGCAGATCTGTCAAGTGCTGCGGTGCATCATTAACATTGAAATTCATGATGCACAGTAATTTTATTTGTCTTACTTGTTCCCTGACACTTGCACAATAATACGTAAAAGCTTTTGATGTGTAACTGTACAACAGCTCTACTACATGTTACCTGTACAGCACACATTCTAGTTCTGGTAGACAAGATATGGCATCATATCGGCTTACTCAGAGAGGACTTGATTTGTTGTGCTCTCTGTGCAGTGCTACATAAATGTTCACCTTGCAGGGGTGCTATATAATGTTGACTGATTGTTTGGTTCAGTTACAATTAGAATTGTAACAGGTTAAGGTAGACAACACAACAGCAGGGTGTGAGAGCAGATTGAACAAGAATTTCTTGATATGCACTGATAAATGTTAGCATGGCAGGGGTGGATCCAAGGGGGCCTATCGACCAGCTATTCTGGCTTGGAAAGTTGACATGCCCCCCCCCATGAATAGTTCCGTAGGACCCTCCCCACGTCCACAAGGTCCGTATACAAGGTCCGTACGACTAAAAAAGGTCATCAACTATTTTTGGCGGATAAAATGGTATCTTTTCTTTTCTTGGTAATTCGAGACAAATGACTTTTATAAAAGGTCATCCGAGTTTTCGGCGACCAAGACGAAAATTTTTCCCTGTCTGGTGATTGAAAATTTTGGCCCCCCTCGAAAATTTCTGTATGCGCCCTTGCAGCATGGTAAATTGGTAAAAATGATTTTCATAATATATTAAAGTCAATTTTGAAATATATTCTAGAGATTCGATACGAGAAATGACGCCATTTATGGAGGCAGCTGCAGCCGGGCACGAAATAATTGTTCAGTATTTTCTACAGCATGTAAGTTTCGAGAAATGTTCAATTGTTCAATGTTTATGCTGTTAACATTCTTGCACATTTGCTTTCAAGTGCATATTATTGCTTTCTGGTACAAGAAATAAAATGGAAGATATAATAAAGGATAAGTAAATTTTTTTGTTTTGTGCTTGCTGTATGAAAACATTTTGTTTATTGTTTGATTTCATTCTGTTTTCAAGGATCTGCTCTTTGCCAGAATCTTCGAATTCAACCATGCTTCTTACTGATTTTGGTTCCATGACTTTATTTCGTTATCAAGTCCTTTTGTTTCTTGTTGTTTGGATCATGTACAGGAGAGTAATTTGTTCAGAACAGTTTGCACCTTTAGGTTGTTTTTTTTCTCAGAAAAAATAATATGTTCAATCAGCAGCCAGCGCAGAAGTGTTTGTACAGAGCACCTAAATAAATTGTGTTGAGCTATTACCTTGTGAGTACAATGTATGCCCCCTAGGATTACTCAAGACCCACTCCATGGCATTCCGCTCTCGTCTTAAGAAGGTTTTATTTGGCTGTGCTGCGGTTGGGAGTCCTGAGTTCATCCCTTTGAAGAGGTGCTATATAAATTCTCGTGTATAACTATTCGTTATAAATGCAAATTCTGTAATCAGCTGGGTTGAGAGAAGAACGAATGAGGAAATCTTGCAGTTGGTGGGAGAAAGGAGATCACTGATGGGAACTATACGTGGACGACAGAAGAAATGGATAGGACACATCTTAAGGAGCGACACCCTGCTAAGAGACATCATTGAGGGAAGAATGGAGGGGGAAAAGATGCGGGGTAGACCAAGAACAATGTTGCTGGACTGGATGCTGACAGAAGATGGATACAGTGAACTTAAGAGAAAGGCACAGAACAGAGAAGAGTGGCGTCATTGGACATACGAACCTGCCTCATGAGGGCAGAGAACGTCAAGAAGAAGAAGAAGAAGAATGACGCATCCGTGAACATGACTCCCAAAATTGGTTCACCTTAGAGAATGACCAAGTTATGTAACGGTTTTGTTGTATTCTATTCTCATTGAATTGTTTTCTAGATCTATGCAGCAATGTTACAAGTGTATTAAGAAATAGAATGAAGTCTAATAACTGTTCAAGTGTTTAATCGTTAGTCTGTTAATTTTCATGTTAAATTGATTTGTTTATCAGGGAGTGAACGTGAATCTGAAGAGCTGTTCTGGTGACACGGCGCGTTCTCTTGCCCTCATGAAGGGACATCGGAAAATTGTTAGCCTCATCGATAACCATGCCGTCGGATCTTTTCTTCCGGTTCGAATGACGGATCAAGGTACGTGAACGAAGTGGAAGAAGAAGAAAAATTAGTGTACAGAATCAAGTGGAAGAAGAAGATTAATGTACAGAACCAAGTGAAAGAATAAGAATAGTGTACAGAACCTAGTGTAAGAAGAAGATTAATGTACAGAACCAAGTGAAGGAAGATTAGTGTACAGAACTGAGTGGAAGAAGAAGATTAGTGTACAATAAACCAAGTGGAATAAGAAGAAGATTAGTGTACAGAAGCATGTGGAAGAAGAAGATTAGTGTACAATAAAACCAGGTGTAAGAAGCAGAAGATTAGTGTACAGAATCAAGTGTAAGAAGAAGAAGATTGGCGTACAGTCAGTTGTTATATGCTGATTACTTATAATAATTATTTCTCATTTTATTGGAGTTATATGGTGTTCAATATGGAATGATTGCAACTGTTCCAGGCAGTAGCTACTCCGTGGAATACCTCAGCTCGTCGGATGAGGCTTTTCCGAGCGGTGCAAAGCGACCGGCTTCTCGAAGGATGAGACAAACTAAGGCCAAAGGTAAATAAATAAATAGTTTGTGTGAACTTTTTATTTTAAAGTTCAACGTTGAATTGTGAAATGGAATGAAATGTGAAGTAATGTGACAGTTATATTGCATCTTTAGCAGACTATATCACTTGGAGTGGTGTTTAGTGTTTCCCATCCTAGTTGCTGCTACACTCAAGGGAGCATTAAAGCTCTGAGCTAATTCTACTAGATGGCACAATATAAAAAATTGGCAAACTACTGATTATCGCTACTGACTAGGGGATGTTAGTCATATCACTGTTTTTTTTAACTTATGGTAGTATAGAAATAATTGCAATACTGTAACTCAGCGATTCCCAGCCCATGGCCCGCGGGCCAAAAGTGGCCTGCCAAGCCAAAAAATGGCCCTCATCTCTGAAAGAATTAACAAAAACATATGAAAAAACTGATAATTTGGACAGGATAGAACACGAAATTATTTTCAATGACAAATTATTTTATTTTGACGTCTATAAATAACATCAAGCATCTTATTTTAAATCAATTATAACACTTCTATGTGCTTTTAGTTAGTCAAATTTTACCCTTGTGGCCCCTAATGTCCTTCAACTAAGAAAAGTGGCCCTTGTGTTCTCCAACTTAGAAGAAAGTGGCCCTAAAGTAAAAAAAGGTTGGGAACCACTGCTCTAGTTGATTACGTGATGCATTGCTTGTAATTGGAATTAGGGATTAACAGGAAGAATAACTAATGAAATTAAGATAACCTGGCTGTGGCAAATGGGTTTTACGCGTTTTTCTTTCATCATGCTCGTATGATCATTTACAATGTTGTGTGGTTTCTGTGTGATTAGGAGGAGTGAGCATTCAGGATGGTCCAGAGGCATTTGAAGTTCTTATGGATCGGGCGAACATGGCAGGTTCTGCGAAGAAGCGCAATCTCACTGTTAAACCACCTCCACGCAGTACGTGATTTTGTTTTTAAATCTATATCAGCTTGAAAAACTTTGTTGGAAACAGTGATTTGATTAAATTACTCTTTGCTACTGTTATTTGTTGACTACAGGATTTGTGCTGAACCCAAGAAAAGGATAGTACTCGGGAGTACTGCCAACCCAAGTTGGCTAAAGACACCCGCACGTTGGGGCACGAGGGGCAGTTGCCCCCTCCCCCCTGGAAAGTTGACACCTATAATTAGCAACTACATTTTGATCTTTAACAAATTTCTTTGCACTTATATTTTACAAATTTCTTTGCACTTATATTTAACTAATGCGAACGTTTTTAAAATAGCAATTTAACATTTTGAGAGAGCACTGGGCATCAGCTGTGCAGAGAGAACCCATTCCGTGCCATATGTGCAATATAGCCCTTCTAGGGTTGAGTTTTAAGATCAATCTCTATGTTATTGTGATAAGTTACCTGCTTACCGTGAATTCCAAAAACCTAATCTCATTTTCCAAAGAATTAAGTATTTGTAGCGAAAATTGCCTTGGAAAATTGGCAAATGTATTCTTTAAGTGGCTCGTAAAGCTCTGAGCGTCAAACAAGGCTGCTTGTTACATGCAAAATCATTGTGTAGAATTCATTTAAAACATCATGGAAATGTTATAGTAAAAATAAATTTATCTCTGTTGACTTAAAAATTAAGCAGAATAGTTTGCTTTGCATATCTAGATACAATTGTACCGCAAGGCTACGTGGCATTTGCCAATTCGGTTCCCGATCTGGAGATTGAAAATAACTTTCGATATCGGGACGTTACATCACCAATCAACGTTGAAGACCACAAACTGGATTCCTCTGGAGGAAAAGGTAATCGAATCTAGTTACAGAAAGTAACTCCTATTGTTTTTTGTGCAATGATGAAATGCCAAGTTCCATCCAATGAATTTGATGTTTGTTTGTTTGTATGTGCATTTGTTATAGTGCCCCTTCAAGCAGGCTACTCAGAGACGCTCCCGATTGCAGAGCAGACACTGCATTGGAGTTTCACGCCGAAACGCTGAGCAATTGCGAGTGAAGGACTTGCCCAGGGTCCCTACGCGGCAACTTGAGGTGGATTCGAACCTTGAACCTTCCGACTTCAAGGCAACGTCGCCACCACTACACCACCGCGCCCCACGATATTGAGACTGATGGAAAAGTTAGGCTGTGAAAACAAACCACCTTATTCACTGTTGATGAGCCGTGGAGCTGTGTTGATATATATATATATCTTCATGACAAGTTTTAGCAAAAAGTGTTTTAGTTGAACATTGTTTTAAAACCTTTTTTGCTGCTGCTCTAAAAACTTTTAGTTTATCATTGGAAACTTCTCTTGAGAGTAAGATAGCTCGAGCTAACACTTGAACATTGAGAGTGTACTAAAAGCAACTGGGAGACCAAAGCGGCCTGTCATCAAAGGGTTAATGCAAGATGATGTCAGTAAAGCTTTTGCAGTAGTTCACTGCATTCATTTAAGCTGCACAGAGTGATACCTAAAGAGCTAAAATGACAGTACCTTACAGGTTTGAATACAAGTTACTGTCTTTTTACTTTTTGGGTAGAATCTTTAGTAAAAGTTTATTGCAAAATTAATGGGGGTTGTTGTTCGATTAAAAATTTAATCAAAATTAATCGCACGATTAATTTTTTTAATTGCAATTAACTGCAAATTAATCGCAATGCATTTTCTTCAAGTAACCTATATTAATCTTAATATTTTTCCAATTGATGGGAGAATATTCCAGACATTGTTTACGTTGTAACTTGATATATATATAGCCAAACTGTTCAATATATATCTTGGGCCAAAGCATATTATTATTTGATTCTGTTTAGCTGCTCAGGATGCAATCGTTTCGGTATCTTTCGTCTTATACATACATACATACATACATACATACACACACACATACATACATACATACATGCATACATTTATACATACATACACACACACATACATACATACATACATACATACATACATACATACATACATACAATCATACATACATACATACATACATACATACGTATACACATACATATATACACATACATACATACACATATTCATTCATTCATACATACATACATTCATACATACATACGTATACACATACATATATACACATACATACATACATACATACATTCATACATACTTACATACATGCATGCATCAATACATACATTCATACATACACACACACATACATATCTTTCTTTCCGTTTCTAGATTCCGTGGACAACGATGAAGACTGCAACGTCTTCACGCAGACTGGTGCCCTGACGATCAGAAGCAGCTCTAGCTCCAGCAGTGGATTGGCCGCCGCTCTCAAAATCTGCCAGGAAGTTGGTTCCGACGGTCTACCCGACACCGACTCCGACCAGAACAACTCGGCGAAGCACGACCACAACGACGCCAAAGTAAAGACAGATTCGAAATCCGGGGCAAAATCGGACACTCCGGAAGTTGGCCCGCCGACTTCCTTTTGTTCGCAGCAATGGACCGGGGTCACCCGTGGTCATGTCGAATCGACCGAATCCTCGACGAATAACGCTGTGACGATAGGGTTGGGAGTCGACCGCGACACGCTCGTTTCGTTAAATCCGAAGACGCTCACGAGTCGCGCGTACGTTGAGCAGTGTCAGATGCTCCAGCAGCGACCACAGACGTTGACCGATCTTCTCCAGGAGCTGAATCTTTCCAAGTACCTTGCGATATTCGAGGAGCAGGACGTCGACCTCCAGGTCTTCCTGACGCTGACTGACAACGACCTGCATGAGATCGGGATCAAGTAGGCTAAGCGACGTTTAAAACTGAATTATGTATTTACAGATAGAAATACGCTTTGAGACGCATTTGTAGTGTTGTGGTTCGACTGGGAGTGTCTCTGAGTAGGCTTCTGGAAGGAGTGCTACATAAATTCTTCTGATGATTAGTAGTAGTTGCAGTTTAACGTCACTGTGTGGTAACAAAGACCATTAGCGACGCCCTCCTCCTTTATCCAGACTTGGGACTGGCACTGGCAGAGTGCAACCAGTGGCGGAGTTATCTTCAAATGAATGAATGAATGATTTTATTATGCAACAAAACTCTTGTATATGACATAATGTGCAGCAATATGGTGCCTATAATGAAGTTCTGTTGCACAATATCGTATCTAATTAAGGCTAATTTAAATCCAACATCAGCAATTCTTCAATTCAGCATCACATTCGAAAGTTCGGTTAAAGTCAAGTCAGAAAAATGTATTCATTTATTTAATGTATTTAATTTTGTAATAAAATTAATAAAAATCAAATATTTAAC
This sequence comes from Lumbricus terrestris, assembly GCA_949752735.1. Taxonomy (NCBI): domain Eukaryota; kingdom Metazoa; phylum Annelida; class Clitellata; order Crassiclitellata; family Lumbricidae; genus Lumbricus; species Lumbricus terrestris. The sequence goes on from OX457050.1 coordinate 26,378,645, forward strand.
TAATTTAATGAAACAGGTTCAAAAGCTGCTTGCAGCTTGCCCCATAATTTTCACTCGACCCTTCACTGATGGATGAGGTAATGTCATAGGCGTATGGGACATTTCGGCAGTGGGGGGGAAAAAAAATTTTGCCCGAAAAATCTGATGACTTTTTTTTTGTCGTCCGCCCAAAAATCTTAATATTTTCCCGTCCGAAAAATCTGATGACCTTTTTTTTAGTCATCCGCCCAAAAATCTTAAGATTTTCCCGTCCGAAAAATCTGATGACTTTTTTAGTCATTCGTCCAAAAATCTTTAAGATTTTCCCGTCCGAAAAATCTGATGACTTTTTTTAGTCATCCGCCCAAAAATCTTAAGATTTTCCCGTCCGAAAAATCTGATGACTTTTTTAGTCATTCGTCCAAAAATCTTTAAGATTTTCCCGTCCGAAAAATCTGATGACTTTTTTTAGTCATCCGCCCAAAAATCTTAAGATTTTTCCCGTCCGAAAAATCTGATGACTTTTTTTAGTCATTCGTCCAAAAATCTTAAGATTTTCCTGTCCGAAAAATCTGATGACCTTTTTCTTAGTCATCCGTCCAAAAAATTTTGACTTTTTTTTACCTCTGTGCCCGAAAAAATCCTCCCGTACCTGTTTTGCCCGAAAAAAAATTTCAAATTTTTTTTGACAGTTCATGCCTCCTTTGCCCGAAAAACACATTTGCCCGAAATTTGGGGGGCATTTGCCCCCTCTGGACCCCCGCCTCGTATGCCTATGGGTAATGTAATTAACTGTAAATTTATTTAGCAGCTTTTGACATTGTTGAAGTTCATCCTCTGCTGGTCAAACCTGTGTTACATCTTCATAATGCCCATGTTTTGCTGATTAAAATATTTAAGTCGTCGATTCAACAGAAACTAGACGTTTGAAGAGCGAGATTTCTTGTTGTAGACTGAAAAACTAATGAGCTATATAAATTTGGTCGTTGCTTCCAGGTTATTTGGCCCGAGAAAGAAGATGAATGTCGCAATTGCGCGTTGGCATAGCAACGCCCGACCTTCTGGGAATGACTTGGAGCAGGCGTACGCCGACAAGCTGGAAACGGAAATGCAGGAGATGGCTATTCAGCTGCACCAGGTCAACTGAAATGGCTTTATTTGGAAAACAGATACATGTACACATACGCGCAAAGATGGCATGCTCACACATCCATAAAGACAAAGATTTGCACATACATAAATACTTATATGCGCGCAAACATACACAGGCACATTCAAACATAGACACACATGCACAGACACACACACAAACACAGACTCACAAATGCATATACCTGGCTGACACAGACATGGGCAGATACACAGAGACTTACACAAGCACACACACATGCTCGAACATGCAGACGTATACACAACACCCACACTTACATTTCACACATACACCAATGACCTGCCAAATATTTAATGAAGATGGATCTCGCAAATAGAATCAACTGGTGTTGTGTCGTGGAATTTTATGTATGTCTGTTATTTATGTTATGTAGGACAATCCTACATTCGAGGCTCTGTGTAGCACGGCGGACGGGAGGCTCTTCGCTGCCCTCCTACTTAATCCAGGACATGTATTGAACCCACTCCTCCCACCATTGAGGCCCCAGCCTTATTCCATAAGGCCAAGACTACATGACCGAATCATTCCTAGGGCGGACAACCTAACGAGGAAATCATTTATAACAAGGATGCTTTATCATATTTAAATATAATACCATATAAACCAAAGTGCAGCATAAATTCTTGGTCATTAAAAGAACTTCTTTTTTAAATTTAAAATTTATATTGGATTTGGACTTAGGATTTTATGCTATTCTAAAACACTTTGACATTGATAGGATATAGAAATTATGTACGTTTGTTTATTATACTTTGTATGTACACCAAAATGCGGATAGCAATTGGTATATTAAAGAATATTCTTATCTTATCTTATTTCATTATTGCTGCTGAATATTTGAGTTGAATATAGGGTAAGTTAGATAGTAATAATAACGACAATTTATATGGCACCATAACGCTTCCATACCATACACAAAAGACATTGTGTTTAACTAAGCTGATGATTTTTTCATGAACAGCTACTGGCTATCCAGTAATTCTGGCCCACATGATGACTGGTTTTATGAGAATTATCCACTGATGCTCACGTGATTGCTGCACTGTTCATGCATTTCATAACTAGAATATAATAACTGTGACGTTGTTAGAAATTATCTTATATTAGGTCATCCGTATTGAACAATCGTCTATTGATGTCTAGGAATTATGACAGTGTTGCTCTGGAGGTCACTAAACTAGGGATTGGGTTCGACAAAATCGTTCCTTGCTACTTCACCTTGTTCGCTGCTCTCTAAGAACCCATTTGTTGTGTTGTTCTTTGGACTAGACCGCTCTATCCAAACATGGCCATTTGCTGTTGTGGGCCTGCTGTTTGGAATAACCTCCCCCTTTCTCTGCAGGTCAAGCTTATTGTTTGAATGTGCACTTGTTATAGCACCCCTTCAAGCTCTCTACTCAGAGGCTCTCCCGACTACAGAGCGGACACTGCATCGGAGTTTCATGCCGAAGCGCTGAGCAACTGCAAGTGAAGGACTTGTCCAAGGTCTGTACGCGGCGACTTGAGGTGTATTCGAACCTGCAACCCTTCGGCTGCAAGGCGAAGAACATATGCACTTCACCACCTTGCCCCACTCATGAGGACTTTTCTCTTTCCTCTGGGCTTCTGTACTGAGAGCTCCTCTGAATTGTCCATACTGTGGGTCAAGCTTATGCCTGGGGTGTCCGCTTCATCCAATCACTGCCAGAAGTCGTTTCTCTTTCGTAGGAGCTTCTGCACTGAGAGCGCCTCTGCATTTTCTCATTACTGTAAATTTATAAATGTACATATACGATATTGTAAATTTATAAATGTCCATATACGATATTGTAAATTTATAAATGTCCATATATGATATTGTAAATTTATAAATGTCCATATACGATATTGTAAATTTATAAATGTCCATATACGATATTGTAAATTTATGAATGTCCTCATACGATATTGTAAATTTATAAATGTCCATATATGATATTGTAAATTTATAAATGTCCATATACGATATTGTAAATTTATACCATATACGATACTGTACATTTATAAATGTCCATATACAATGCTGTAAATTTATACCATATACGATACTGTACATTTATAAATGTCCATATACAATGCTGTAAATTTATACCATATACGATACTGTACATTTATAAATGTCCATATACGATAGAATGAAAAGCGCTTGTTATGGTTGAATTCACAGGCACATAATCTGGTCGAGCAGATGAGACATCAGTTGGCGCTTGAGCAGGAACTTCGATCGGTGACAGAGGCGTGTCTGATGGAGGATCGTGCCACCAGTCAACACATCTGTCAACTCTCGGCCGACAGTCTTCAACGATGCGTCGCCACAAGAGACCTTCTCACAACCGCCGGGTAATTTATTTATTTTTCTCCATTTCACCATTTCTTTAGCGCCCCTTCAGCATAACAACTCAGTGGTGCTCCTGACTTATAGCACGGACAGTGAATCAGAGTTTCACGCCGAAGAGCTTCAGCCTAGACAACCATTCTTCGTGGCAAAGGTTCAAATCCTGCTTATGTTAAATATAGATCCAGTTGCATGTGACTGTTATTATTGCTGAAACAGCCATACATCATCCGCAAAGACACAGAGACTTGAACTTACACAGACATATTCAAGCTCAAACATGCAAACATGTACATCAAAAAACAGACACACACAGGGGCGGATCCAGGGAGGGGTCAATCCGGCCATGGCCCCTCATTTAGAAAATAAATTATTTTTCACCAGCTATTTTGGCTCAGAAAGTTGATGTGCCCCCCATGAGTAGTTCCGCAGGTCCCTCCCCACGTCTACGAGGCCCGTATATGAGTTCCGTACGACCAACTGGAAAAAAGGTCAACTATTTTGGCGGATAAAATGGTATCTCTCTCTTGAAAATTTGTGACAAATGACTAAAAAAAAGGTCATCAGATTTTATGGTGACCAAGACGAAATTTTTTCCTGTCCCAAGTCCGAAAATTTTGGCCCCCCTTCGAAAATTTCTGTATCCGCCCTTGGACACACACACACATTTGTAACATTCTAAGATGGAACCATCTTGATTGAAATCACTTTACTTCCAAGGTATTGTCTTTGCACTTCAAATGGGAGATCTCTTATGACGTAGCAGCTCTGCATAAATATATTCAGCTACATTACCGCTGATCTGAATTTGTTTTAGCCTTTACGCTGAGGAGTTAGGCCATCGCATGAGTCACGAGAGTGACTTCCGCGTTGGAAAAAGTGCTTCTCCATGTACAGGAACCAACCACGAGATTTCCAGCAAAGATGCGAAAAACATAACGCAGCAGCGCAGTGTAATACCAGACGAGGTTTGCAAACTGTCGAGCCAACAGCTTTTATGCCACGTGCGAAACTGCCACGAAGAACTGTCACGGACGTCTGCCATGATTCTGATGAACACCGAAACCATATTGAAAAAGCAATTTAAGACCATTAAATCCGGGTTTCCTGGGGCTCCAAGTCGGTGACGCTAAAACCACTTTCTTGTAGGTATGGTTATGGGAAAATCCCTATACTCCAGTCGGTAAAGGGTTAATGCATTTATTTCAAACTTGCGAGAATGGTAAGTGAACTGATGCTGGAGTCTTTTTCGATTAAAAGTAACTCCAGAGTATTGATGAACCAATAAAACTTCAAGTAACTTCAAGGTACTGATGTACCAATAAAAGTAACTCCATACTGATGCACCAATAAAAGTAACTCTAAGGTACTGATGCACCAATAAAAGTAACTCCAAGGTGCTGATGCACCAATAAAAGTAACTCCAAGGTACTGATGCACCAATAAAAGTAACTCCAGGGTACTGATGCACCAATAAAAGTAACTCCAAGGTACTGATGCACTAACCGTGTGTTAAACTTGTTGCTGCTAGTTTTATCAGCTTTGAGTCTGTGGCAGCTGCATTCGTTCACCATGAAATAAACGGTAAATCTGTGCTTTTAAAACTCGAAAGTGATATCAAGAAACTTTCCTTCAGGTTGTCTTAAATCGATTTTTTACATGCAAAACAGATGGGTATGCAAAGCTTTTATAAGTTTAAGAAGACGGTATGTATTATATGTATTATGTAAATATCTATGTAATCACAAATATGGTGAAAAATAATATTAAAAACAGTAAACTTTGCACGCCTATGAACAGCTATATTGCTTTCCACGAGGTGTACGAGTAAAACATGCTTCAGTTTCTTCTGTTGTAAAATATGTACAATTGCATGCAACAGGATAGCTTCTAATGAAGTAGGTAATTTTACATTTATAGAACTTAATCAATGTTGTCTTCAGTTCTTTGATTTCCATAGTTTGGTGCTGGCGGCAGAGTTCAGAGAAACACATAACGGAGATAATTATTTGTTTCTTGGTCAATAAGACAAACCTCACAAACAAGTGAATATGTCATATACATCAGATTTTATATAGTGGCCGTTTATGGCCTCGACCCTGTTAATTTTTCAATGAATTTTATCGGGCGAGATCCTTCACCACCGCTCGCCCATTTGAATGGACGCCACGCCATTTAGGTGGGCGGACCGTGCTAGCCCGAGATTTTTAATCTCTGAAATAGCCACCTTCGGGAAGTGAACCACGCCCCGCACGCTCTCTTACACAGAGTCCCGTGCAGACGCGTGGCTAGTGCTCTTACCGATGTAGCTAACTAGGCCAGTAAAAACAGGCCTGTGTTAAAGTTGGAACCAGTCTTGAGGCATCCACATCGGGTTTCAATGCTGTCATGGTTTTTCCTTGAGTGTCGTGAAACTGCCAATGTGTCACTATACAGCAACAAAGATCATGTTAAAAGAATAGTTACTCTCATTTTGAGATAGAAAATTCTCCAGACTCCATGATTACTGGGAAGAAGAGCAATGTACTTGCTATGTCCTGAGAGGCAGCTGTGTCTACAAAGTGTTTCCCTGTAAATTCATTTTCTTATAGGAGGACGGGCAGTGGCGGATCCAGAACGTTTCGAAGGGGGGGCCAAAATTTTCGGTCTTGTTGGTGGAACAGGGGAAAAATTTGGTGTGATTTTCGCCGCCAAAAAAGCCGATGACCTTTTTTTTAAGTCATCGACGAATTTTTCGGGAAAAGAAGATACCATTTCAACCACTAAATCGAATGGGGGGGGCCACGTCCATACGATTTTTTAATGGGGGGCCTGATGTCCTGTTTTACTCTCCCCCTACATTTATTTAATGGCTTGATGAAACCAAATGGGGGGCCACATCCCATGCAAGTTTTAAATGGGGGGGGCCATGGCCGGATTGGCCACCCTTGGATCCGCCCCTGAGGACGGGTGGCCAGCCCTCTACCTTGCTACTCGATCTTCCCATGGACAGAACATAGTTGACTTGGCTAGGTAACAGAAATCTGCGATGATATGGTATTTACATTTAACTGTAAACAACAAAGTTTCTGTCCTTGCAAAGATATGAAGAAAATAATGTACAGTTGAGATATAGCAGGTTCAATACACCTTGCACAAGACACACAGTTTGAAGTCTTTAAAAACAAACTTTGATAAGCACCTTTAAATATGTTTATAAACCTGATATTTAAACTTAGTTGACAAAAATACATGTGAATATTAATGTTAAAACATGCATATACACGTAGGATATGTAACAACTTGATATGTAACATTGGTAGTGCTGAGTTATGATCTTCACAGCAATAATTAAAGCTTCACAACATTCAATTTGCTGCCTATAATTATTGTTTCCCTTGTTGTGTAAGTACTGCCACAATGCAACATGCAAGCATTGTGGTGGTCAGCCAATCAATCAATCAGTCAATCCAGGGCTTAAAGTGTGGCTGGACGGCCATGGACGGCGTCCATGCACTTATTTTTATGCAAATTTTTCTCCGATAGACTCCCTGGAAAATACAATCTACGCCCTAGGCTACATCCATTCGAACTAACCAATAAAAACAATAAAAACTTCATAACACGGATGCTGTATAAAAACATTTACTAGGCTTTATCCGCTGCTCCTTTGTGCTTGTTAACTGTCGCGTTATGTCGATCGGTTATTTTGTCAATAAAACGAGATCTATCTATCTATTTTAAAATCTGAACGCCGTCCAGCCACTTATTGGCCAGCACAGCCTGGAAAGGTAAGGGGCGTCCAGGCACTTCTTTTGGAAAGGTAAGGGGCGTCCAGGCACTTCTTTTGGAAAGGTAAGGGGCGTCCAGGCACTTATTTTTCCACACTTTAAGCACTGAATCAATCAATATACTTTATTGATCACCATAATACATGCAAGCAACAATTTAGACATTCATGTACAGTAGCATCAATGGGCAGACCCAATTTAACATAAAGGTCCGCTAACAGGGTAGCAATTTATCCAATAACATCTTTTTAAACATCATGTAATATACTACAATACGTCTTCAAACAATGCTTGGTTATGGTGTCCATTCTTAATTTTACCGAAGTACAAAACTTATTTAATACAATTAATGCAAAGTAAACCAAAAATCATAAAAGCACTGTGGTGGAGGCTTATATGCAGTCTGCTGCATGAATGTCTACTTTCCATGCCTCCATTTCAAAACCGTTTTATTTGATCAACGTCTTGTGTAGTCACGGTGGGAGTGACTGAGTTTTCTGGAATATGCGCTATATGAATAATTCGCATTTACAATTGACAGATTCCTCCCTAGGTTATTAAGCTCATTTTTAGCGGTTCTTTTCAATATTCAGCTTTCTAGTTCGCCCCATTTAGCAAAAAACCACGGGCTGGTTTTTATAAAAATGTATCTAATAGTGTTGGATAAAAGTATAATATGTAAATATCTATGTAATGACAAATATGGTAAAAAATAATATTAAAAACTGTAAACTTGGTCACCGTACATAGGGGAAGAAGTGCCACTTTGCCCCCTGGAAAATTGACAACTATTTTTGCACTACTTTCGGTGTTTAATAAATTTATTTGCAATAAAGCCGTGACACAATAATGACACTAGGAAATTTAGGCATACATGCAGAAGCCTACCGTATATAAAAAATATCAATTTCCTGCTTTGCAGTTTTCAAGCTCCAGTTAGAAAATTCAGCCATGATCGTTGTTTTGCTCGCTTCTTCAAAAATATCTGGTTGGATAGTATTTACATTTATCTATGCTGCTAGTACATTAAAGTCACTATAAAAGTATCAATGGAATGCTGTACAAGAGCTTACATTGCAATGTCACAATGTACATTGCAGTGCAATAATGTATGCTGCAATATAGTAATTAGGCACATTACAATGTAATAATGTACATTAAAATTTATTTTAAAAATAACTTTGAAATCAAAATTTTAAAGGTGCGCCTTGAACTGCCAGTTACTTTAACGACAAATTTCTCAAGTAATGTATGCTCCAGTAATGCACAATAAAGACATAAAGACACCTTTCTCTTTCCATGCGGCATAATTAGTACATGTCAGAGGCTCTTAAGATGTGCTATACAAAGAGTTCTGCTATATTACATTACTGGTATGTCTTTACTGGTATCTAAGTGGCGGTATGAATGTACTGGTAAAATCTTTTGGACAGATGTTTACTCTGCAGTCAACTTTCTTTGAATGCCAGGGATGCAAACAAATTCGTCCGAATAAAACACAAAATGGGAAGACATTAAAATATTAAAATGAAAACTTGATCGTAGACAGCAATAAGTACTTAAACGCTCCATTTACACGGCGGTATGTTCAACATTTGTCACATGTTTGCTTGCAAACTGAACTTTATGCTAATGGTGTTTGACCACGTTGCATCAGACAGCATCCGACACGTAGCAAGTGAGAATGCTCAAAGAACGTTAAAAACTATAATATGCAGAACACAATGTGCAACATCCAGGCATCAATTTTTACAAGAAAGCAACCGTCATGCTCAGGGGCGGAGACCTAGGGGGGACGGTCCCCCAATGAAAGTGTTGGGGGACGGCCCATGCATTTGTCCCCCCCAATCGTTGAGCGTCAAGACTAAAAAAAAGGTCATCAACCTTTTTGGCGGCGAAAATGGGAAATTATTTTGTCAAGATCTGGCTGGATGACTAAAAAAAAGTCATCAACTTTTTTGGCGGCGAAAATGGAAAATTTCGTGAAGATTTGGCAAAAAAAAGTCAACTTTTTTGGCGGCGAAAAATTTTTTTCCGAGATTTCGCCGGTCATCCGAAATTTTTCGGAAAATCTCCCGTCTTTCCGTCCCCCCCAATTCTCGGCCCAGGTCTCCGCCTATGGTCATGCTGAAACACACAGTATGATACACAGGTGGTGTGTGTAACAGACATACAACAATTCTTACAAACATGTAGGTTACCTTGATACACCCATTACAAGTGGTGTAACAGACATTCAACAACTCTTACAGGGATGTAAAAGCTAACCTGTACAAGAGATGCTGTAACTACAGACAAGCAACAGACAGCTCTTACAAGTGTGTAAAAGTTACACCGATACACCCAGTTTAAGTGGTGTAACAGACATTCAACAACTCTTACAGGGATGTAAAAGCTACCCAGTACAAATGCCGTAGCTACAGACAAGCAACAGACAGCTCTTACAAGTGTGTAAAAGTTACACTGATACACCCAGTTTAAGTGGTGTAACAGACATTCAACAACTCCCATGGTGTTCTAAAAGTTACAACAGTACACCCTGTACAAATGGTGTAGCAGTCAAGCAGCAACTCTTACAAATGTGTAAAAGTTACAACCAATACACCAGGTGTAACAGACATGCAATGGTGGAGTGTAATCATTCTTGTAATGTAACATTACGCTGAAATAGTCCGCGCAGTAGAGGCCACGTAACAGATATATGTAACAATTCTTGCTGGTAGACGAGATGACAGAATGGCTCTTCATACATTGGTTGAGAGCCGACTGCTTGTGGGTGATGCTGGTGGTGGGGCGTATTCGATGGGTCTGGTGAGATGTGGGGGCAATCCACCACGCAGCGTGCCATACATGTCAGGACCGTATGAACCATACATGTTGTCACCTCTGTAAGAAAATCAAACAAGTTCTTTGTTAAAAAAGGTTTAAGTCTCAGTTGCTTTTTTACTATCATTATCATTATTATTATTACTACTAGCTGTACCCGGCCACGCGTTGCTGTGGCTGAAAAGACCGTCCATCCCTCCCTCCCTACCTCCCTTCACCTACCTGCCTCCCTCCCTACCTCCCTCCGTCCCTCCCTCCATCCCTCTCTCCCGCTCCCTCCCTCCCTCGCTCCCTCCCTCCCTCCTCTCCCTCCCCCTCCCTTCCTCCCTCACCCCTCCGTTCCCTACAGCTACATAAATATATGCGCTATATAAGAACACGCGCGGATAAAAAAAACACACACACATACGCATACACGCGTTGTGTTTTTTCCAAAAAAGCATATAAAACCCGTCCGTTCGAACGTTGTTTGAAAATTTGAAAACCGACAGTTACATATAAATGCGCTACAGAAACACTTGACGGGAAGTTGACGGTATGCACGGCCTTGGAATGCAAATGGACGGCGCGGCCTCATTGGAATGCAAATGGACGGACGCGTGAAAGTGGAATTAAAAGTTGTGTTTTTTGGTCGAAAAGATTGCGCTTTTCCCCAAAAGGCATAAAAAAAACCCGGAGATGTTCGAATGGAACGGTTTGCGAAAATTTTCAAAGCAGTCGGTTCAGAACTCTCCGAGAACCGATGTAACAAACGGTAACTTTTTACATTTTTATTTATATAGATTATTATTATTACTAATATTATTAGTAGTAGTAGTAGTATTATCATTAGTATTATTAGTATTAACATTATTTAATAACTAAATAGTTTAATATCTATTAATTGTAATTATTATTATTATTATTTAATAACTAGATAGTTTAGTATTTATTAATTGTTGTTATTATTATCATTATTATTATTATTATTTGCGTTTTTTTAAATTGTTTTGATTGTAACCGATTGCATTCTGTCAATTATTATTAATCTACTTGTCACGGCATTATTTATTTTTAACGCACATAAAGTCACAAAAAATGCAAATATGATGTGTCTAGCGAGTCAACACGTCACCTGCATTTAAATATCTCTAGATGCTTGACAGTTCATGAGTTTTGAGACACTGATCTAAAGAAACGTTTCAGCACTGAACAGGCATTGGTATGGTAATCAGTTCCAATTGACAGATCTAGGACCATCCACAAAATACAAAATAATCTGTCAGAAATGATTTCAATTTGGCAGTACTTCTATCAGAGCAGTGCCTGCTGCTACTTTTGAGTAAATGAACTCTTTTTAGTCTACCTGTATGACACGTTTTGTTGAGGTCGTCTTGGATAGGTTCCGTAGATATCTGCTCCTGGCATAAGCTGAGGATTCATGAGATATGGATCGTTGTGCATTACTGGCACGTATCTATGCTTACTCCATGGATCCTGGGTAAAACAACAACAACAACAACAGTTCATTCATACGATGTAGCAAATCAGTGGCGTAGACAAGGGGTTTCCGGGGATTAAACCCCCATTGGCCCACGAAAAAAGTGTTTTTAAAGGTTATTTATTTACTTAAATAAGAAAAAACAAAACAATTGCTTGTAGTAACAATTGTTTTTCTTACTATATTCCCTTTGTTACTTTGTTCCCTTTTTATTTACTGTAATACTGTTGGGTTGTTGTCAGAAAGGGCATCCGGCCTGGCCATAAAACCCCCCCAAAACCCATCATAAATTCCTGGCTACGCCACTGTAGCAAATATAAACATGCACTTGCCATAGGTTGCGGCTGGTCAATTGACTTGTCTAAATTTTACCCTTGACCTGTCTTATGACCTGATAAAAAAATTCTCTTAAATTTGTAATATCTTCTTTACATCTAATTTCTTTGACCTGTTGAATAACTCCCATGACCCAGACATGACCTGCTGAAATTGTATACTTGGCAACACAACTGTCTACTCGACAAAAGGCAAGTGAGAAGCATGCTTTGTTTCACAAATTCACACAGGTCTCTGTAACTTGTCTGAGCTGAGAGGTAAACAACACGTTCTAAAGTGCTTTGGTCTCACATGTCCAATGACTTTAGAACTTACACATAGACAGTTCATGACCATGAAAGGAATCACCACCACAACCACCACACCACCAACACCACCACTTGCCGTTTAAGATCTCTATTCATAATGGACCAAACACTGTTCAATGATTTGTGAAACTACTATGTTGCATTCACTTACACTAGGCATCCCATATGGAGCTGGAGTGATATAGTGTGGATGGTATCTTGAGTCCGGAGCATCCGTGTTCCATGCATCCACTGCTCCGCCATACGGCAGCACCGCAGGTACGATACCTCCGTTGGAATATTCGATCTTGATGTCTGGCAACGCATCCTTCTTTTTCGTGATGCTACATTCCGAGCCGTCAGAACCTTTCTCTGGAAGAAATCATCTTACATGCATCACTCGCTGTTTCTTGTTACAATGCATATAATGTCACTGCATCAGATGAAACATAAAATTTAAACAAGAGGGTCAGCAGAATTCTGGTTGACAGCTAAAGTTCATTTTTACAGTATTAAGTGAAGAGTATGACATAGCAAGTAAAAACTATGATTGAAATATAGCCTAAAATATTATTATCTAACGCATTTTCTGTCTGATTCGTGAAAAAACAATGCAGCATCCAAATCATATAAGTATGTTCCAGATGCACTTTTAACTATCATGCTAAGAAGCTGTGGTGCACAGTTTTAATAAGGTGTTAGGGAAATCATTCCGACCAATCACAAAGGCAGTATGGGAAAAAAGACTCAATTTAGACAACAGAAATTTAGATAAGCTTAAATGTAAACAATCGTGACTTATGGAATTTTTATGGTAAGACTACAGGAGATTAAAAAATAATTAGACAAACATGGTGGTGTAGTGGCATGTTTGTTCCTTGCAGCCGAAGGGTTGCAGGTTCGAATCCACCTCAAGCCGCCTCATAGCAACCCTGAGCAAGTCCTGCATTCACAATTGCTCAGGCGCTTCGGCGTGAAACTCCGACGGACCGATTCAGTGTCCACGCTGTAGTCGGGAGCGCTTCTGAGTAGATATCTTGAAGGGGCGCTGTAACAAGTGCACATACAACATGTTGCTGTGTAAATCCGCTTCTCACCTGATCCCATTGACTTCCGTCTTCGGTAGACAAAGATGGCCACGGAAACGATGATGATGAGAAGGACGCCCGATAGAACTGCGGCCAAGATGTACGACAGAGGTAACACAGCTGCACCAAGAAATAAAGTCTCCATTACAACCGAGAAAAGTAATTCTAAAGAGTATAATGTCGTAGTATCAAAACACAGACAGCAAAGAAGAGAAAAAGAGCTGTCTCTTTAACTCCACCACTTATTCATTCATTCAAGTATTTATACAGCGCCTCTTCGAGGAAACTACTCATAGGCGCTCCCGACTCTAGCACAGTCAAACAGAACCGATTTTAGTGCTTATAGAATGTGTCAGAGAGTACTCTGCCAGTGCCAGTCCCAAGTCTGGATAAAGGAGGTGGGCGTTGCTAATGATCTTTGTTAACACACAGTGACGTTAAACTGCAGCTGCTACTAGCTTTCCCTTAATGCAACCAATAGCCAGTCATTGGTATGAAGTGTTAGCGACTTCATTTTCTCAGCCTTGGCATATGATGATGGGTGGCCAGTCCTCTCCCTCACCGTCTCATCCTCCCACTGACAGTGTACGGTCAGTTCACTCATCATGGCTGAGTCAGATAAGGGGTCTGGGTGGAAATCTCAAACCTAACATCTGCCCTGGCAGAGATTTGAGCCCTGACCTTTCAATCGACTGTCCAGCACACTGTGGGGTGTGATGGTGTAGTGGTGGCGTCTTTGCCTTGAAGCCGGAAGGTTCTAGGTTCGATTCCACCTCAAGTCGCCGCGTAGGGACCTTGGGCAAGTCCTTCACACGCAATTGCTCAGCACTTCGGCGTGAAACTCCGTTGCAGTGTCCGCTCTGCAGTCGGGAGCGCCTCTGAGTAGAGAGAGCTTGAAGGGGCGCTATAACAAGTGCACATACAAACAAACAAACTAACCAGATAAAATACCTACAGACTGACTTCTGCAAAACCATTCTGCAGAATCATCCCTTCTCTGTGGTTGAACCCTCGCTTTGGAACACAGCTCCATTTGCCGCTGTGCTTGTTGTTCCCCAGGGCCCGCTTTGACTCTTTCTATGCACATCTTAAAACTGTTCGTTTTAGCCGTACTGGGGTCAGGAGCAGTTCTGAGTAGTTGCCTTATATAAATCCTAGCAATGAGCGAATTATATGGTAATTAGAATGTAACACAGTACTCGTGTAGGCATAGGAGTGTTATTGAGAACACCCTTTAAGAATTCCACAACTGCACTTCTGTCAGCAGTCAGCGTTCAGGATGAACAGTGATGTTTAAGTAGTTCATGATGAACCGTGATGTCTAAGTAGTTCATGATGAACAGTGATGTTTAAGTAGTTCATGATGAACCGTGATGTTTAAGTAGTTCATGATGAACAGCGATGTTTAAGTAGTTCATGATGAACAGTGAAGTTTAAGTAGTTCATGATGGACAGTGATGTTTAAGTAGTTCATGATGAACAGCGATGTTTAAGTAGTTCATGATGAACAGCGATGTTTAAGTAGTTCATGATGAACAGCGATGTTTAAGTAGTTCATGATGAAAAGCGATGCTTAAGTAGTTCATGATGAACAGTGATGTTTAAGTAATTCATGATGAACAGCGATGCTTAAGTAGTTCATGATGAACAGTGATGTTTAAGTAGTTCATGATGAACAGTGATGTTTAAGTAGTTCATGATGAACAGTGATGTTTAAGTAGTTCATGATGAACAGTGATGTTTAAGTAGTTCATGATGAACAGTGATGTTTAAGTAGTTCATTATGAACAGTGATGTCTAAGTAGTTCATGATGAACAGTGATGTTTAAGTAGTTCATGATGAACAGCGATGTTTAAGTAGTTCATGATGAACAGCGATGTTTAAGTAGTTCATGATGAACAGCGATGTTTAAGTAGTTCATGATGAACAGCGATGTTTAAGTAGTTCATGATGAACAGTGATGTTTAAGTAGTTCATGATGAACAGTGATGCATAAGTAGTTCATGATGAACAGTGATGCATAAGTAGTTCATGATGAACAGTGATGTTTAAGTAGTTCATGATGAACAGCGATGTTTAAGTAGTTACATGATGAACAGCGATGTTTAAGTAGTTACATGATGAACAGTGATGTCTAAGTAGTTCATGATGAACAGTGATGTTTAAGTAGTTCATGATGAACAGCGATGTTTAAGTAGTTCATGATGAACAGCGATGTTTAAGTAGTTCATGATGAACAGCGATGTTTAAGTAGTTCATGATGAACAGCGATGTTTAAGTAGTTCATGATGAACAGTGAACAATAGACAATGCCATGAATTTAATAGTTTAAGTAGTTCATGATGAACAGCGATGTTTAAGTAGTTCATGATGAACAGTGATGTTTAAGTAGTTCATGATGAACAGTGATGTTTAAGCACGTGGATATCTTGCAGAAGCTTGCCGACATGCTGTATCATAATGAGGGACAATGGTCATTGTAAGGCCAACCTTTCCTGGAGAACGTAATGGCGCTGTCCACTTGGCCATAGCCATTGTCTGCTGTACAATTGTAGTTGCCAAAGTCTCCATCCTGGACGCTGCTGATCTCAAGGATGCTGTGTCTTCCTTCTTTTGTGTCTTCCTCGCGCAGTTTGTACCTGTCAGCAAGATGATAATTCAGCAATCAGAATCATGGACTCACTCATAATGAGCAATTCCTTACAGTGTAGTAACTAGAAAGACAAATAATAATAATAATAATACTAATAATAATAATAATCTTCTTCTTCTTTCCCTTCAGGCTAGAATTATTCCCTCTGGCGAGGGGTCAGCCACTAGTAATTTAATAATAATATAATAATAATATTAAATAATAATAATATTAATAATAATAATTTAATAACAATAATATTTTAGCTACTGCTTCCCTAGCGTAGTGTACTTCCTGTTTTTGATGTTGTTTGTTGAAAATATTAAAAGGAAATAATAATTTTTTTTAAAAATATTCATTTATTAATTCAGACCGACAAGTACGCAGTAAGATTGCAGATGATACGCTATCAATAGTAACACCTCATCACAAGTTTAACAGGAGTCAAATTTAGCTGTACGGCAGCTTGTAAGGCACCCATCTGTCCTACTGTTCATTTTACCATCACCCCCTCCCCCAGGGAGTGGAGGGACGAGTCAACCTTACGGGACCACAGAGTATCAAACCCATAGCTCTCTGAATCAGACTGATGCTTGGTCATGTTTTACAGGTTCCTTAACACCTTTTTGTACCACCGTGGCTTGATTGGGAGCGCCTCTGAGCGGGCTTCTCTAAGGAATGCTATACAAATTCATGAAAAGAATGAATGAATGGAATTAGGTAAACAATAGACACCCTTAACGATAATAATAGTTTCTGCATGATATTCTGAAAGTAGTCAAGATTTAATCAAAGACAGAAGTAACAGGTCTATCATTTTAATCTGCGTACAACAGCCTCCAGGTGATCATGAAAGGTACCAGTATTCTACCTGGTGAGAGTGCTGAGGTCAAGCTGTTTGTTGTCCTTGTACCAGGTGATGACTGTTGGTTTCGGAATGGCCTCCACGATGCAATCTACCACTCCAACCTCTCCATATCTAGCCGACTGCTCTGGATAGCTTACGATAATCGGTGGACCTACAACGATCAACAAATGAAAATAACACAGTGACTTCAGTCAATAATTTCAAATGGCAAAAATAGTTTTTCTTCATAATTGCCATTATGCTTCTTCAGAATGACCATAAGTCTTCTTCATAAATTTTGACTATTGTTCTACTTCATAATAATATTTATTCATCTTCATAATTGAGCAACCATAATTCTGAATCATAATTAATATTAATCTTCTTCATAATCGTGCTATTATTCTACCTTATACTTATGCCAACTATTCTTCTTCTTCGCAATTGAGCACTTCTATTCTTAAAAACTACTATATTTTTTCACAATTATTAATTTCTATTATTCTTCATAATCACTAGTATTCATCTTCATAATTACCATAGATTCTTCTTCACAATGACCATCAACAATACAAAATGTTCGGCCACATAACGTGGCAGACAAAAAAACATTTAACATGCTTCGGTCACTTTTGCTCAACTAAGGAACCGTTAACAGCTTAGTACACACTAACGCTCACAGTCAACAACAACAACAATTCTCTTTGTTTTATTTTCAAACCAACACAAAACAGCATGATTATAAACTGTACTTTTCAGCCGATGTTGGACTGGGAGTAACCTTGAAGGGCTGTATATAAATCTCCATAATGAATGAATGAATGACTGATCACAGTAAGTAACGATCGAACGACTACAAGTTATTACAGGAGTAAATTTCAACTGTTGGCAGTAATGCAAGGCACACATCACGTCCATCTGCTCAGTTAACCAACACTAACTGCTGAATGGAAGGTTGAGTGGACCTTTTCACTTTCACCAATTTCGCAGACGTGCAAGATCACAAACCTTTCTTCACGAGATGAATGTTCTGCGAGACTTCCTCGAAGCCGGACAGAGTGACGCTGCAGACGTAAGCTCCGAAGTCTTCGTCCTTCACTCCGGAAAGCGGAAGCTCTGGATCGCTGCCGAGGATCCGCAGCTGACCCTCCTTCCTCCAGATGATGGTCGACGGTGGATTGCTGTTCACCAGACAAGACAACGTCACCGTATCGCCAACATCCGCAGCCACGTCTTCGGCAGTGGAGACAAATTCTGGACCATCTGTGCATGTGGAAAAATCGGCTGTTATTGGTGAGATAGCATTAAATAAATATAATTAATTAATTAATGTAGTTAATTAATTACTATTATTCTATGCTGTTATTGGTAAAATAGCATTAAATAAAAACCATTAATTAATTAATGTTAATTAATTAATTAATGGTAATTAATTAGTTAATGGTAATTAATTAATTGATGTTAATTAATTAATGGTAATTAATTACTATTTTTCTACTCTGTAATTAATATTATTCATCCTCATAATTAAGCACTATTAATTTCTCATAAAATGTTACTATTATTCTACTTATAATTACTATCATTCACTTCGTAATTAATTACTACCACTTTTAATTGCTGTTAATCAATGTACCTTTGGGTCTGCCCATTTATGCCACTGCACAACAGTGACTGATGGATTAGTCATTAGTCAGCGAGCATAAATCTTTGTATGAACTGGTTTTTAACTTTGCTTCAATCTCAGGATATTTGCATTATTCAATTAATTAATTAGTTAAGAAAATTGATTAACTACATACAAAATGGCAGTCTGCAAATATTTCTTTAAACTGTTTCTTACACATACACTGTTCTTCATGGTGCAACTGATTTATTATCCATGGCTCGGATTCACAATCGAGGCATCACTTTGCATGCACAAATTTAAATGTTTTTAGAATAATAATAATAACAATAATAATAATAATAATTCTTAATTAATATTTCAGTTCCTGAGGGATCCTAAATACCTCAGGGCCAAAAATAAAAATAATGATAATATTGGCAATGCTATGACACAATTGCTCAAATTTGTCTGTATTGTTCCTGCGACTTAAACACATCGTACACTCTTGAGCGCCCCTAAGGAATTTCTCTTGATGTGGCGCTATATAAATTGACGATTACGATTACTCTGGTACCCAGTATCTTTGCAGTACCAGCATGTAGTCGAGTTCCCACAAAAACCAGAGACTGGCGGTTAACACTTCAAGTTCAAAGTCCATATAGTAAACCCGCATCGTAAGAGTGTTAAAGAGGCTGGTGGTTATTTGTATGAATTATTAAATTGCCCCTTTTCAGTGCTTTTTTAAAAGAATCATTGGGAACAGGCACATAAAAAGAAGTTGGACAGTTTTTTAAAACTCATTTGCCTCTTTTTTGGTTGTTAATTTGCTTCTTTCAGCACTGCCTATAATGATATACACATCTCAGATGTTTGTGTAGTACTTGAGGTAAAAAGTAAAACAAATATGGTAATTTAACAGGCGTGCCAAAGCAATTTGCACAGATAACTGCTGCCATTGGTGTCAAACAAACCTGGAGGTAAAACGAATGGTGTAAACAAAACCCGCAGAGAGGTGTTGATAACTATCTTTATGGCAGATCATTAATGAAAGAGCACAAAGTCTCAAGATATTGAAGAACGTACAAGCAAGGGTTTAAGAGACTGGAGAACGTACAAGCAAGGTCTTAAGAGATTGAAGAACGTTCAAGCAAGGTCTTAAGAGATTGAAGAATGTACAAGCAAGGGCTTAAGAGATTGAAGAACGTTCAAGCAAGGTCTTAAGAGATTGAAGAACGTTCAAGCAAGGTCTTAAGGGATTAAAGAATGTACAAGCAAGGTCTTAAGAGATTGAAGAACGTTCAAGCAAGGTCTTAAGAGATTGAAGAACGTTCAAGCAAGGGTTTAAGAGATTGAAGAATGTACAAGCAAGGTCTTAAGAGATTGAAGAATGTTCAAGCAAGGTCTTAAGAGATTGAAGAATGTACAAGCAAGGTCTAAAGAGATTGAAGAACGTTCAAGCAAGGTCTTAAGAGATTGAAGAACATTCAAGCAAGGTCTTAAGAGACCGAAGAACGTACAAGTAAGGTCTTAAGAGACTGAAGAACATATAAACAAGGTCTTAAGAGATTGAAGAACATACAAGCAAGGTCTTAAGAGACTGAAGAACGTACAAGCAAGGTCTTAAGAGACTGAAGAACGTACAAGCAAGGTTTTAAGAGACTGAAGAACCTACAAGCAAGGTCTTAAGAGACCGAAGAACGTACAAGCAAGGTCTTAAGAGACTGAAGAACATATAAGCAAGGTTTTTAAGAGACTGAAGAACGTACAAGCGATGTCCAAAGTCGTCGTCTGTTGACTGGTACCGGCTTTATTTGTTGCCTCACAAGTCACGTCTTTGCCGTGAAGCTGGCGACGAATAGAAGAAATGAGAAGCACATTTGATGATTCGTCAGCAACTGGTTCACCTCCAAGCAGCCATCTAAAATTAATGACATACAAAAATTAAAAGTTTTATTCTTAAGATGGTTATAGCCAAGGATATGCATTTTATTAGGTCTGCAAAGGTGTTTGCATGTATTAATGTAAGATATATGCATACATATAAACATATGTTTGTCTATCTGTCTATATATCTATCTGTCTGTCTGTCTGCCTGTCTGTCTGTCTATCGGTCTGTCTGTCTGTCTGTCTGTCTATCTGTCTATATATCTATCTATCTATCTATCTATCTATCTATCTATCTATATATATATCTATCTATCTATCTGTCTGTCTCTCTGCCTGCCTGCTCTGTTTATTTATTTATTTGTCTGTCTGTCTGTCTGTCTGTCTGTCTGTCTGTCTATCTATCTAACTATCTGTCTGTCTGTCTGTTTATCTATCTATCTATGTATCCATCCATCTGAGGAATTTATATAGCGTCCAGTCAAGAAAACTATTCAGAGGCACTCCCTACTGAGGCACGGCCAAAGTGGAAAGTCTTGAGTAGTTCAGAAAAGAAGTTAGACAAATCCCATGGAGGGGAACGAAGGCCAAAGGGGAGGCTATTCCAAAAAGAAGGAGGACTCACGATCGAGAAAGTTCTCTTGTATCTGATGGCTGTGTCTGCATGTGGAACCACAAAGTCACCTCAAAGCAATCATCGTTGTGTATGGTTCAAATACGCACTCACAAGTCACAAGGCTAGTGCTCAAACCGATCAGGGGATTCGGGGCTACTGCGTCCCAAGGTAGCTGACTGAGATTAGTCCATTCCAGAACAATGCTCTCCGTGTTGTCCTGATGGATCACCTAAATCTTTGTATATCATCATTTCATCGTCATCATTTCATCATCGTCGTTGTCGTCATCGTCATCATCATCATATTCATCATTTCAACCTCATCATTCATCCTCATCTTCATTTCAACATCATCATCATTTCATCCTCATCATCATTTCATCCTCATTAACACAACCATCAACGATAAATTTAGAAAACAAAAAATGGACTACCTCCAAGAGCTGACAACAGGATTTGAAACGGCAAAGCAGCTAATAGAGAGCGGAGTGTGTTCCTTGATTTGCTCACTTGGTGTCAGCACCATTGTCAGTTCTGGTGGATCTACATAAAAGATTGGATATATAAGTCAATTTTTCGGCAGCAAGCAACGATTTTTGGATGCAACGAGTTTATAGCAAACAAAATCTAAGTAAAAATAAATTAAAAGCAAATATTAGATTGAAAATTCAGTTTTCATGAGATTAAAATTGAGACTGTGGCCTAAATTGCTGTTTGCCTAAAGAAATCAATCAAACAATCAATCAATAAATATTCGTTTATTCATCTATGGAAAGGTTGACACACACACACACACACACCACACACACACACACACACACACACACACACACACACACACACACACACACACACACACACACACACACACACACACACACACTCAACTTGTTACATAATGAATGCTAGTGGAGACCTGACAGCAGTCATTCATGCTTGCAGTCCTAAAGGTTTAATCTTTTAACCTTAACCTGAACACAAGAGCAAAGGATATAACGAACTTACCTAGCATTTAGTCCTTCCCGTGCAGGTCTGCACCAGTGTGAGAATTGTGGAAAAATAACTGGGAAGGGGTTGAACCATTATCTAATTGGAATTTGGGTGCGAAAAACAAACTTTACTATGGGGCTCTAAGAAAGACTGGGGGGCTGAAAGTCGTTGCTGATGCTTTCCAGCCAGTTCTTCCCTGGCCTTCCTCTCTTCCTTCTCCCTCCAGAATTCCAGGATATCACTTGTTTGACTCGTAGAGTGCTTAAAGGGGTGCTATAACAAGTACACAAACCAACAAACTGCGCTGAGTCAGATGTTACAGATGGTACTCACAAATGACTTCCAGCTGGATCTTGTCCCACATGCGTTGCAGCATGGCGCCATTGACAGCGTGACACTCGTAGCGTCGCCCTTGGTCGGATTTCTGCGGCTGTATCGTCAGGTAACTCGTCACGTCCTGGCGCTTCCCGTCCGCCAAGGTCACGTTTACCGACTCCGCTTTGTCCAGAAGAGGCTCGGAGTTGGACTGCCAGGTAATCGTGGGCGCTGGCTTCCCGTTGTTCGCAAGACACGTCAAGTTGTACGACTTGTTGACTGACACTTCCATCTGTGGAGCACCCTCGATTCTCACCGAATCAGGAGGTACTGGAAGAAACGAAAGGTCAGGGTCAAGGTCCAATAAGTAAGTATGTAAGTAAGTAGGTATAATCCTTTGTTAACGAATTTCGTATCCTCATTCTGATGTACATGCATCTTCACAATCTGTTTTCTAATCTGTTTTCATTTATCATATTATAGTGAAGAATTTTTTCTTTGGTAAATAGGTCCCAATAGCGGGATCACTCCCTTCGGGTAGCCTATTGCTCCCTAGCCTACATTTCACAGCAATGATTGTACATTAAGCTATACCATCGCAATTGCCAGCTGCAATTAATCACTTTGTGTACTATTATGAATGCATAATTGTCTGTTTTATATTTTTGGGAGCAATAAGCAAGTTGAAGTTGAACAATCAAGCGTCAATATGAGTACAACATTCTAACTATAAAACGACTTGCACTGTAAGTTATTGTCAGCAATAGGTAGGCAAATTAATGGCCATGCAGTCGTGATCTATTGCTGGTTTCTGGATCTCCTATGTGGAGCAAAGAGAGGCGCTCATTTTCTTCACTCTGCCCTCAACAAGAAAATGGACAAATACCAAGAACTCATAAATATCCACTAACTTTCCAGCACCAAAATATTAGAACTTGGTGACAGAGGCGAGTCTTACCAAAAAGGACTTGTCCAGGATCGTCAACTAATTATCATGACTGAAAAGATCACTAGTATTACGAAGAGAGAGCTCCCTGCTAAATGCTTCAAACCAGACCAAAAATGCCAAACAAACACTCCTCCTCAAAATGTTCTTTAACTAGCAAGCAGAATTTAAGGTGTTTAGGTCCTAGAATGAAATCATGACGTCAGAAATTCATACTACGTGCTATTATCGATGATGTCACCTACAGACCCAGTCAGAAAACAGAACCACCATGCTTCAGTGCTTCAGACCCCAAACTACCTCTCAGGGTTAGCTCAAAGTTCTGGCCTACTTCAAGCATGTGTATTTTTGTCAAATTTAGGAAATTCGTGGACAAATTCAGGAAATTTATTGACAAATTTATTAAATTCATGGACAAATTTAGGAAATTAAATTTTTTGGACAAATTGTGGAAATTTATGGACAAATTTATCATATTCATGGAATTTCATGGGTAAACTGTGGAAATTTATGGACAAATTGTGGGAATTCATGAAAAAATTGTGAAAATTTATGGACAAATTCGGAAAACTTATAGGCAGCTTATGTGGCAGAGTTCTGCTCCACCCTGTACTCCACTCCGTAGCCAAATCGGCTAAAATGAGCACACTGACAGTACCGGTAAACTGCCTGTCCGGGGGGGGTGAGGAGAGACAGTAAAGTGAAGGAGAAGACTGGCCACCCACCCTCATAAGCCGAGGCTAAGAAAATGAGGTTGCTAACACTTCACATCATTGGCTGCCTCAGGACTTGATTTAATTTAAGGAATTCCTCTTCTTCTTCTGTGGCTACATGAAATAAGATGATTTTCTCACATCATCAAGGGAAGATTATGACAGGAAACAAGCAAATTGAAAAACCATCACCAAGCAGTGCAGGGAAAAAGTTTTTTTAAGGTTATTTATCCACTTAAATAAGAAAAACAAAACAATTGCATGTAGTAACAATTGCTTTTCTTACTTTATTCCCTTTGTTACTTTATTCCCTTTTTATTTACTGCAATACTGTTGGGTTGGTGTCAGAAAGGGCATCTGGCCAGGCCATAAAAACCCAAACCTCCCCCCATCAAAAATTTCTGGCTACGCCACTGCCATCACAGCCATGTCATTTAACCAACCCTTTGGCCAACAGAAAAACCAAATAAAAGGGAAAAGAATATGGACTAAACAAGTAACTGGTATGAGACTGTCGTTGGGGTGGTTACTGTTCTATCCCGGCTCATGTCTGTGATTGTGTCTTGTAAGGCATTCATATCTATATCCAGGCAACTCACAAACAAGCAACTTTATCCAGCCCGGAGAAATTTTAGACTAGACAGCTGGAACAGCCTGGAAGCTCTTGCAAGAGGGCTTGGCCAAAGTTTAGTCTGACATGGCCTGGACAGAAGCTCCTTCTGTTGAGCCACAGTGGAAAAACAGGCATTAAATTACAATAGGACAGGAAACACATATTGGTCCAGCACAAATTAACACCCACAAATTACTGAATAACCAGCATATATCCTTGTAGGATAGGACAAGGTTCCCTCCTTCAATAGGAGTAGCAGATGTTAGAGAAGGTTTTCAGCCCCAATGATCTGTCACAGAAAGGTCCACAGTCAACACCCGGGAGGGCTTAGGGGCAAACGTTAAACCTCAAAACAGCTGGTGCCACCATCCTGACAGGTCACTGACAGAAATTAATTAAGCCGAGGATATTAGGGAACCATATGGGGCCCCTGCCGAGACTGGTGAGTTTGAACTGGTGTCATGGAAATGCTTCCTTGGCTAGGCTATAGACATTTAGATACATTGCTAGACTTAATGATTTGTTTGTGGTTGATTCTGGTGGCGAACCTCAAAGCAATTGGAAAGGCCTGGCGCAAGGAAGAAAAACATCCTGTGTTTAGGATGCTAATAAATTCTTATCCCAAAAACTGGAATAGTGATATCCTGAACGTTATGGAAGATGTTTGGGAGAAAGGGTCAAATTAATTAATTCATTAATTCATTCATTCGAACATTTATATAGCGCCCCTTCGAGAAAAAACTACCCAGAGGCGTTCCTGACTCCAGCGCCCAAAAAGAACAGTTTTAAGTTTAGTAAGGAAGGATCCTGGTAAAAAATGGAAATACTCTTCGATAACACATCAGATTATAACGTGTTATTTTCAACAATGCGATTATAACAATCATTCATTCATTCCGAGAATTTATATAGCGCCTTTGCAAGAGACCTATTCAAAAGCATATAACAGTATGATAATTCACATATTGCCGCAAAATAAACATATATATTAGACGAAGTAAATGAAGTGCATATGTTGTAAACATGCAACATTGGAGCATATGCCCGTCTTCCCCCCTCCTGCTGGAACCGTCTTCCACATAAACTACGTCTTGAGCTTCTCAGCTTCTCTCTCCCTCTGCTTAGGAAGCGCCTGAAGACTATACTATTCGTTAGCGGCAGTGCTAACTTTGGGTCGAGAGCGCTACTGAATCTGTGAGCGGCGCCATACAAGTGTTCAATTACAATTACAATATGCACGTACATATGTGCGCAAGTACATTTATGCAACTGGAACTAAAGATCTATACCATGACATGATAATGCCCTACACAATTATTCTCAAAGGCAGATTATGAACTAATACTATGATAAAATTAAAATTGTCAACAGATGAGTGAGTGTGGTAGTACCAGGTAGTCTAATGGTTAGTGTGCTGTACACTCATTCAAGAGGTCAGAGGCTACAACCTCTGCCAGGACAGAAATTTGGTTCCCACAGTCCTTTGTCAACTCAGAAATAATTAACACACTGTCCATGGGAAGAACAGACAGTCAGGGAGATGACTGGTCCCCCCAACCTAAGGTAATGAAGTTGTGAACACTTCATAGCCATGGCTGCCTCAGGGCTAGCCTAAGGGACAGCTCTTCCTCTGCTCATTGTAAACAGAGACCGCATGCCTAGTTAAAAATTCGGTTTCGTAATCTCTAGGATAAAAGGCCTTCTAAATTGAGCAAAGCCTCTCTTAATAATCAACTCTGAAGTACAACTTTAAGTTGTACTCTCTGACCCGACATCACCTTCCAATAGAAAACCTTATTAATTTTGCCTTTGCTTGGACTCTTTGTTGGAATATTAGTTGGAATATTAGTTAAATATTCGGTCTGATAATCTCAGGGATAAAATTTTTTCTAAATTGAGTAAAATTTTCTTAATGATCAACTCTGGAGTACATAGCCTCAAGTCATCTCTGAGTCTCTGACACTACATCACCCTATTATAGAAAACCTTATTTGCCTCCTCTTGGACTCTCTGCATGACTGAATCCCTGTGTACAGGTCTCTCCTCCTCCTCCTCCTCTCCTCCTCCTCGTCCTCCTCCTCTCCTCCTCCTCCTCCTCTCTCTTTCTCAACGTCTTGGACGCTTGACACACCCTTAAGGTCAGAAGCCTCAGGGACTAACAGGTCAACACGGATTGAAGGCGGACTACAGTGAAGAAGCTTCTGCCTTGGATAGCTTGATAATTGGGTCATGGTGTGGGTGACCACTACTGAGTAACAAAGAAGCCAGACAGGTCAAGAGGAAATGTGGCCTACCCTGTCAATAAATCACCCCATCACTCTCTCCCCCCACCCCATCTTAGGCCGCGTCGGACCTCCCCCGGACCTTCCCCTCCACTGGTTCAACGTCAACTCAGCCAAACCGGAAATATTCCCATGTTGACTAATCCTAATGAAGACAACATTCGTGGGGAAGTTTCTTCAAAAGACTGGACTTAGTGAGGAAAGAGTCTCTGGGGTTGAAAGAGGGGTCGTGCCAGGGTTTGGGAGAGTCCTACCCGCCCCAGGAGGATGGTTTCAAAGGTTAGAAGGTCGTCTTAGGTCGAACAGATAATGAAGGACACATACTATGCACTTCTGTCGCAGAAAGCTGATGAAATAGTTAATCATATTTGAAGGCAAGCAGTTAGTAATAAGTGACCATAGGAAAGTAATAAGTGACCATATGAGAGTTGCGGCTGTTACAGACAGGCAGAACGTCCAGATAAGCACTACACAGGTGCCTGTGATGTCAGTACTAAGTTCCAGTATCTCATGAAATGAAACCAAAATGGAAGCAGCAACAGAAGGAAGCTGTCTGTAGAAGCTTCTTTAGGTTGCATCTATTCTATGGTATTTTATAGCAGACAGACATAGACAATGTAACTGGAACCTGAAGAAGGTTCATTACCAAAAGAGACATACATACATACATACATACATACATACATACATGCAGACTTACTGTACATACATACATGCATGCATGCATGCATGCATACATACATACACACACATACATACATACATACATACATACATACATACATACATACATACATACATACATAATCGTAATCTCGAAACTTCTACAGCGCCCACAAAAGCCAAGTCGCGGGAACCAGCTTATTCACAGGCGCATACATACAGACATACATACATACATACATACACACACACATACATACATACATACATACATACATACAGATAGACAATGTAACTGGAACCGGAAGAGACCTCAGTGCCAAAAGAGACATAGCTACATACACAGAAAGACAGGCAGACAGACACAGACAGATAAACAGACAAATGATTGTAAATGGAGACTGAAGAAGTCTCGATAGACAGACAGATAGACAGAAAGAAAGTAATTTTGGTACAGTCATGCAGACAGGCAGCAGAGCAAAAAACAATTTTTCGCTTGACTTCCAAACATATTAATTAGAAAAGTCTACAATCTCAGTCTCTCCACTCAGTCCATACAACGTACAAATTTGCTCTTCTAACATTACTCAAAATGACTTAAAATACATTTGCTTCGTCTAGCAGTGGGAGCACACTTGGATATACTAAGTGCAAACATGGAAAGGATTTTTGTACAAGAGGCTACAATAAGCAAGCAGTTTATTTCCTGTCAAAAGCAGTAAATTTGTGCAAGGCGCACAAGTGTGCAGTTTACGTTAAACATGTAAGAACACACACACACGACATCAATGTAAGACTACCAGCTCACACACCATCATGTCATGCAGTGTGTAGACGGAATATATTATACTGAATGTTAAGGTGAAAGTTCAACAATGATTTAATTTGCACATAACAGACATGGGACACAAGATAAAACCATAAACTATAAAGCACCACGTATACCCTTGTTAATACGAAAACCAGAACCATGATGCCTCAGACAACGTATACCATCCCCTGGTAGTCTTTATTTATCTGTCTTACAGTTCCGGCATGCGCTGCAGGCCTTGCCTTGAAAAGCAGAGACAGTCACTCTCACTCTGCTGCTCTTAAAGATGTCACAAAGTTCAGGTCTGGCAGTATTTTGCAAGAGAGAAGTAGGAGGAGGAGAATGTCACCCCAGTAGGACAGACCAGATACCAAACGGGGGTAAACAAAGACCAGGTCCTAACAGCTGAAGGCACTGTCTGTTTAAACAATTACTGGGACCTTTCAGAATCAACAAAGTTGATGCCTCTCGTTAGGCCTCCTTTTCCCATCAAATCCCCGCCTGTCTTGCTGATAACTCTTGCATAAGCAAGACGTGTGTGCAATGTGCATCTTATCTAAAAGTTATTTAATTTAGACGGGATTTTTGTTTCGGATACCCCACATTGTAGTGAATAGCACACTGGACTTAGTAGACTAAGAGGTCGGATTCAAATCCCCGCAGTAACGGAATTTGTGGGGCGCGGTGGTGCAGTGATGGGTTGGGTGCCTTGGAGTCGGAGGCTCCAGGTTCGAATCCACTTCAAGTCGCCACATAGGAACATTGAGCAAGTCCTTCACTAACAATTGCTCATGCGCTTCGGGGTGAAACTCCGATGCAGTGTCCGTGCTGTAGTCGGGAGCGCATCTGAGTAGAGAGATAGCTTGAATGGGTGCTATAGGAAATACGAGAAATAAAATAAAATAAATTTGCCAAGTCCATAGCTCCCCTTCGTCCTAGTCCAAGTGGGGCACGGTGGTGTACTGGGTATGTTCGTCGCCTTGCAGCCAAAGGGTTGCAGGTTTGAATCCACCTAAGTTGCCGTGTAAGGACCTTGGGAAAGTCCTTCACTCGCAATTGCTCAGCGCTTCGGCATGAAACTCCGATGCAGTATCTGCTCTGTAGTCGGGAGCGCCTCTGAGAAGAGAGCCTGAAGGGACGCTATAACAAGTGCACATACAAACATACAAACAAGCTATTTCCTCATTTATATTTATGTCTATCCAGTGCAGTCTTGGTCTCCCTTGTTTCTAGTTCCTTCAAATCTTGCATGTTAAACCACAGCTACACTTGGCTACACTACGCATGATCTTTAAAAACATCGTATATTGTGCAGTCAACTAAAACGCCAGTCACTATACCGGTGGAGAATCCAACACCGGATTCTCCACTGTCCCGCTGGGATCAATCCCCATCCAACTACTCGTCTGTAGTAGCCCTGCTGTCAGAAGCCAGCATGAATCCCGATTCATTGTTTTTGTATCGGATCCAATTCACTTTCTTCTCCTAAAACTGGACAACTTCATCATATCCACCAGAACAGCAAATACGAGGAAGCAAGAAAATCAACACATAAACGTCTTTCAATGCAAATTTTGCCATGATCCAGATACGCAAGTGTAATTGTGTATGTATATATTAATATATATATATATAATTATATATATTTATATATATAATGGGGCGTGTTGGTGCAGTGGGTATGTTCGTTGCAGCCGGAGGGTTGCAGGTTCGAATACACTTCAAGTCGCTGCGTAGGGACCTTGGGGAAGTCCTTCCCTCGCAATTGCTCAGCGCTTCGGCGTGAAACTCCAATGCAGTGTCCGTGCTGTAGTCGGGAGCGCCTCTGAGTAGTGAGCTTGAAGGGGCGCAATAACAAATGCAAATTAAATCATTGTTGAACTTTCACCTTAACATTCTGTATAATATATTTGGTCTACACACTGCATGACATAATATGGTGTGTGAGCTGGTAGTCTTGCATTGATGCACATACAAACAATATATATATATATATATATATATATATTATATATATATATATATTTTATATATATATATATAAAACAAGTGATCAGGCCTTTTAGGACTCTCCCTTTGAGCCAACAGTGTATTTGTAACCAATTGCATCTGTTGAACTGTTTAACTTTTTGGTTTAAAAAAAGTGTGTGCATGTGGTTATGGTTATGGTATATAAATACACATGTCAAATTATTGGTACTTACAACAAACACATTACCGAAAAACTGCTTCCAGTTTACTAGTCTATCATAATCATACATGAAGGGCCATCATCAACACCACCAGCACAAAGTTCTACCACCACCATAACCAATGCCTTCATCATCATTATCATCAACAACATCATCATCATCAACATAGTTTAAACCACCACCACCACCATCACCATCACCACCGCCGCCACCACCACACCACCACCACAACCACCACCACCACAATCACTGCCATAATCATTATCACAATCATCACAATCGTCATCACAATCATCATCACAATCACAATCACAATCATCATCATCATCACCATCACCACCACCACCACCACCACCATCATCATCAACAACAACAACTTCATTATCAACACCTCAACCACCATAGCCATCATCACGTACAATCATACATACCCGGTAATTAAGAACATCATCAGCATCACCATGATGTCACTTGCTAAATCTCGTATTTCAATGGTGATGATGATGATGATGATGACGACGACGACGACGACGATGATGATGATGATGATGATGATGACGATGATGATTGTGATGATGATTGTAATTGCCATGTTACACTGTGCACACATATATAAGATTTCACAACCTTCACATCCTTCTAAATATTCTCAAAAGTGTAAACGTACAGACGAGAAGCAAAGATCAGTTTCATCAGAGACTGTATTTAATTCAAATCATGCTCAGTTAATCATGCTCAGATCGTTTCCTACTCACATAGAACGGTCAGCTTTGCCTTATGACTCTGAAGACCTGGAGTCGATTCCGTCGCTCCGACCTGGCACTGGAAAAACGCGTCATCTTCCAGCTGGACGTTCGTCACCATCAGCGTATATTCGCCTGTCACCATCAATCAATTAAGAACTTCTATAGCACCTGTGCAATGTGTGCATGATGCATAATACATGAACTGATGGTGCAGCAAAACCAGCCTATAATGAATGTGGGGAGCATGGTGGCCGATTTGCTAGCGCGGTTAAAGTAAGTAAGTAAGTATATTCCATATTTAACCTGCAATGTGGAGAATAAGGGTTTGAGTCTCATCCGATACAATTTGGTGTGCAGGGTCTGGAGCAAGTCCTTAACTCACAATTGTTCAGCATCATCAATACTCTGTTGTGAGCAGGGTGGGAGGGTGGCACGGAGGGACGGTGGGAGCGAGGGAGGGTAGGAGGGAGGAAGGAAGGGAGGGGAGGGTGGTATGGAGGGTGGGAGGGAGGGAGAGTGGGAGGGATAGAAGGAGGGTGGGAGGGAGGGTGGGAGGGATGGAGGTACGGAGGGAGGGATTGGCTGGGAATGGCCCGAATCCTAAAATTCCGGAGCAATGCCGGGTACCCCAGCTAGTTCTAAAATAAAGTCGTAAAAGAACATAAGACTTGTAGAAATTCACAACACAGAATATTGTAGGGTCAAAGAAAAGTGAATCTAGATGACAACCTAAGAGGCCTTTGAATAGTCAAAGTACATACTGGTGTATACAGAAAATCTAATATTAATGCCTGAGGCAGACAGAGCAGCTCACCTAGATTCTCATTCCTGAGTACCCTGTACCTTGGAAATCCTTCGAACTCTGTGCCCAGTCCAAGGCCAAAACCATCTCGTAGCCACTGCACCTGGCCAATCTGGTTCTCCACAGCGCACTTGAAGAAATGAACCTGGCCTTTGGAAATGACCGCATCTTCGGGTTCAGCCGTAAACCGCTGTGGATCACCTGCAATACCATTTACATCTACAATCGTAAAATAATTTGAACACTAGAACGTATTTTTTTAGAAAAAATAATGCCACGCAAGCTACTAGGAAATGATGATTTATCGTCAAAAACAATGAGAAAATACGGAAATTTCTCGCATTAATTAAGCGCTACTATCTGATGACCAAATATCATTTGAGGAGAGCTGGATTTGCTACCATGTCCCACAGAGGCGTCTGATGACATAAGAATATCTTTCTTTTTCCAGATATAGATATCTTGAAGAAGGAAAATAGCTTCATGATGTTCTGTACTAGATGGTAAAGATAAGTCAACATAAAAATGATGATAACATACATAAACCGTAGTTTCATTATCTGCATTTTCATAAATCAATGGCTGTAATGTTGCAACAGTTTTAATTAATGATTTTATCGCTTTCGTCAGCATGATTCCATGTAAAAAAACCACATGTTAGTATGAATATGCAGGTCTACATAAATGTATAAGTTACACATTCCAAAGTATTTCTTACACCATAATTATTATTCCTATTACATGTACATATACATATAAGCTAATATTAATTACCTTATATGACATTGTGAATAAGTAAGTAAGAATATACTTTAATAAACCAATTGATAAACACATTTTGGTGTATAAAAAAAGCGTGAAAATACCCTGCATATGTAATGGATAAACAAAGCACATTACAGTGTCTTTGAAACAACCATATATGATTTAGTTGAAGTTTGCAACAGAGGTTCCATGGAAACTTATAAATGTAAGGTAAAACGGTTTAGCACTTAACTGCTTTTTATTTTTATTAATGTTCATAATCATCAGGTTCCACTTGTCTCCGGTAACAGTTCTGGCTGCAACAGGTGCAGGCAAGTTGAAGAACTAAAAGGACCATCTTATATGGATGATAATTACCATATCCAATTACTTTCTATCAGACCTACCATATCTTACGATAGCGCAAGTAAACAAACAAGGCAATATGTTTAAAATTGTTTACAAGACAGCAGGCTAATCTAATCACTCAGAGTCACATAATCAACTCTACTATGTAAGGCAATCCCTTACACTTTTATCTACCTATTCGTCAATTACATGGTTTTCGTAGCTTTAAGAAAAACCTGTACCTTTATATAATGATCCAACAAATTACTTGAATACCTGCTCCTTATTCATGCTCTTTATTCATGGGTGTATTATAGTTAAGCCAACTCTTTATTTTGTAACTAGGCTTTATACAGGTTTGCTTGTTTCTGGATTCAACTCTTGTTTTAGATTATTTTCATACAAAGCCAGCGTTTAATTATGTCTACTGATTTCTTTGCCTGGTTTCAACAGTGCAGCCTTTGCATGAATAAATCAATCGGAAAATGACATGTAATCTGGGTGTCATTTTAATGTTTCATCTGTAAAATGGCGTCTTAATTTACGATTGCAGCTAAGTGGACCGAAACCAGCTGCTTTTAAAACCTATTCACCAAGACCAACATTGCTTGTAAGTTCTGCAATCTGAAACTTTCATTTAGGGTTGGTTTCTGCTTAACAACTCTGCATCTAAACAGAGATGATTTGCTTCACCCTCACTCTTTATCACGACTTGAGACTGGCACAATCAGTTGACAGCAGTATGGGCAATGGGTGGACCAAAGTTATCTATGTAATTGCATATGGTGTGGTGATACATAAATTTATGGGAGGGGCAATCCGGCCATGGCCCCCCATTTAAAAAGTGCATAGTGATTAAAAAAGTCATCAGTTATTTTGACGGGGAAAATTTTTATATTTTCCAGACATTTCGACCAAACACGACTAAAAAAGGTCATAAGATTTTTCTGGCAAAGATCACCGAAAATGTCCCCCCCCCCTTCGAAAATTTCTGTATCCGCCCTGGTGTGGTATATTGTTTATGGTCCAGTAGCCAAACTAGTGTACACCTGCTCAGTGTGGATCAATCAATTAATCAATCAGTCAATCAGTCAGTCATTTATTGATCCAGAGACATTAATATTGCATAAGGAAATTGTTCAGCCTCCTGGGATTCTAAGACTTAGCTAAAGAGGGGATACTAGTCACGCTTGCCTATTTAACTTAGAATGAATATAAGATGGCAGCAAAATACAGTCAAGCGACATGACATATCCGCTGTTTTACTATAAATTAGGAAACAGTAGAACCGAAGAATATGCGGAACATAATACGCATAGCCAGTGTAAGATAATAACACAAGCATAAATATTATTGTTTGGTGCATGTATTGTTTGTATGTTATATCAGTCTGGATGAGTTGTCATTGATAGCGAACTTCCCTAGATGCATGGATCCAGAGTTTAACGACAGCTTAAGACAACATAAGACAGTTTTATTTGGTCGCGCTGAGGTTGGGAGCGCCTCTGAGTAGTCCCCTTGAAGACTAACATTTGCCCCGAGAATATCCGCTAAAAACAGGCTTAAAATTTAAAAATGAACCGGTAAAGGGTTAAAGGACATAGGGGGCCACAAGGCTAAACTTTAATTAAACTTTAATTAGCATATAAAATTGCTGTAATTTATTCAAAATAGAATGTTTGATGTTATTCATAGACGCTAAAATAAAATAATTTGTAATAGAAAATAATCATGCGTTCTATCCTGTCCAAATTGTCAATTTTTCAATATATTTTTTAAAAAATCTATGAGAGATGAGGGCCATTTTTTAGGCCTGGCGGCTACTTTTGGCCCGCGGTCCACGTATTGGGAACCGCTACCGTAAGGTATTGCTCATCTTAATATAGTTGAAGCAGGCAGACATTATAAAGTTCATTGCAGCATTTAATTCGATTTTGAATGGGCAATAATTTTTTCCTGGAGCCTGGCATTCTCAGCACTGCTAAAAATCCGGAAACTTTAAAAAAACATAAAAGCAGAAGCAGCATCAACCATCGACATAAAAGGTTTATGATTTAAAAGATGACTCTTTATCATCAGTTGCTAATCAGAACTGACTGGACCAGGCTTGGGTAACCCTTCCATGGTAGCTCTGACTCTTAGCCTAAGACTATCCTCTATGGACTTGCAACACACAGTTAAGTGCAAGTGAAACGGAAAGGCAACGCCCACGCATACCTCAAATCCTCAGTTTCATAATTGGCATATTTTTAACCTGATCAGAAAATTCTTCACATCCCTGTACTCTGGCTTTAAATACACGAATATACATACAAATATATACCTATATACAATATACACATGATGAGCATATGTATATATGTATGTAACCCTGCATATCATTTTCAGCTGCTCCGCACATGCCCTTTTTAGCTGATGGTCACCCTACACTTTGACCCTCTTAACAGTTGGTGATGTGACAGTGCCTCATTCCAAAACACTGTCAATCAACTAAAAGGATAAGGTTAATGGTTATAAGGCCTGAAAAGAGCTATTACTAATGTAATCCTAATACTAATTACTGTTCCTACAAGAATCCTGCAAGAGTGTATAAAAACTCAGAAATATCCACTATATATTATATATTCTCCTTTAAATGTAAAACTGTACGGGAACTGGGAAGTAAAACATATTCTCCTTTAAATGTAAAACTGTACGGGAACTGGGAAGTAAAACTGCAGAAATTAGAATGAAATTGTGTGTAGTAGACTTCGGCAAATCTCTTAATTATTCATGTAACACACTCCAATCACAAGTCAACTCCACATCTGACAATGCTGACTTCACACTTCATGTCAGAAAACACACTGTTTAGTGCCCACAATAACCTGTTACTACAACCATCCCAAAAAACTATTCATTGAACAGATCAACCATTCTAACTTGACTCAATTGTTTCAGCCTAACTGTTTGAGTTGTTTCTTGGCTGGTAAAACTAGACATGTGCCAGGAAGCGCAGAGAACTCATTCTTGAACTTTGGTCCATGTTTATAGAGCTTCCATTTCTGGCTTCAAAGAATTCTCCTTCCCCTATAAATTGCTATCAAGCTGGAAAATCTCAGAGGGGAGCTCCACAAATTGCCCTGGAGTCTAGTTTCAACTCCATACTATTTGTTATCTCATAAAACATTAGACCAGCGATAAGTAGCCTCATGTGGAGATAACCTAATCTGATAGACTGATACATTTTCAACAGATTTGGACCGATTAGCTGAGAGCCTACCTTCACTTCTCTCTTAGTCTAGTGGCCAGCATGGGGTACTGCCAACTCACAGGTTGGGAGCTCAAATCCGTACTAAGAAAGACATTATAAGTAAGTAAGTAAGAATATTCTTTAATTGACCATCAGCAAACGCACAGTAGTTTACAGAGGAAATAAATAATTGAAAACATTTATGCAAAGTTATACAACATTCGTATAATAAGACTTCTTCTGGCAAAAGAATCAACTCTAGGAAGGGTTAGATTATGTGGCCTTGGTCGAGTATTGTATGGAGTGACCTTATGGGGAGGGAGGAGGTCGTGAAGAATGTGACAAGGATTTAAGAGGATAGAGCCGAAAAGAGCAGAGTCAGCCTTAGGACAGAGTTTGTCAAAACTAGGAAAATCGGTAGGAAGGAAACTTGAACGGGTCAATATTCTTAAAAGGCCGTTAAGACGTTATTATGCTTTGAGATTTCTCTCAACTTAGCCACAATGAATACAATGACCCTAAACTGAGGGCACGGTGGTGCAGTGGGTATGTTCGTTGCCATGCAGCCAGAGGGTTGCAGGTTCGTATCCACCTCAAGTCACTACATAAGTCCTTCACTCGCAATTGCTCAGTGCTTCGGCGTGAAACTCCGATGCAGTGTCCGCGCTGTAGTCGGGAGCGAGTGCTTCTGAGTGTAAACTTGAAGGGGCGCTATAACAAGTGCACATACGCACAAACTGAGACAGCAACTGGCTATCGTTCCTCAAATGCTGAGGAAATGTTGGGGGAGGGCCCGGTGGTGCATCGTTTATTGACTTGCATGTCACATCAACGTTCACATAACAGTAACATACAAAAAATTCAACAAACTTAACATTAGTCAGGTCAATGAGTCAGCCGACAAAGATCTAAAAGACCCGCTTAGACTCGGCTGGCTCATTTACAAATTTAGTTTTTGCATAGGTAAATGTGAAGGATCAAGAAATTCCCAACAAGATAATGAGTCACCAATACACATAATATAAGTTAAGTTGATTATGAGGCAGTTCACCAAAATAGCAGAATAGCAGAGGCCACACACTATAAATAAATGCGGTCACTATCAAATGTTTTACACTATAGTCTGAAATCATCACAAAGTCAAACATCCATTTCACTCTGACGGGATAATACACTGGCCTTGGAGATCAGCGGAGGGAGTTCATTACCGAAGTCCCCGTAGGATAGACGTGCTTTGTAGGCTGCTATTAAGGTCTTTGTATTGCAGGCTGTTTGTTCTGTTGGCAGTTAAGATTGATGTTAATTAAGATGACTGCAAAACTGCCTGCATACTGCAGGGCTTTTTTAACGTGCAGTTGTACACAAAATGTGCAGTTCTAAATATATTTGTGCAGCTGTGGATGCACTTCTGTTACAAGTTTTGTGTAGTTAAAACTAGCAAAAAAGGCATTTTCATCCGACTGGAAGTAATTTACCATGGAGGATGGGAAAGGAAAGAAGGCGTTGTGCAGTTCTAAAAATTCCTTAAAAATAGCACTGGCATACTGTAACTGGTTGCGGTCTGTCAACCGGATTGTTGAATAAACGAAATTATAAAATTAAGAAAATAAATCTGTGAACACTTCAACTTCATACGGATGGCTTTCCCTCAAACTAGCTCAAATGACTACTCACCTTTTTCTTCTATATTGCCTCAGAAGTTGACAGAGTTAACTGTCTTTGTAATAAAAATATTTTAAACC
Source organism: Lumbricus terrestris (assembly GCA_949752735.1). Taxonomy (NCBI): domain Eukaryota; kingdom Metazoa; phylum Annelida; class Clitellata; order Crassiclitellata; family Lumbricidae; genus Lumbricus; species Lumbricus terrestris. The sequence goes on from OX457050.1 coordinate 26,416,662, forward strand.
AAAAATGGAGCAACTGTTAACAATTATAGGTGTGTGCCACATTAGCACAGGGTATTTTTCATCTGCGCTTAATAAAAGTGCTTGAAGAATCTGGCGTTAGGTCACCCAAACAAACATTTCAGGGTTCTGTAGAGACCCGACAGGAATGTGTACTCATTGCCTGAAGGTACCTCACATGCGAATGACGATGAAACAACATAACTTAGACAGCGACTAAGGGAAGCAATGTACAGACAATGATTGAGGACGATGCTGCTAAATGATTGGCATCAGGAACTGATGATTATGATGATGATCATGATGATTAAGATGATTGTGATTATGATGATTATTATGATGATGATGACAATGATGACGGTGGTGGTGGTGGTGGTGGTGGTGGTGGTGATGATGATGATGATGATGATGGTGCCTGATGATGATGATGATGATGATGATGATGATGATGATGATGATGATGATGATGATGATGATGATGATGATCTTATGCTCCAGGTCACTCCAACCAAAACGACCTTGCAGTTACACAAAGAAATTGTGTGCACCTCTAACTGCCCTAAATTTTTTCATCGCCTTCAAATGTTTTATGTGACAAACAGACCAACAGCTTGCTACAGAGGTTACTAGGCAACCAAATCCAGAAGGATGGACCAACCACAGCAAAGCTTTTATGGAGTTCTATGGGTGTTGATCAACCCATAGGGACAACCCGGTTGCTTTGCATTGCATAACAAAGCAAAGGAATCTACATCCTGGTGCGGATGCCACTGCAGGCAAATAAAGCTCCCAACTTTAAGATCAACTGGGTCTCGGCCTGCAAGACATTATGCATGTGGGGTGCGGTGGTGTAGTGGGTATGTTCGTTGCCTTGCAGCCGGAGGGTTGCAGGATCGAATCCACCTCAAGTCGCCGCGTAAGGACCTTGGGCAAGTCCTTCACTCGCAATTGCTCAGCGCTTTGGCGTGAAACTCCAATGTAGTGTGCGCTCTGTAGTCGGGAGCGCCTCTGAGTAGAGAGCTTCAAGGGGCCCTATTACAAGTGCGCATACATGCATAAGCTTGAGGATCTTAAACTCAATGCTTCACAGCAATCATTGAGTGATGACTTCAGATTCATTACAGTGGTTCTATGCAAGTTTTCAGTTCAGACTGTATAGACTGAACAAGATTTGATTTTCTTTTATTTACAAATCATTAGTTTCAACTGACCTTGACAAAGTCCAAGAAGTCCGGCAGCCAAAACAAGAATGGCGACGAACGAGTGTGATGATGGTGAGATTGTGAAGGAAAAAAATAAGTTCTGACGTGGATTCATCTCAGCTGGAATTCCACGAAGAAATGTTGTCTTCAATGTATTCACTTGATTCCCTTAAAAGTTAAAACACACAATTACAACAATTTATCATCTTGTGGAAAGTCTCCACATGTTGCCGTAGAAGCCCGGTGGTATGGAATGCCCTCCCACTTGAGCAGCGCCTGTTCCCTAGATCACTCACTGACACATTCTATAAGCACTTAAAAACTGTTCTGTTTAGCGGTGCTGGAGTCGGGAGCGCCTCTGAGTAGTTTCCTTGAAGAGGCGCTATATAAATACTTGAATGAATGAATGAATGAACATAACAAGGTGCCAATGCACAGTGTCATTATGTGTCCTGGAGTTAAGCAATCACCTGCCTTGCAACGTGGAGTATGTATGTATGTGCACTTGTTATAGCGCCCCTTCAAGCTCTCTCTACTCAGAGGCGCTCCCGAATGCAGAGCGGACACTGCATCGGAGTTTCACACCGAAGCGCTGAGCAATTGTGAGTGAAGGACTTGCCCAGGGTCCTTACACGGCGACTTGAGGTGGATTCGAACCCCGAACCTTCCGGCTTCAAGGCAATGACGCCACCACTACACCACCGCGCCTCTGAGACGGTTATTGCGTGCATGTGTAAGGATCTCGTCAAGTCTGGATCACCACAAACCATAATGCTCAGATGGATGCTAGGCCTGCGTGGACATGCACTGTCCTGTGTTATTTGTAGGGCTGTATACCAAATAGGTGATTATCACTATTCGGCTGAACACAAATAATCGAACTAAAGAATCGAATAGTATACAAAATAAGTCTACCGACGACAACATTGAAAATTTCAAATGTAAGCAAAAGTTTCAGTTAAGTAAATTTAATACATCAGCTAAAAGTAAACAGTTAACTACATGTAATTGCCTGCATCCATTTGCAGTCTGTGTACATTCGCTATATCAGCCGCATATGAAGAAACAGATGTCACCATTTGTATTCGGTCCACCCACTGTTATTCGGCGGAATACTGAATAGTTATTTGCATAGGCGTAGGAGACGGGGGTCCAGGGGGGGCAAATGCCCCCCCAAATTTCGGGCAAGCCTGTTTTTTCGGGCAAGTAGACCCGGGGAAAATATTAACCAAACTTTTGAAGTTCAACGTTCATTAGTAGGCTACACAACATTATCTCCCAGTTCCATCTTGCCCGAATCGAGTTAGATATTAGCTCACAACAACCATGGTTAGCAGAATTTCCCGAAAAAGTTCTGACTTCACGGTAACATTTTATAAATAGGCCTAAGCTTAATGGCGAGAATCGCAGCAAATTCAAGAGCCAAAATTTGCTCGAAAATCATGTCCGATTCGAGTTAGATATTAACTCACAACAACCATTGATAGCAGAAATTCCCGAAAATTTTTGAATTCATGGTAGCATTTTGTAAATAATGGCGAGAATCGAAACGAATTTATGAGCCAAAATTTGCCCAAAAATCTTGCCTGAATCGAGTTAGATATTAGCTCACACTGCAGCAACTATGGATGGTAGAAATTCCCGAAAAGTTCTGAATTCACGGTAAATAATGGCTAGAGTCGCAGCAAATTCAAGAGCCAAAATTTGACCGAAAATTGCGACTATTCGTGGCATTTGTGGAAATTCACAGCATGCAAGCTAGGTGCAACAGAACACTGAATTCACTGCCTGAATGACATCAAAATTTCTACTGGTCATGAAGCAAAATAGACACGATAATCTTGCGATCATCAAAATTGAACGTGCAGATCTTGGTCTGCTCTCTGAAAATTTACAATCTTTTCCTACGTGTCAAGTGTGCGGGATCAGGGTGTTGCACTTGATAGCTCACTTATATTACGGGAAGGATAATACCTTACTGAGCACATTTCCAAAAGCACACGTTCTTCTTATTTTCATTTAAGGTGTCTCAGGATCTTTCGCCGTTCTGTCTCCACTCATTGGCTTCCTCTCCGTGCTCACATACAATCTAAATTCCTCACTCTGATCTTCAAGGCTCAGCGGGGTTTTGTCCCAAATATCTGACCGACGTTATACTAAGGCCTCACTCAGCTTCCTCCAACCGTCCATGCACTTCGCTCATCCAACAGACTTGACCCTTGCTTCCTCCTCGTAGAACTGCTATGGCTCAGTCTCGATAATTTGCCACAATTGATCCTTTTCTTTGTAATGAGCATTCACCTTGCGTTCGCTCTATACACTTTCTGTGGCAGTCTCTCTTCTTCATTCTCTCATCTTAAAACCTGCCTCTTCGGGCGCGGTTTCTGCGCACTATTCGCGCCTCTGAGCGGTTCACTGAGGCGCTTTGTAGACGATTAGATACAATACAAAACAATCTACAATTATGAATTTAATCAGTTGCTCGTGTGAAGTTTGAAGTGGTTAAGCGTCAGGAATATATACATAGGCTACATAAAAAATTTCCATATTTGCCTAAAATTACCCAGCCTGGTCCCTATAATATTGCCGGTGTAAAGGTTTCAGATTACCCCATCCTAAACATTACCCCCCTGCGAACTGTAAATTGTATCAATCATCGCATTTATTGCACTAAAAAAATCGGAAAAATTATCCCGCTTCTTGTTTTGGTCTGAAGATTTTCATCCGCCATCCCACTTCGTGGTTTGTTATCAATATTTTCAACTGTAACTAAAATACTAATCGCCGCTGACGTTTACATGGAGAAAATGGCTTCGAGGTTATTATTTTTTTCGGATCAAAATATTGATAACAAAACACGAAGTTGGATGACGGACGATATTCTTCAGACCAAAACAAGAAGCGGGATGATTTTTCTGATTTTTTAGTGCAATACATGCGATGATTGATGCCAATCTAGTTTCCGGAGGGTAATTTGAAACCGGTTTCAAGTTACCGGGGGGGTAATGTTTAGGAGGGGGTAATTTGAAACCTTTACACCGGGCTCCGGGGTATTTGCCCCCTAGTCCCGGGTGTGGATGCAAGAACAGAGATAGCTATGTGTGCACGACGTCAATTATTCCGGGTTTAATTTTTCGGGCAAAAGTAAAAATTTTGCCCCCCCACTGCTAAAATGTCCCCTACGCCTATGGTTATTTGGCCCACTATTCGGCTTGGAAGTAAATATGAAGTACAGCCCTAGTTATTTGTAAGCGTTAGCTATATAGCATTTCGTTAGCTATATCATTTCCAGTCATAAAAATAGTTCAGTCAAGCACTAACTGGCTAATTTCACAGTAATGAATAATGTTATGGAGCATTGTATGTATAAGTTGCCACTAACTAATGAAGGCATCTCACAAATCAGCGCTGTCCGCAGATAGTTGTGGTTAATCATCTGTAGTAGCAAGACATTACTAAGCACCGAATCACATATGACATGACCTTTACAACTGTAATTTAATTAGAGAATCCGATGTCATGGCTGTAATAAACTAAGCAGATGAACTCAATGACGCAAGCTCCTACAGTTTATTAATAGATCTTCGGGAGCTCTGTTGCCCTACTGTCCTTAGTGCTGGAGATACAATCGTGTGCTCATCTAAACAGAGTCCCCTTCTTGTCTCTTTCGTCCACACTTCCACCAGCGGCGTCAGGATTTCAGTTTTGGGGGCTGAATCCTCACGGAGGAAATTCTCCATTTTCATTTTCATCTGCCAAAATTTCTGACGACCTTTTTTTAGTCATTTGGTCGAAATCTCATGATGGATGTATATGGCCATTTTTAGGGAGGGCTTAGCACGGACGGCCCTTTTGGAGGGGGGCTTAGCCCCCTAGACCTCCTGGCGCCGCCATTGACTTCCACTAGGCAGAACCATGCTTTTCCATGACTTTCTCTCCAGGTCTTTTCTCATCCAAAGAAGATTTTTTTAGACATAGGCCTACTGGAGTTGGGAGCATAGGCCTATAACTGAGCACTGTTTGGAAGAGCACCATATAAATGTTTGATATGAATGAATGAATAAATGATAGGATTGCATAATTATAACGATTGGTAACAGAGTATTACTCTCCCACATGGGCACTGGCAGATATTTTTGTCGAAGGGCAAAACATAACGATCGCAGTTACATTTTTAGCATGAGCTTAAAAAAATGCAAAGCACGAAATTGAGAATATGAGCATTATTCATACGGGTTTCTAAATGTATAAGCTTACTTCTCAGTTTTACATTCTGTATCATTAGTGACAATTGTGATGACTTATAAACTAAAAGTAGTAGTTAAAAATAGATGTCAATTTTCCAGGGGGGAGGCGGCAAGTGCCCATCTTGCCCCTATGTGTGGGCACCCATGTTCTCCCTGTTGAACCACATAGATGCTTACAAAGACAGAAATCCAATTTTAAAAATGGACTAAAACATCATTTTATTCCACACAAAAAAACAAGAAAAAATGGATAACGAAAAATAATTTGGCTTTGTTACACCTTGTACTAAAGTTTACAATTTTAAAAACTTGTTTATGCAATTTAATCTAAATCAGCAAGCAACCAACACAACTTTGTTACTAAACACTAAGTAAAACGATAAAATTGAGCTCTGAATTTAATAGCGTAATCCATGAAAATACAAAGGCAGCGTAAGCGATAAATTGATGAAAAGAAAATTAAGGAAAATAATTACATACAGTAAATAAACAAATATGGTCATATACAAAAAATAAAAGAGGGAGGACGCAAAACGACAAATAAAAAACGAAAAACCGGAAATTTCCTGCGAAGAATAAAAAAAGAAAATACCCATTTTTACAATTCTATTGGATAGCCTACAAATCCTAATCATTAACCAGCTTAGACTATCGAACTTTCCAGCCAATGCTTATAACTTCAGCCAACAAAGCAATGAGATAACTCCATTCGTTCCAGGACTCCTGAATAATGCCTGCGCAGTATGAAGATTCCCAGAAGCAGATATGAAAGTACATGCACCAGATAACAAACTGATTTTCTCAGGCCATAAATACATGTTTCCCATCCATGAGTGTGCGTACTCTGGTACTCTGTATGCGTGTGTACATGCGCTGCTGCTCTTAAGTCTTAACCGTCTGGGTGGCTGCTTCAAACCACTTGATATATCCACACAGCAGCTGAATGACTCTTGTTAACCACTGGCGATACTCAGTCACCAGCACTTACTTATCTTTCTCCCGTTAAGAGACTCTGTAGGCTTTTTAGATCACTATATCTTCCACGGCCAGCATTGCTGACAGGTTGACCTATCACCTCAGCTCAGAGATTTGGAGTACTGGGTTTCGTGTGAAAACTGACAATTTGACTTTCACTGACAATTTACGGACTCAAAACTGACAATTAACTGACTGAAAACTGACAATTAACTGATTCAAAACTGACATTTAAACTGATTCAAAACTGACATTTAACCGACTCAAAATTGACAATTAACCGACTCAAAACTGAAAATTAACTGACTCAAAACTGGCAATTAACTGATTCAAAACTGACAATAACTTGACTCAAAACCGACAACTAACTAATTAGCAGACTCAAAACTAACAATCAACTGACTCAAAACCGACTCACAACAGACAATTTCACAGACCCAAATTTGACAATTAACTGATTAAAAATAATAATTAACTCACTCAAAACTAACTGTAGTTACTGACTCAAAACTGACAATTAAGTAACTCTAAAATGACACTTAATTAGAAGTCAAAACTATTAGCTAACTAAAAACCAACAATAAACTGGCTCGAAACTAACTATAACACCGACTCAACAATGATAATTATTATCAACTGACTGAAAACTGACAAACAAATCAAAAAGTAGGCCTAACTACTAGCTGACTCAAAACTGACCACAAAATGATTAAAAACTGACCTTTTATTGACTCTCGAACCGATGATCAACTGACTCAAAACTTAGCCTACTCGAAAACATCTAAAGCTTCACCGCGTCTGGAAACTGAACTGCAACTGTCAAGTGAGTGCCTATGTTGAAAGATCCTTCCTCTGACTTATAAGCTCATGGGGCCCACGCTATGTTAACAGCTGACAATCAACTAGTTAGGTTATGACACGTGACACAAGTCAATGTTGCCATCTATGCCCTCAACACACGTGACATCCTGGACTAAAACCCGAGCCACATTTTTAAAGAGGCAATTGTGTAATAATTGTAATAATTATAATTATAACTGAGCAGTCATAAAGAACAACTCCTCTGGTAAAATTATTCACTAGTAATTTTAACTTGACTTGACGTTAAAACTTTTCAACTGACTTCCGTTTGGTGAAGCCTTTGTTTTTGATAATTCCTGGGACTAATTCTATGCAGCATCTTTTTAAAAAAAGGGGTAGATGATCAATGGATATAGGCCTATCCCAACATTATTATAATCAATAGGAATTCTGTGAATAAAACTGAATGAATAGCCTATAGGTGATTTTCTGCTGTTGAGCTGAAATCTTGGGCCTGCTGACTTTGCGGTGGCTATCTGGAGCCTGAAACTGATTCACTGCAGTAATAGGTCGTCGAAACACAATCTGATTCCAGCCTGCGCCATAACCACCTTCCTCTGAGCTTGAAAATGTTGCTAATTGGGTATTTACTTGCAATCTTAAAGTCAATGACAAGAAATCTAAGCAGATGGTAGGCTACTTAGGCAACCGTGGTCTAAATTGCTTAATATCCCCTCGCTTGTGCCAGGAATAGCTCGGGTGTCTGAGTTTGTTATTCTGTTGGTAACCATTACGGATAGACTTAGTTTTGACCCACATATTGACCGGATTTGTATCAAAGCTTGGCAATCGCTCCATGTGCTATGTGTAATTGTGTATATGATGTAGTTTCAGTGGCGGCGCCAGGGAGCTGGGGGGCCAAGCCCCCTAAAAAGGGCCATCCGTTTTTTGTCCATAACACATCCTGAGACATCCATGAGATTTAAATCAAATGACTAAAAAAGTTTGTTCCACCACGTTAGTGCACCTTCTGTACGCTTCACCTGCATTGTATTGTATTGTATTGTATAAAAACATTTATAAAGCGCCTCTACTAGGGTGAACCGTTCAGAGGCGCTCCCAGTGCGCAAGGCCATGAGAGAAAAAATAGGTTTTAAGAAAAGAAAATGAGGAGGAGGGATTACCTGCCAGAAGTTGAGATCGAATAGAAGGAGAGAGCGTATTCCAAAGAGAGGGGCCAATTGATGTAAAGGAACGGGACTGAGCCATAGCCGTTCTAGTAGGAGGTACTAGAAGTTCAAATCTGTTTAAAGAGCGGAGTGGACGATGTGAGGAGGCTGAAACTGGCCTGCGAATTCCATTGGTTAGATATTTTGGAGCAAGACCCCGTTGTGCTTTAGAGACCAAAATGAGAATTTTGAACTTAATGCGCGCAGTTAGAGGAAGCCAATGGAGCTGCTCAAACATAAAAGTAGAGATATGAGAGTAGCGTGGAAGGCGTGCAATTAATCTGGCGGCCGCATTAAGGACCGACTGCAAAGGTGAGAGTCGAACCTTGGGAAGACCAATTAGAAGAGAATTACAGTAGTCAATTCTGGAGCAAATGAAAGCATGGACCAAAGTGGTAAAAAGTAAAAAGTGCATGGTCTGGCTTTGCAACTACTGGTCAGCACCTGCGTATAAATGCTATAATACGCAAATGATACGGCTCAAGACCAGCGACTCTGAATGGTTCACCCTAGTAGAGGCGCTTTATAAAAGTTTTTATAAATACAATACAATAAAATAGAAGACGCTCGATGACCTCTGTGGTCATGATGTTGATTCCTCCCTTTTCTCTTTTGCACTTTACAACCCCAGCCATGTCCTAGATCCCCTTGAGGTGGATTCGAACCTGCAACCATCCGGCTGCAAGGCAACGAACATACCTACTACGCCCCCGTGCCCCACGGTATGTACCCGAAGAGCGTATGTCAACTGGTTCCAATAAAGAATATACCCATCTACCTACTTAGAAAAATTATACAACTCTATTTCCCTCCAGCCAAAGTTCACTAGTCCACACATGATAACACTGAACAGCGAACAGTGAACAACTGTGCATGAAGGACATGCTCAAGGTCCTCAAACAGTCATCACCTGCAGAACAAGTACATCCATTCTGCCACTGTAGCCTACCATCAGACATTTCTGCACTGCCTTGACAGCAGCAGCCTTGCAATCTATATACTTCGTTTAGCCTATTTAAGAAACAGTAGCCAAGAAACCCCTACTGAAATTTCCTAGTCACTGATTTTCTGTTGCAATGTACAAAGAACTTCTTAAAAGATTGGCAGAAATGGTGTAACCAAAGATATGAAGATATATGTCGCTGGAATGAAACAACATACTAGACTACTAGACTACAAAATCTCCTGCAATAAACCATAAACAACGGACAGAATGGAAACCATTTGTTCACACTCATCACCATAAATCAACCATGTAGGCTTCATTACAGGCTTGATGCACAATTATGCATACATGTATAGATACAGAAAATCGATACATATTATATATATATATATATATATATAAAATGCATAAATATAATAAATATAGTTATATATTCAATACATATATTATATAATATATAGTACATATTTAAATACATGTATAATATATATAAACATAGCGTAACCACAGTTTTTAATTGTTCAAAGTGACAGTTGACAAAACATCTTTTACACATAATGAATCTAGAAACTAACAAGAAGCAAAAGGAGAGAACCCTTAAGGGACTACTGTCCCACTGTCAGGGTTTCCCAAATACAAGTGATAATAACAGGTCATGCAAAATAGTAGAGTATTAATGAAAAATATATATATATATAATACTTATACAGGATATGTATACAAATACATGTATGATACATATATAACTCAAAATTGCAAATATATATATGTATTTCATGTTATTATACGTATTATACGTGTATTTGCATATATGTTATATATATATATATATATAATACAATGAATTTATATGTACAATATATATGTATTAAATATATATACATTTGGGAACATATAGCATGCTCTTAAATAGCATATATAAATCATATAAATTATTACAAACCCTAAGCAATATTCTCAATTTCTCACAGCTCTGTAACAAAGACCTTATAGCAGCAGCAGACATCTGTAGTTCTTATTACACAAAGGATCATGGACCAGGGTCAATAACAAAATACATATAAAATTATGTTGAAGGGAAGGAGATTGACTTTGAACTTGGGACTGATGACACTTGGGCACAATTTATTCCTTCCCCACCAATATATACTTTATTAACAATCAATCAATCAATTAATCAAGAATTTCTGTAGTGCCAGAGTTATGATGCTTAATACATCAGCCAGCCAAACAGAGTTGCTAGCCATTGCTCTCTCTCTCTCTCTCTCTCTCTCTCTCTCTCTCGGGTCTCCATGGTAACCATACTTATATATATATATATACATGTCATTTCATATAATTATTTCATACATATATAAAGAGAAAGATTGTCTTTGAAGTTTTATTTACACCACTGAAATGTCTTCTGTACCAGGTACTTTATAATAGATATGCTTTAATTGAGGTCTGTGGAAGTTAATGATTACTTGGTCAATTAATCGTCAGTAATTTTTAACAATTAACTTACTTTTTAATGACTCCGAAAACTGTTCTATGCATGACAGCCAGTTCAGTTCCCTAAGAGAGACTTTTTGGCCAAGTTAGTTAGTTGCATTGTCAGAAAAACATGTTGCTTACCAGAACCTATAGCAGTGGCAAGAAGAAGCAGAAAACATTTGAACTGAAAAACTTAAACAAGACTAAAGAAACTACTAAGTAACACTAACTAATACCAAACATTAATCATACTATTAAAATATAACTATGACCAACCAATACCAAATATTACTAATATAAATACTAAAAGATAAACAATAAAAAAAATGCTAATTTGTAATATTGTCGTTACTCATTAAGCCAAAGTCAACTATTTGTTAATCGTTAATTCGTACATAGTTAACTCTTAAATTTGTTCATCATTAACAGCCCTAGTTGCATTACGCCAAGGTAAGTTATATAGTGTCAACGAATGTAATTGTTATGTTAAACTGTGTTATATCACAGTAACCCATACTTATATTATGGTAAGCTATGATAGATTAAGTCAACACCTTTTTATACTATGTTAAGCTATGTTATAATATGTTAATCTATATCATACCAAATATGCTTATAAGTGCTGTAATGTGCCAAGCAAATTTCTGGCCAGGGTAAAGGCCTCTGTTGTCATAGACCCTGGTCAAATCGGATCCATCCATCCATACCATGATGATGTAGCAGGTATGCTACATTATACTCTGTTGTGCTGATAGTAAGGCATGCTATGCATCTCGTATATATATATATATATATATATATATATATATATATATATATAACCCTGCTAATAGGACTTTGGTCCGTTAAGGGTAGCCATCCAATTGTCTTCAGTTTCTTAAAACAAATTCGGATATTGATAATTTGCTACACGAAACAATAAAATTTGTGGTTATGTTATTATATGTCACATACCATTTATAACTGACATGTATGACATAAAAACATATTAGTCATAGAGGCTTACCACTGCGTGATAGTTAGTTAAGGAGTCTAAAGGAGATGGCAGGCATGACTACCTGATAAAGAATCTGCCACTTGAGAAGAAATGTCCAGAGGTCTTATCTGGGACAAGATAAAGAGCGTGAGTGCACCGAGGGACATTATTTAGATGCAGCCTCAAGCAGGGCGTGCCTGGATGGCAAGTGTCAGGTCGGTTGCAACGTTTACATTAGAACAGTCAGATGATAGTCAGGGTCTTTGATTCGGAGGAGCATTACGCAGTCACAGTACAACAGGCAGGACGGCAGGTGGCAGTAGCGGCAGGACCTAAGCACTAACTATCCATGCTGAGAAATACCAAAGGGGTGCTTTCCTCTTATAGAAGATTCGCTGGGACCACAGTGGGCCAACTGTGGTAGGATGTGGGCCCACTGTGAGCTCAATGAACTTGAGTATCCGATTTTCCATTGGGTGGAACAGCAAGGTGCTACAACAAGGTTCTTTGAATACACAAGGTTGTGCTACAATGATGGCAGGAAGGGATGGGACGAAGTAGCAAGAACACAGTAAACAAACTGGTAGACAGCCACAGATGGACAGATGGACGGTCAGACAGACGTACAAACAGACACAGACAAACGGACGGTCTAACAGGAAGGCAAAGAGGTGTTTGTTTACTGGTAGCAAAAACGGAAAGACACACGGATATCAAGTAAAAAAGGAGTTAATCAAATGGAATATAAACCTAAGAATGTCTTTGCCCATGTGTATTGAATTTATCTTACGATGAGTGTAGAATAGACTATCAAATAAATTAGAATAGGAATGATTTTAAGTTTATATTCTAGGCTAATGAGATTATATAGTTTAGATAACTAGTTTGTCATAATTAATAATCTTGAACAAGCTAATGAGCTCATGAAGAGAGGACAGGACTAAGAAGATGAAGAAAGGACAGAGAGGTAATCTAAGACGTGTAAGAACTAATTCCTGGAAGAAAGATCAAATTTTTCTAAGAGAGAATCCTCATATAACTGGTCCAGGGCAAATGGTCCATAAGATGTTTATATTACAGTGTAGGGCCACACGTTTCCTTTCTTTGTGGATTGAAAGAGGGGTGCAAAGGTAGCAACCAAGGCAGGCAGATCCCTTTCAGTCTGGACTTATGGCAGATGCCCTGGAGAAGTCAAAATATCACTTGCTCTGATCACATGAACTGTTTGTTTACAAGAGAACGTGGAGTCTTGTGTACTCATCCATAGCTCTCATCTTTACACCTTGGTCTCTATTCCTTTACGCCACCTTCAGGCGGACAGTCACAGACAGACAGACAGACAGACAGGCAGACAGACAGAGAGACACAAGCACAAAGACAGAACCTTATTAGAAAGTGGAGACAAGTTCACAAACAAGCACATCAATAGGCAGGCCTAAATTTAAAGGATTACCTCATAAAGTTCAATCCAATTTCAACTCAATTGCATTTAATTTAGTTTGTTTCATTGAACCCATTGCAAATCGACAGACAATGGTACATTCACAATGAGAGTAAGCCCAGTGATTAGTTGTAGTCAATAATTATGATTATGCATTGTTCATACAATCATTATACTGCGAATTAACAGGGAGCAACAGGCTACCCAAAGGGCTTGGTCCCATTTGATGGGGCCCTATTTACCAGAAACATTTTCACTATTTAAAATAGCATAGTCACAGTTTTTCATGTTTGGACATACAGTTTCATGCTGAATGACAATGATGATTATAATAATGATTATAATAATGATGATACCTACGACAGAACGGTGATGATAATGAGTGACAACAAATGTAATGATAATCACATGAAGCATTGTGTTTGAGATACAAGGTAACATAGACATCTGCAACACAGACAAATACACTACTTAGTACTTACATACACTTTTTTTTATTAAAACCACTTTCTGTGTTTTAAGTCATAGTGCTTTTTAAAGTTCAGTTACCGGTATTTGAGGTATTGCTTACAAATTGTATAATTAAAACATAGATTTAGGCCTATCAAACTATAGAATAAACTTAAATAGCTGCAATTATGTGTCTTATATAGGAATTCATGCTGAACATACAGTCTTAGGCCTACCCTCAAACACTGAAAGTGTCCTTATAGATAATGTAGCTTCTGCCTAAATAACATATCATATTACTTATGGAAATTGTCAAGATGCCCTGTGCGACTTTATTCCATTCTCTTGCTCAGCATGTAACAAAGTTTCTTATAAGAAATTTTTAGAACTGCACAACCCTTTCTTTCCCCTCCCATCCTCCATAGTAAATTACTCCCAGTCTGACAATGAAATTTTTACTAGATCTTTAACTGCATGCACAGAAGTGCTTCGGCAACTGCAGAAATCCATTTAGAACTACACATTTTGTGTAGAACTGCACGCTAAAAAAGCCCTGTCATAAAATCAACCTATGACACTGCCTTGATTGATCAATGTAAACATCTAACAAATTATATTCATATAATCATAGGCTACTAGCAGTGTGTCTATCTGTTTTCCCCATCGATAAACAAATATAGCCTAATAATTACAGTGATAAATATTAATCAAAACTTAGTAGGTAGTAGGCTACTTAACCTGTGTAGGCCTAATGTTCTTTGCAAGAATAATATAATATTGATAAGAATTCGCGACATAAATAATTAACATAAGAAGATCTATAAATTAAAGCTAGTTCCAGTATTTAGTAGCAGCTTTGTGACTGATGCCTTCGAGCGGACCATAGTCCATCTCTTGTCCCATGAAATCGTGAATGTAGTATAGGACGCCTTCACTTCCATTCCATTAGTGGTGGTAGTAGTAGTGGTGATCAGTGGTGTAGCCAGGAATTTATGATGGGGGGAGGGTATGGCCTGGCCGGATGCCCTTCCTTACACCAACCCAACAGTAATACAGCAAATAAAAAATGGAATAAAGTAACAAAGGGAATAAAGTAAGAAAAACAATTGTTACTACAAACAATTGTTTTGTTTTTTCTTAATTAAGTGGATAAAATAACCTTTTAAAAAACTTTTTCCTAAGCCAATGGGGGTTTAACCCCTAAACCCCCCCCCCCGTCTACGCCACTGGTGGTGGCAGCAGTAGACTAGCAGTGGTAGTCTTAGTAGTAATAGTAGTAGTAGCAGTAGTAGGTAGAAGTAGTAACAGTAACAGTAGGCCTAGTTGTGGTGATAGAGGTAGTGTCTACACTGAATTTGTGGCAGGTCGGGGGTCTTAACAGGGTCTTCGACTCTTCGTGCTTTTCACAACATTAAAGATCGAAGCAGATTCTCGTTAAAGTTTATAATCATGACTTACCTTAGTCAAATTGAAACCCGTTCACAGTTCAATCTCATAGCACCAACTAAATCCGTCTTGCAGGCCTAATTCTTGGCGAATTTCGTGAAATTCGGCAACATCCAAAAGTAATTGCCTTGAAATCACAGTCTGTAGGCTATAAGAAACTCTGCTGTTGGTAGGCTCAAGTTTACTATTGATGACAGATTAAATCGTGTGGTTAGACCCAATCCATTACAAGTTATAACATCGTTTAACCGCTTTCTGAACGCAAATTCGTCGTTACTTTAGGACAATGAGTGGCAAATGCCTTCCTGAAACTTCGATAATCTTGATTCTTAATTTCAAACAGCCCAGCCACCTTCATCACTTCTCCAGTCTTCCGTTTAAATCCAACCACCCAATCATCAGCTCTGTATCTTTACCACCATTCGTCTGCCTGTAGGTCTCTCTCCTCTACTCTGTCTCCCCGTCTGTCTGTCTGTCTATGTCCGTCTGTAGCTGTCAATCTCTGTCCTGGCTCTGCTCTGAGTCGGCGTCTGGCAAAGTAGTCGTAGTCAGTCACTCAGTCACCTTCTGTTGATATGTTGCCTCGTCTGCGCTATCAGGCGGTGGACATTAACCTGTTGATGCGGACCATCGGCCTCATCTGGATGATGCTGATCTCGGCTGCAGCAGCAGCAGCAGTGCCCATCAACATTGGCAGCCAGAAATATCGGCAGCACCACCACCACCACCACCACCACCACCACCACCATCAGCTACTATTACAGGGCTCAAGTCCAATGCCTCATCAGATGACCGTTATCCGATATCCAATCCAAAATCCTCCACTCTTCAGAGGTTTCTTATTCATTTCGAAAGCCCTTCCTTGCTGTGCCACGGCCTACAGTGGAGGCCTATGTTGTTGTAGAGGCCGAAAGTTGAAGAAAACTTTTGCAAGATGCATTGAGAGGCCGCTATATAAAAACGTGTAAGCTTATGCCTACATTTGCCCCGTACTTCATTCTTACACTTTATCTGATTATATATTCACAAGTCCACTTACAAACGTATTTACACAAAATCGCAGGGTAAGAGTTACCCGTGAGTTGAAGGCCCAACCCCGTAGTTTTTCTTAGGGCCTCGCTTTAAGCCTAGGTTAAAGTCTTCACTGCACACTCCAACGCCGCACAAATCATCATCTGACTCCCACTTACTTTTATTCGATGCTCATACTGCAAACTTGTAAGTTAAGTCACCGCACAAATATTTTATTCAGCACAATCTCTGCTGTTGTATGCATATGGTTTGCTAATTATAATTGGTTTACTGTAGTTTAAGTTCACAAACCGTTTTCAGTTGCAACAAACAGTGTGTAGACTGGAAACAATTGTAGATTTGGGGAGGGTCACATTTTGAGAGGTTTCAACTGGACATGGTTACAGGGTAAGGGTCAATTCTGGCAAGTGTTTTTGGCAAGTATTTAGTGTACTAACTTGTATTGTATTCAAACATTTATCAAGCACCTTTTAGGGTGAACAGCTCCCAGTGCTGTTAAGAGAAGTAGATTTTGAGGAAAGCAAAGAGGAGGGTTTACCAGCTAGAATTTGAGAGCGAGGTAACTGAGGTAAAGGACCGGAGCTGAGCCAATACTTTTTCTAGTATGAGGAGCTAGAAAGAACAAATCTGTTTGACGAGTGGAAATGATGATGTGAGGAGGCTGAAAGAGGCTGGAGTTATTACACCAAATAGATATTTCGGACAATGCCCCGTTATTTATGCCTATTTCGGATTCTTGAACACGTAAACCCCACAAAACTACGCCTATACCACAATTAAAAGACAAGATACCCTTTCAGTTAACACTGAAACAATATTAGATGTAACTAGTATGACAACAATTTTTGTTTTGAACTTCCAACATTTTTAAGAGATGTTTGAATCAGTCTGATATAGAAAAACTGCAGTTATTACCTTGAACAGCTGCACAGTTGTTCTTCCCTAACAGTTCAATTGGCAGGTAATAAAAAAAAAAATTCCCTCTGCATTACTATATTTATTACTATTATAATCATCATTTGTTTGTTTGTATGTGCACTTGTTATAGCGTCCCTTCAAGCTCTCTACTCAGACGCGCTCCCGACTACAGAGCGGACACTGTCGGAGTTTCACGCCGAAGCGCTGAGCAATTGTATGTATGTATGTATGTATGTATATGAACATTTATATAGCGCCTGACAATAACCTCACGAAGGCGCTTTGCGAGTGAAGGACTTGCCCAAGGTCCCTACACTGTGACTTGAGGTGGATTCGAACCTGCAACCCTTCGGCTGCAAGGTGACGAACATACCCACTACACCACCGCGCCCCTAATGACAAGTGTCATTAGTAGTAGCAGCAGCAGCAATAGCAGCAGTAGTAATAGTAGTAGTGGCAGCAGCAACTGCAATGGACAGAGTAGGCGCAACAACCATAGTAGTAGTAGGCCTCATATTAGTGGTAGCAGTAGTAACAGGGTACTAGGCTACTAGCTACTAGCAGTAGTAATAAGAGCAGTAGTATTATTATAAGCATCACAATAACAATGTAATTAGTATTATTTTCCTCAAGTTAGAGCCGAAATATTGATGATCACTAAAGGTGAAAGCAGCATAATTCCTGGAATGGTTACTTTTCGGTCATGTCATGCTTTGTGGCACAGCTTTCAAAACCAACTTCAGTGAAGTACTTCACCAAAGCCATCATTAGGCACCCATCATTACTACTATGCTACAACTACTACTAACAGACCGCAAGACTTTGAACTGCACATAAAAGATAACTATAACTTCATCTCTCGATTACTCTCCTGGACTGTTCGCAGTAACCAGTAGAAACTCTCTTGAAATCCTAGCCTAGAAATTTTGGAGAACAGATAGTTTAGTCCACCATCATTTTCTTCCTCATGTAATAAGTTGACATACCAAATTAATTTTCTTCAATAAACGAAACATATAGTACAACTACTATTACCAACACCATTCCTACTACTACTACCCTACTGCCACTGTTGCCACTACTACTAATGAAATGTAACTAATGATCATTGTGAAGCTTGGAAACAGCAGTTTACCAAAAAAATTAGCGCACGATTCATACATTTCTAATCTAGTTTCTACTGTGATACATTTACGACACTAGATTGCAATAAGGAATAGCATTTCTTAAAACGTCAGCATTTTCCTAAGAGTTGATCACATCCTGACACCTGCCCCGTGATTCTGTGCCTTATAAACAACGCCAGATGTCTGTCTTGAGTCAATAAGCATTTGCACTGGCTTCCTGTTCGATCGGCATCTAAGCCAGGTCAAAAGGTGAGTCGGTGGGTAACACTTCGGCTTTCACATTGGTGACTCAGGTTGGAATTTCGATATGGGTCACGTCGTAAAACCACTAAAAACCTTCATGAACCGCCATCTCCCTGAATGCCCAGTTGCACATCTCCCAGAATGCACAGTTGCACATCTCCCTGAATGCACAGCTGCATATCTCCCAAAATGCACAGTTGCACCACACCACTTACTTACTCCAAACAGAATATTGCGTGACGCTGTAAGACTGCGTCTTGGACTCTCTTACAGAGACCATATCATACCCGCTCTTATTCTCTACACTGACTTCGTGTGAGTCTGTGAGCGCATCTGCTTCAAGCTGGCACTATTCATGCACACAGCAAGTGCAGAACTATTCGTGCACACAGCAAGAGCAGATCATCTGTCATTCTATTTATCTTCCATGGTCACACCTTGCAACGCTGTCAACATAGGCGCAACCACCCTATGGGACCCACGGGACGCGTCCCCCCAACTTTTGAGTGGTTCCCCTAACTTTACTATTATGGTCCCCCAACTTTTAGGACGTGATTCATTTGGTCTCCCCCAACTTTTAGGACGTGATTCATTTGGTCTCCCCCAACTTTTAGGGCGTGATTCATTTGGTCTCCCCCAACTTTTAGGACGTGATTCATTTGGTCTCCCCCAACTTTTAGGACGTGATTCATTTGGTCTCCCCCAACTTTTAGGACGTGATTCATTTGGTCTCCCCCAACTTTTAGGACGTGATTCATTTGGTCTCCCCCAACTTTTAGGACGTGATTGCACCTATGGCTGTCAAACTAAAAACCTACCTCGTCCACTCTACCTATGACTGATAGTAGCTTCCGACTTCAAGCTGATCTCCTGAACTTAGCAACGATGGATAATAATCGAATTACAGTTGTATCGCATTGCATCTTCGACTGTCATCGACTCTCATACAGACACCATATTATTTCACATCTGATCTCTGTTCCCTACACTGGCTTCCTGTACGTAAGTGTATCTACTTCACGGTGGTATTCCTAAAATACAAGGCACGTGCAAATCATCTGCCGCCCTATTATCTTCCATGGTCACACCTTGTAACTCTGTTAAAGGCCGCTCTCTTCGCTTAAGCATCTGCGGGAAAGTACGCAGTTCCTGGTACACGTCTTGTCTTTGGCCGGTGTTACATGATATTCTATTCCCCCTTAAAGCTATCCGGGGGATGAATTAATACGAGGGATACTCTATTTCGTGACACCGGCATTCATTCACAGTTGCCAGTCGCTCCGTCTGGAACTCGGTATCTCTTCATGTTCGCAATTTTCTTGGCGAGACCGTCCTTCACTCTAAACTGAAAACTTCGTCTTTCTGTCAACCTATAGCAGCTATAGCTCTTGAGGCTTGGTTGCCTGACTTTAAAGCATGCTTCTGAACTCTGCAAGGCAGGCATCATCATATTACACTGAACTGTGAATCCAGTTCTAAATCTGCTGTAAATCCATGGACAATGGACATGGCACATAGGCCAACATGTTAAACATGTTGGCTGTTCACCTGTGCCATGTCCATGGACATGTCAAACATGTTGGCTGTTCACATGTGCAAACTGGCTATCGAATCCCTGGTCCATCATGCATAGCAGATCGAATTGTTGCACCATACATAACTCGTCACCTTAGGGATACCAATGCTCACTCAACTCCTGGTACACACACTATCACATGACCACGTCATCCAGGCCATCACCCTTGAAACACTTAACAACCGTTCCCACATTATAATTCACTCATTTCTCGCATGAGCTATAGCACCCCTCAAGCTCTCCACACAGAGGCACTCCCGACTACAGCGCGGACACTGCATCAGAGTTTCACATCGAAGCGCATGAGCAATTGCGAGTGAAGTACTTGCTCAGGGTCCCTACGTGGCAACTTAAGGTGGATTCGAACCTGGAACCCCTTGGTTCCAAGGCACCGAGCCCACCACTGCGCCACCATGCCATACCGCATGAACCGACACACAACATACACTGCATCGGCCATCTAGTGACCAGTTGACTTCTGACGGGAACGAAGGCAAACCAAGTTAGTTTAATCTTCCATGAAATTGGCATATCAGGTGAGCTGGCACTTGTCGAGTTGCCGCCTGGCAACCAAATGGATGGCCACTGTGCGGCTGAGACGCCCATCCTTTGTTCATCGCTGACAATTCTATATCGGTGGCAAAAGAAGTCTCAATTTATTGCTGCCCAAAGAAGGGAACTGGTTTCGACGTTGCATTAGCAGATCGGTCGTCAAGTCTGAAACAGAAGCAGAACAAATCTATCAGGTGGCATATCAACAACAAATAACAATCATAATAATATGTGGGGGCGCGGTGGTGTAGTGGGTATGTTCGTTCTCAAGCTGCCGCGTAGGGACCTTGAGCAAGTCCTTCATTCGCAATTGCTCAGCGCTTTGGGGCGCTATAACAAGTGCATATGCAAATAATAATAATAATAATAATAATAAAAACATAATACCCTGACAAGGTTTAGCCAGTCAATTAAGACATTAAACAATTGTCCAGAGCTATTTTAAATACTGAGGGTAATATGATGCCCAACCGGTGCAAAAACTTTCAAACAATAATAATAATACTCATTCATTCATTCATTCATTCATTCTGAGAATTAATATAGCTCCTCTTCAAGATAGCTACTCAGAATCGCTCTGAATAACAATACTAGCAATGATGATGATGATGATGATGATGATGATGATGATGATGATGATGACGCTGTTTGCGTAGCCAACAGATGGTGGCTGATATTTTACAAGATTTAGAAGGTCTTATAAGGAGTGGTACAAACTCAAAAGGGTAGCAGTGATCAGATCTACCTACTCATTGAAATTTGAGCAGGATCAAGGCAATATGATGGTTCACTATAGAATGATGTGTACATTTACATTTAGATTCAGAAGTCAGATTAAATAGTGGGGAAAGTTATCGAAAAGACCTCCATTTCACCATTCACTTTAGCACAGCATATGGTATCAGTTAGTGACTTCCTGATTAAGTGAATACTCCATGTCTGCTACCAAAGACTCTGTATACACAGGACTGGTTTCTTTCTTTAACCGTCTTGTAGAAATTTTTGGACGATAATTGGAGTTCAGGAACATTTCACATCTTGTTTACAAAATAAAGGCATTTAATCAGTTACATCTATGAAGGCAGATTGACGAATGATTATGTTAGCAAAATAAAAGGAACGTCTTTGGAGATTTAAAGAAAAATCTTTAGCATTAGAAGCAGAATTTTAAGTGGGGCCACATCTATGGCTGAGAATGAAATGGATGACCACAAAATGTCGACAAAAAGATTCCAGTCCTGTAATACAGAGTCCTTGGTCTGCTAATAAACCATTTCCAAAAATCTAATTAGGCCAAACATCGGAAAGCACCCAAGACGTTTTTACAATACAATACAATACTCGTTTACTTAACAGAGAGCATAGATTTAAAGGTGAGTGGAGCGCGAAGAGGTCAAGTTGAGTTCCTGACCCGACCTACTTAAATCGGAGTCTCATGACATTGCCTCATTTCATGATCGTTGTTCCTGATCTGCGAATGATTTGAAATGATCGACAGCGTCTCGAGGATTGGACTGGCACGACCTGCAACAACAAAACAACGTTTCTGGCCTTGAGCCCTTTGTTCTTGGTGCCACGACAAACGGTTCATTGACAAACGGCTCACAAACAAAACGTTCAAGACAAAAGATTCACGACAAATCGTTCACCGGCATAAAAGATTTGTAATGGTCTCATGGAACCCTTGTGATCAGTGGCATTCTGCCGACTGCATTTCTGTGCATGCTATACACACGTGCAGGCATATACATTTATGTATGCAACTATGCATTCATTGTTTATTTGAGAATGCGATTTATGCATGCAAGCGTAAGTGCAATGCATTTACGGACGCACGCATAATTTCGTGCATGTCTTAAGGTTTTTCGCCTTTCTGCACTAGTGAAGATTTTTATCTTTCTATACTAGTTAAGGTTCTTGTCTTTCTTTTAAGAAGAAAGTTAAACTTTCTGTCTTTCTGTACTAGTTAAGGTTCTTGTCTTTCTTTTACAATGTGGTTCTGTTTATACCTCGTAGTCCAGTTGAACTTACAAATGTCAATCATTTGCCATTCTACTCTCACTTCATGATAAATAGGCGGCTCTAAAAAGCGGGACCATGGCCCCTTCTGGGTCTTTCTGTTGTATCCCTACATTGCTGTTTACTGTGCAATTGTCATATGCCGATTGTTTGAACTGGGAACAATAAATGATTTGAATCGAATTGAAAATGTGCACGGGAACAATCATGATTGTATGGTATGCATTTTTCTCGGTATTTCTGTAAGTATGCATGTGTATAAGTATGCAGTATGTAAGCATGTCTGTCTGTAATACCATGTGCTTGTTGCATTCATGCTTTCTGCTTGGGAACGTCTGTGCGTGAACATACATACATCTGATCTGGACACCTATATAGTGTCCTGTATCAAGGAATCTGTGTTTTTCTCTGCACTGAGTTGAACATATATATATGCCCGTGAATTGAGAAGACTCACAAGAACAACTCTCAGTGCAAAATGCTTACTCCTGACGTCTATCAGACATGTAGGTCTTCCCAGGAGTGCAAAATGCGTCACCAGGTAAAAGCAGTCCTTTTAGCAATATCAAATTGCTGTCCACATTCACCAGTTGCCCCTGCTCAAACATCCAGCCCAGCTCATCCGAGAAACCATTTAGGGCTGCCTGCAGATTATCAGCCTCCTATTTCAAATATGCTTCCTAGGGCAGGTAAGCATATCTGTATTTATTTTACTGGCACAAAAAAGTACCTGGCTACTGAAGATTCAACTTGGAATACGGTCGGTGAAAAACTGTCTCCACAACTTTGTGACTTTGTGTAGATCCGAGAAATTTAACAGATTTACATTATGCCTGTGAATAGGCTGGTTTGCACAACTTCGCTTTTAAGGGTGCTGTAGAAATATCAAAATTACGATTACGTCACATTACATTACATCAACCGTAGGCAAAAACTTTTTTTCGATATATGTGTCAACTGTATTGTAACTGTAATCGTACATTTATATAGCGCCACGTCAAGAGAACTCCTCAGAGGCACTCCCGACCTGACACCAAACCACAATCAAAGAGAATGGTTTTCAAACACTTGTGGAAAAGGGGCAAAGAAAGATCAAGAAGTTCATTACGGAGACTAATAGGTAACTTATTCCAGAAAGACGGAATATGCATACCTACATGCATGCATGTCAGATATCTCATGTTTGCTGCACACAATAGCGCCCTAGAATTATCTAAAGGTGCTAAATAATGGGATCAGATAAATCTAAAAATTATATTATTATTAATAATGGGATCAGATAAATCCAAAAATTATATAATTATTAATAATGGGATCATATAAATCTAAAAATGCACAGTTTCGGTTGCTGAGGTTAGAAATATGTACAGTGTCTGTGGGAGGATTAGAAAGATGAGATGGCAATTTTGAGGACTTCTCATAAGCCAAGGCTAAGAAAATGAAGCCGTTAACAGTCCGTAACCATGGCTGTCCCTGCAGGCTGGCTTAACAGAATTTCATCTTCCTCTTATGTTTCCTTTCTTCTTCATCTTTTTTCTTCTTTTCTTCTTTTTGAGGTACAATTTAATATTTAATTGATGCTGCAACGTCATTGTAATTCCAAAGCACTGATTGCAGTTGCTGTGGCAAATTCTCAGAGGAAGCTGCTTCAGGTTCATCAACAATTCCTGTCTTTCTGAGTGTTAATCTGCAGATGCCAATGTGAATAAGCGCATCTTAAGCTGGCACTTGAGATTTATTATATATTCCAGTGTCGTCTGTCTCAGGCAGGCGAGTCATTTGGAGGAGTTCAAAATTGCGACTACTCAACGAAGAAATTCAGAAGACTTCGGACTACATTAAAACCAAAAGCAACAATCACAAACACAAAACCCAAAGCCCAATCAAAACCACAGAAAAACGCACAAACAACAGAAAATCACAAACACAAAACACCAATCAAAACACAAGACCAAAAATCGCAAAATACTAATTAAAAGCCCAAAATATCAATCAAAAACAAAACAACATTAAAACACCAAACACCAATCAAATACACAAAGAAACGTAAATTGCTAATTAAAAAGAACAGAACACCAATCAAAAACACACAAAAATAGCAAACCATAGAGCTGATGCACTAAGCACAGTAGATAAGCTATCTGGTAAGGCAACTGCACTCAACAAAAAACACTGCACCCACCGAAGTGAAAAACCACTTGACTACAAGAGCCTATAATACAGATGTGAAAGATACATGTACGGTAAGTGGTCCATTTATATGTATTTAAAAGGATCAGTAAAGGAATTAGATGCAAACATATTGTAAATATTGCAATGATTGTTTTACTAACCTTCAAGTGTCCTATTTATGCTTGAAAACAGAAAAGAAGAAGATCTAGAAGAAACATAAAATAATTTCAATTTTATACAGTTTTCCTAGAAATATTGCTTAACAAATTTAAGCGAAACCTATTGTCAGCATCATCAGAGCAGGCAGTCCCTTAAGCTGTTTCCTTCAAGTACAATTCTGAGAATCAGAACAGACTGTCCTTAACGCGAAGAATTCTGACCCAGAAGCAAAGCAATCTCTTAAGCCGTCCCTTCCAAGTATCACTCTTATCAAGAAAACAGTAATCTCATAAGCTGTCTTCTATTCCAATTTGAATTTTAATCTAGAAAAGACCAGCCTCCTAAGCTGGCCCTTTCAAGTAGAAATTGTAATATAAAAAGAGTAGTTTCCTAAGCTGTGTTTTCCAAGTAAAATTCCGATCTAGGAAAAGTAGTCCCTTGCTGGCCCATTCCAAGAAGAATTCTTAAATAGAAAAACAGTCTCTCAATGTTTTTCCCTTCCAATTAGAATAACGAGCCAGAAAACAGTAGCTTCTTAAACTCACCTAACATGCAGCTATCAGAGGTGTTGGTATTGGCAGTTTAACGTCACTATGTGGTAACAAAGACCATTAGCGACGCCCTCCTCCTTATCCAGGCTTGGGACTAGCACTGGCAGAGTGCAACCAGTGGCAGAGTTGCAGCTATGAGTATGAATATACTTAGATACTTACTTGTGCAGACAAAACGCACGTCTATAGAACACTGAAAATGCTAATCACAACGCCATGCTTTACTTACCTTGTGCTGGCATATTCTGTAGATGCTAACAATAAATAAGCAGATCAGACAATGTACATAAATTCTGATAAACCAGCATTTACAAATCCTTTCAAATAGTTCCAGATGGCCTCTTAGATGCAGAGGGAGGGATGGAGGGAGAAAGAGCAATTCAAAGAAGATGACGAAAAGAGGACAATGAAGAAGAAGAAACCATTGGTATGAAGTGTCAGCAACTTTGTGGGGTGCGGTGATGTAGTGGGTATGTTCGTTGCCTTGCAGTCGAAGGGTTGCAGGTTCGAATCCACATCAAGCTGCCGCGTAGGGACCTTGAGCAAGTCCTTCACTCGCAAATGCTCAAGCGCTTCGGTGTGAAACTCCGATTTAGTGTCCGCGCTTTAGTAGGAGCGCTTCTGAGTACAGACCTCTAAGGAGAGCTATAAAAAGTGCACATACATACACATGACTTCATTTTCTTAGCCTCAGCTTATGAGGGTGGTTGGCCAGACCTCTCCTCGCCATCTCATCTTCACACGTCTTTTGGGGCGTGGTGGTGTAGTGGTGGCGTCGCTGCCTTGAAGCCGGAAGGTTCGAGGTTCGAATCCACCTCAAGTCGCTGTGTAGGGACCTTGGGCAAGTCCTTCACTCGCAATTGCTCAGCGTTTCGGCGTGAAACTCCAATGCAGTGTCCGCTCTGCAGTCGGGAGCGCCTCTGAGTAGAGTGCTTGAAGGGGCGCTATAACAAGTGCACATACAAACAAAAACACCCGCAGTGTACAGTCGGTGCGCTCATTATAGCTGAACTGACTAAGGGTGTAGAATTCAGAATGCAGATGGAACCAAATCTCAAAGCAAGTCTCTGTTCTGGTGCAGATCTAACCGCTGACCCCTCAACTGACAGTCCAGTATACAACCACTTGACTATCATGCATACTTAGACGTTGAGCTGACACAAATTCAGTAATTTCCAATTGCATGAATCCGAAACCTTTAGAATACCCATAAATACCCATAAGATATACGATACCATTGATACTATAACAAGGCACACACAAACCATGCAGAATACAAAACAGATAAATAATTATTGGAGACCACTATTTTTACTGCAATCTGAAATCTGTTTTATGAATAAACTAATCCCAATGCTCACCAGGTTACCTAAACGAGAAGAATTTTTATTGGAACAGATGTGTTTTCAGGGTTCCATGCATGGTGAGCAGTGGGAATGCAGGCAAAGGTTTTCGAGAGCAGTTCCAGCCCACTTAAACCCTGCTCGTTATGGCGAATGTGTTGTCATTAAATTTGCTAAATATGGAAAACGATTTTTCTTCAACCAACCTAACGACGTCTCTCGTTTCTTCTTGGCACGCATTTTGTAAACCTTGAAAGCGACTAAAAGTAGAGCAATGAGAACGATGATGAAAGTGAGTCCTCCGATAAGTCCGCCCACAGTTCCTCCAGACACGTGGGCACTTTCAGTCAAAGGGTCTAAAACAATAACATGACACAGCACACAATGTAATGATGTCATTGCCAAATAGCATTATACATGTAAGTACCATTTTACCAGCCAAATGAAACAACAAGTGACATTGAATACTGAGAGTTCTTATAAGTTATACAGAAGGTCTTGATACAACCTCACATGCATGCATATCCTGATATATATCCTGATATATATATATATATATATATATATATATATGTATGTACAGTTTGTACACACAATATCCCACATATGTATGTATGTATGACATTGTATGTATGCATGCATGCATGTATCAATCAAACTATCAATCAATCAATCAATCAATCAATCAGTCGTTTATTGATCTAACAACAACAACAGAACACTCAGGTAAACATAGAAATTAATTAAACAGAAAGTTCAAGATCAATCTGCAGATGTATGTCGTCAACAGGACATCCGTAAAGGATAAGACACCCGCTAAAGCAGAGCTGTCCATTTTTCATTCATGCATGTATGTATTCATGCATGACTGTACAGTGACTGTACATGCACGTGTGTACGATCACACGCATGTACAATTGTACTATGTATGTATATATGTATGTATGTATGTATGCAATGTATGTATGTATGTATGTATACATGTATGTATGTATGTATGTATGTATGTATGTATGTATGTATGTATGTATGTATGTATGTATGTATGTATGTATGTATGTATGTATGTATGTATGTATGTATGCATGTATGTATGCTTACCTGACTGATTGCATGCACATACACACACACACACACACACACAAATATAACATCTGGTAATAAATAAGATACAACATGGTTAGAGAATAATTATGATCAGAATAAGTAAACCAAACAAATGGCATAATATCAGTGGTTCCCAACCTATTTAGACTTAGGGCCACTTTTCTAAGTTGGAGGACATTAGGAGCCACAAAGCTAAAAATTTATTAACTAAAAGCAAATAAAATAAAATTGCTGGAATTGAATCAAGATTACAATGTTTGATTTATTTACAGATGTCAAAATAAAATAATTAGTAATAGAAATAATTATATGTTTTATCCTGTCCAAATTGTCAATTTTTTCATTTATTTTTTGTTAATTCTCTGCGAGATGAGGGCCATTTTCTGAGGCCTAGCGAGCCACTTTTGGCAACCACTGGCATATATGTACATTAATCAACCATAGTATGGACATAATTATGTGTGCATGTACATGTGTGCATATGTGCGTGTGTGTGCATGCATATATGTGTGCGTGTGTGCACATGTGTGTGTGTGCGTGTGTGTGTTTGAGAGCAAGTGGACTAGAATGTATGTGCATACTAATGCTCACATATATACGCCTGTGTAATGTGTACATTTACATATAATTATATATAAATTTATATATATATATAAACATCAATGTATCCATGGATTATATGGGTTTAATTTCAGCCATACAATTCCCCGTTGGCACGCAGTTTTCTCCAAGAACAGAACCTTGTGTGCATCAAAGCATGACAGCCGAACACAGACGGGGAAGCCAGCATCTCCAGCAGCAGCAGCAGCAGCAGCAGCAGCAGCAGCAGCAGTCAACACAGCATCTGCATCCACATCATCAGTGTATCTTGTAGACCCTGTGGGAGTCACCCAAGGATCGGAAACTGCTTTACCAGTCTGGTCTTTAGTCTCCAACCCAAACGATCCAGCAGCTGCCTCAAATTAAACCAACTCTTCCCCCACCCCACCCCAACCCAACTGGGCCAACCGATGGATCAATAAACTTTGTAAAGAGCGGCGAGACTGAGGAAGTTAAATACGATCTTCTATAGCGCCACTCTTTCAAGGGTAATGTCTCAAAGGCAAAGGTACAACTTGCCCACAATAAGTGATGATAGTCAGGGCTTAAAGTGTGGCTGGACAGTTATGGACGGCGTCCAAGCAATTACTTTCAAATCGCATTGCCGTCCTACCATTTATTTACAGCGGAGCCTGGAAAAGTGCTTAGCGTCCTGGCACTTTTTCCTACAGTTTATAAACACTGAGTTTATGGATAGTTCCAGCCAAGACTACACCGGCAGTACAATTAAGTCATTGCTCAAAACTAAAATAACACTTTCACGTTGTCCTTAGACTTTAAAAAATGGGGGGGGCCTAAGATTCTGGAGAAAAGAGTAGGACATCATCACAGAGTGTCACCATATAAATTTCCTTCAGGATAAATAAAAAATAAATAAATTACAGTTCAGTGTTTCTCAGGCTACTAACTTTCTGGAGAGAACGAATTGTGATTCTTGGCTCATATTTCAGGCCTAGATGTGTCTTCATTCAAACTTCAACCCAGGGCTTAAGGTGTAGCTGGACGGTCATGGACGGCGTCCATGCATTTATTTTTAAATCTGAACGCTGTCCTGCCACTTATTTCGCCAGCACATACTAGAAAGGGGCGACCAGGCACTTCCTTTTTCATAAATACTGCTTCAATCTAATGGTAAGAAATGTATTTGATGAATAAAAAGGATAATTCACTTCAAAGATATTTCCACATGACCCACTTGGAGAGTCTCACAAGACCCTTTGATGTTCTGCATTGGTCATCGAGAATTGACAAATAAATATCCTCCTATTGATGACAATCACACTTTTCAACATTCTCTTGTGATACTCATGCAATCCATACACTTGCAGATACCGATCTTGGTGCTTGTAATAATATAAAGCACTGAACGACATCACAATGCTGCCTTTACGTTGCTCCCCTGCCCGTTTGCCGACACGTTGCTCCCCCCTGCCCATTCGCCGATACGTTGCTCCCCCTGCCCATTCGCCGAAACTGTTCCACCAGCAAAACACTTAAGATTTCCTGGAAAGAATGTCCTGGAAAGAAGGTCAGGTCGACGTGGTCAGAGTCACCGCGAACGGTAAACGGAGGAGAGGCGCTGATTAGTCGACCATTAAGGACGTCCTCAAAGAGTTGAGGGTGGGGGCGGGGGCGACGAAGGGGCGGACAACTGGCATGTCGGAAGCGCAGGGGTCTCAATGAAGCTGGTCATTTCTGCGGGGTTACGGGGTAGGGGGTGATTGCCTTTTATGAACAGCCCCTAATTAAATTTCGCAGAAAACTTTGACATTTTTAGAATGAATGCCAGAACGGGGACAACACAACACGTGCACCATTTATAATTGGGAAGCGACAGTTCAACGTTATCCGAAAGACCAACGGCCTTTTTGTAAAAATTAGCTTTTAAGAGTTTGAAGTGCGCTAATACATGTTTTTTTTACTTAACTAGTAGGCCTACATAAGTGTAGAGGAGTGGAGGAGATGCGTCTCCCGATGTGCAGGCATGCACAGGAAGGACTAAGTAACATAAGTGCATGTAATAATCCACATCACCATCACCATCGCCACCGCCGCCGCCGCCGCCACCACCACCACCACCACCATCGCTACTATTACAACTACTATTTCTCGCATTTGCTATAGCGCCCCTTCAAGCTTGCTACTCAGAGGCGTTCCCGACTACAGCGTGGACACTGCATCGATTTCATGTCGAAGCGCACGAGCAATTGCAAGTGAAGTGATCAGTACTCCGCGGACCGGTACTGGTCCGCAGAACACCACTTTGAGAACCACTGGCTTAAAAGACTACTCTTCCTTACCCTTCTGCTTTTAAAGACTGAAATCGCCCCGTTAATATCAGAAAAACAGTAAAATACTTGCTTAACATATTGCTTAACCATGCAAAATGCAGATGGTTCAAAATCCTGCCAACCACAGCATAATAACAAAACAAGTGAAGGTTGGTAAGTAAAGGAGCATGTGCTTGGCTTACAGTCTCTCTCTCAGTCTCTATCTCTACCCCGCATCACAACTTCCCATGGAATCTGGACTTAAAAATGCTTTTAAGCAGCTTTAGAAGCAAAACAGGAAACGCATAAGGAAGGACGACTACGCAGCATAAAAAGACTTTTTTCTCGGAGCAAATGTCGATCATCCCAAGCAAAGTGATGAAATGGAACACGCTTTCAAAGCCCACATCACAGTCCGAACATCGGAAATCTTTAAAGACTTGGTCAAGCTATTTAAAGCAAGATTTCCGATGCAAAATTCGACTAATGGAATATCTGCATGAGCACCATCAATTAGATATTCAGATCGTCCGTCCATTGCTTTTAATCAAAAGGCGAAAGATCATCGGCCGCAAAGAGGAATTGGTGTGCTTAAACTGTCCTAGTTACCTAGTTAGCTTCTGTTTAACGTCACTGTGTGATAGCAAAGATCATTAGCGACGCCTCCTCCTTTATCCG
>OX457050.1:26450694-26508194 GCA_949752735.1 Lumbricus terrestris
ATTAGACTAGAATTCGCTCTGCAGACCAGCACGAAAACTACTACGGAATTCTAGCTGCACAGTGCCCACCTCACAGCGTCGTCATTGGAAAAATGCAAATCACTCGGAGGGACCCTGCACGAGGAAGATCTATAAAGCCTCCGCCTCGTTCCAAGCGTCGGGCCATTGGGGAGCCCGAATAAAAACGACGGCCCATAAGCATCGCGTATAAATCTGGTGGTGTTAAGACCGCGCTGGTGCATACATCTCAGGATCATTCCGTGTAAGAGCGAGCGGCCGCACTGACGCCGTAAGGGCTGATGGAAACGCCGTTGGACTACCTGTTGGAGGTTATTCATCACATCGCTGGAAGTGAATGCGCGAGTCGGCGGGCGGGCGGGCGCCTAAATGAAGTCGACCGGGTGTGTTTCGTCCTTAAGAGAAGTTTCGCCTCACCGTAAAGACCGACTACACCTCGCTTCATTTCAATATCATCGGCGATATTATTATAAGCAGCGTGATGGGTTCGATTCCGATATACGCCCAAGTTACCACCTCCAGCGATTCAATTACCCAGAAAAGAAATTAGCAGCCTCTGCCGGTGTCACGAAATAGAGTATCCCCCCCCCCGTATTAATAGTATCCCTAAAATGAAGAAAAGTCGAAAAAGCCACTTTTGCGTGTATTTATTTTTGCAAATTGATTTTCATCTGCTTTGTTTTGAACAATGACGCCAACAGGTATGTTTATTCCTACTAGATAATTTTTTTGCTTTGGTTTTAGAGCACTTAAAACTTTTAAAACACTCAGAGTCACTAAATAAATTCGAGTTGCATTTCTCTGAACATTGCTTAGGACATTTAAAACAATTAGAGTTACTTCAAATTTTGATTAGAGCACAAATTTTTCAATTATACGCATTTAAAAAAAAAGTGGATAGACTGGTTCATCCCTTCGGATAATCTAGACCGGTTAATTCCATCCGGAGGGATAGATTAATTCATCCCCCGGATAACTTTCAGGGGGATACTCTGTTTCGTGTCACCGGATGGGTTCGATTCAGGTATGCCCAAGTTACCACCTCCAGCGATTCAATTACCCAGTAAAGAAATTAGCAGCCTCTGCCGAATCGGGTGTCGTATCGTATGTTCAGATTTATATAGCGCCTCGTGTAAGAATGACCATTCAGAGGCACGCTATCGCTCTCTCAGCATGGAAACTCCGTGGCAAAAGAAATGCTTTCAAGGAAGGAAAAAAGAGACTGATGGGGGAAACCGATACGAGACAGATGAGAGCGCGTATTGAGACACCGACCTGCAGTGGATGGCACAATGGTTCGGTCCGGTAGCGACGTACTGCCAGAAGAATCACCTGAGTCTAAATCTGAAAATCACCAGAAAAATAATAATCAACTCAAAAATCATGATGATGATGATAATAATAATAATAATAATAATAATAATAATAATAATAATAATATGTCAGGGATATGTGAATGGAACAAGGGCTCGAGGTAGACCAAGGAGATGCTGGATGGACGATGTCGAAGAGTGGATGGGAATGCCGCTGCGCGGATTGTGCAAGTCTGTAAGGAGTGCAAGGGACAGAGAGGGATGGAGGAAACTGACGTCGTTGGCTCTGGTCTCCGATTCGCAGCAATGAGGATGGACAAGATGATGATGATGATGCTTATATATGCCTGTGTGCATAAATATATATAAGCATATAATATATATAGTGTGCAAGTATGTGAATGAATTTATTTATTGCACATAAAATTCTAGTCGGGAGCGCTTCTGAGTAGAAAAATAGTGGAGTGGTGCTATAACAAGTGCTCACACACACACACACACACACACACACACACACACACACACACACACACACACACACACGCGCACGCACGCACGCACGCACGCACACACACACACACCAGGGGTTATTTTAAGGAAATTTCTCAACTGCACATAATTGACAGAATCAGCGGCGGCGCCAGGATTTCAGTTTTTTTGGGGGGGGTTAAAGGGAGTTAATCGTCAATTTTTAAAAAATTTTACATGGGGGAAAAATGGATGACCTTTTTTAGGGGGGTTTAGCCCCTTAGCCCGCCTCCCCAGCGCCGCCACTAAACGTCCGGTTAGAAATTTGAGGCATTACCGGACGCGAATTGGTAGATCATACAGTGATACAAGTACGAAGCCTTCACTTCTCTGTTAAACTTGCCTGTAAAACTCATACAGATTTTAGAATCTATTTTTACCCCAACCAATCAACTTACGCTGTCTCACCAAAGTCACCATCCCTTTCTTAAAGTGTCAACAACTCAACATGTGCGGAAGGTAAAACGATTTTGGACGAATTGCAATATAAAACGTTTCTGTTGGCTATTAGGCTAGACCTTCTCACAAAATGACCTCATGTATGGACGAACGCTTTGCACAGGTAATTATAGCTAACTTTCGCGTTCTTTATTATTAAATTTTCACCATCGGAGACCTTGGTGTGTTCCAGTAGGATAAGGTTTGGGTTAGGGTTAGGGTTAGGCTTAGGGTTAGGCTTAGGGTTAGGATTAGGGTTAGGCTTAGGGTTAGGGTTAGGATTAGGGTTAGGATTAGGGTTAGGCTTAGGGTTAGGGTTAGGATTAGGGTTAGGGTTAGGATTAGGGTTAGGATTAGGGTTAGGCTTAGGGTTAGGGTTAGGATTAGGGTTAGGGTTAGGGTTAGGATTAGGGTTAGGGTTAGGATTAGTGTCGCCATTAGATACTTAACAGTCATACAGAATTTTCCGCTCTCCACTACTTTTGCCAAAGTATACGCGTTATCAGCTTGCGAACTTACTTACTCTGACCTTTCTTTGCTCTGCAACGCGCCAGTATAATTGGGTCAGATGTCATTGGTTCACCTAATAATAGATCTCAATGAGTTTACTGTAAGACAGGGCTTCGACTCGTATCACTGTATGATCTACAAATTCGCTTACCGGACATGTGAGGCGCGGTGGTATAGTGGTGGCGTCATTGCCTTGAAGCCGGAAGGTTCGAGGTTCGAATCCACCTCGCCGAGTAAGGACCTTGGGCAAGTTCTTCGCTCACAATTGCTCAGCGCTTCGGCGTGAAACTCCGATGCAGTGTCCGCTCTGCATTCGGGAGCGCCTCTGAGTAGAGAGAGCTTGAAGGGGCGCTATAACAAGTGCACATACAAACAAACAAACAAACAAACATGGCTGAGTCCGGTAAATAATTATTGCTAGCAACAAGTGTTGGATACTTGGAGGGTAGTTTCTTATTGGGGCCATAAAAGACGTCTATTTGAGATTTTCCAATTACATTGCCGTTTTTCTAGCTCCTCAAATGCAGTCAGCCTGAGATACGTGGTAGGTATACACGTTGAGACAGATAGATTAGATGATGTTGCTTACTTTGACTGGCTACATAAGTATACAACTGGAGATAAGCCATGCAGCCATTCAACTGTACCAGTTATCCGATATTTCGACGTTATTATCATCTGGGAAGACAGAACTCACAGAAGTACCAGAGTGTGACCCAGCAGCATGCGTTAGCTCATCTGCAATGCCATATGACTATGGTATGGATAAAAAAGAACTCAGAGAAAAATCTTTGGAAATTAGACCGGTGCAAACCACCAACACTTTACGTCATTTTCGACGAAACGGCCGTCACTACGTAAGCTGTACAGCTTGCTGTAAGTTTCAAGATTTGGTGAAAAGACTTTCAGTAAAATGTCAGGTGCCACCTATTGCTATGGAGTGTGGAGTAATTTTTCGAAAAGAAACGGTACGGAAGCACTTGCAGCAGCCTTATCATTCTCAAAGCTTGAAGGCTCATCGTATGACAACCTTATCTCCGGTAGACGCTGTGAAAATGTCTGATATGGGAAGATCAATCTCAAAGGTCAATGAGAAACTGGCAGAGAAAGTCGGCAGTCTTTTCGTACACGCATATGGAGATGCAAAGAAATTAACTCTGAGTGCATTTTCATTTCCTGCAAGAGTTGTTATCAGTACTATGGCATCTGCTTTCTCATGGAATTGCGGTAAAATGACAACTGAGCAAGATTGGAACTTACAGTACTTGACGCCAGCATCTCACAAAGAATTTTTGCAATGCATTGTACAAAGTCACCAAGAAATTCTTGCGAAAAAGCTGACCAATGATGTATTGGCATTATCCATACGATGCGATGGAACCGTAGACAGAACGCAAATTGATAAAATTTACGTTATGGCGAAAGTGGTCAGAGGGGTTGGTTCAGAGGAACAATACTTCTTAGGTGCCAGCGAACCTCGTTGCCGAGGCGCTAAGGGGATTCTCGAAGCTCTGGAAGAAGCATGCATTAACACAGTTGGAGAATCTGCTGCAAAGCATATACTAAGACACGCGTCCTCTTTGGTGACGGATGGAGCGTCTATCAATACAGGTGAGAGGTCTGGCTTATGGACTCTATTTCGAGCCAAAATGAGGGATCATCAATCAACATCTGTCCCTTTGTTAACAATCTGGTGTGCAGTTCACCGTTCGAATTTGGCTTGGAAATCTACCAGCAACTCTGTCAGTGAGATTGGTCATATATTTCAGAATCTGGTAGCCCTGTCCACATATTTTCACACATCAGGTCTCAGATCAAGGGAACTTCGGGAAGTCGCAGATCTTAACAACTCTCACCTCGTTGCGCTTCCTAAGCTTTTTGAGGTTAGGTGGTCTGAGTTTTCATACGCATTAGTAAATTCGGTTCTGGTATCATGGTTTTCGCTTGTTCTTTATATGCGGCAATCCAAAGATAAAGCTTCAAGTGGTTTTTTGGCATTTCTTCTAGATGAGGATAAACTCGTACTCCTGTCATTTTTGGCTGATGTTCTCACTGTCTTCAGCAGATACCAGAAACTGCTGCAAGGAGATGGCATCACTATTCTCGACATTGAAAAGACAACTAAGTCGGTAAAAGCACGGCTGTTAGCTTTAACAGAAGATGACTTACCAGGAGGGTGGACTAAGGCTCTGAAGAAGGAACTTGTGTTACAGCCAGATGGCGTAACAAAGATCCTGAAAGGAATTGAGCTAATGAGGACAAAGAAACGCCGCAAAGAACACCACCAATATGTTTCCGATTGCAGGGATGTCAATGCTGTTTGTAGAGAAGTGGTTGCCTCGCTAGTCGAGTTCCTTGACCAACGCTTTGATGTGGATGCTCAACTGATGCGTACTGCGAAGTCCTTTGCCACTCTACAATCTTCAGCAAATTTGGAAGGAGTTCACAGCATGCTCTGTCCTGATCTCGCTTTGTCCGAGCTATCTCTTGAGTTTTGGGAGTTGCTTGAAATGGACAATATTGAAGCTCTTAGACAGATGACACTGGCACAAAAAGTTCGCTTTCTTGCATCATCTGACTCATACAGAAGTGTGACAACGGTCTTGGCCCGTCTTCTGGCTGCTAAACCTCACAGCGCAGACGTTGAACGTCTTATCAGCACAAGCTCCGCTTTAAAATCTACCGGCAGAAGCAGTATGTCGGTCAACTCCGAAAATGAATACTTGTACATTTATCACAACATGCCGCCATTGATAGAATGGGATCCTAGGGCGTCCGTGCTTCTGTGGCTGCAAAAGCGAGTCCGTAGAATGAGGGACACGCCAAAAGCATCAAAACAACGTTGGTTTAAGGGAATATTTACACTTTCTGCAAGCGAACAGGCAGAATGCGATTACTCTTTTAGTCAAGATATCACCTCTGATGTTGCAAAACCAAAAGCATTTTGATCTCTAAAGTAAGTGTACGTGACCCGCCAAGGCTCGTTATGCGAGGAATAGCTGAATTGGGGAAATTTTGATACGGTCTAGGATTATTTGCGATCCTTCATGTTTATATGCTTTAATTCATGTCTATTGTTTAAAATGGTTGAAGTTGTAAACACAACAGCAGAGAAGCCCTGTGCTCCGCCTGGCTTTCGTTTTTAACTAATTATTTTGTTACAAACTGTGAATCTTGCATTTGATTTCGTTTCGCTAAGCGTTATTTGACTTGCATCAGACAGCTTGTTTGAATATGCCATGTCTTTATCTAGGCCTATAGACTTGTTTTCTTGTATTTTATGTCAATAGAGTTGTCGGTAGAAATTTAAAGTTAAATTCACGGCAAAAATGTCTTATAATCTTGTTTGTTGCAATAATAGTTTAATTAAAATATATTAGCTGCTTATATTGTTTATGCGATTGTATGTAAAAAAGTAACTGCACAAAACCTGATTTTCAACTGCACAAATTGGTTTTCCAACTACACACTTTGTGTCTAGATGCGCGTTAAAATAACCCCTGACACACACATACATACATACATACGTACATACGTACATACATACATACATGTACCTACATATACATACACGCACATACACGCACATACACACACACACAAACACACACATATACATACATGAGGAGGGACCAGTGATGTTAAAGGATCGATTTTGAGCAATAGTGATCGTAGCATTCATTGTCAGACTAGTCCTACAGATTCTGAAGACCAGTTAACTTCACTGTCAGAAGACGATGCAAAGATTTCCAAAGCGACGTCTCATTACTGCGATTCACTTCGTGTCTCCTCTTGTTCCGTTGACCATGTCGCGCTTTTAGACGCGGCGCTCGTCTTTCCAGATGGCTTTTGTCAAGGTGCCACGATCATTTTTGCTGAAGCTAAGATAATTATGTCGGTTATGCTTCTTCTTCTTCTTCTTACCCATGTGCGGTGCATTGGTGCAGTTGGTATGTTCATTGTCTTGCAGCCGGAGGGTGGCAGGTTCGAATCCACCTCAAGCCGCCGTGTAGGGAACTTGAGCAAGTACTTCACTTGCAACTGTTTGTGTGCTTTGGCGTGAAACTCTGATGAAGCGTCTGCACTGTAGTCGGGAGCGCCTCTTGGTAAAGAGCTTGAAGGGGCGCTATAGAAAATGTGAGAAATAAATAAATGCATAAGCATATGCAAATAAATCTAACTACTAACTAGCAACTGGCTTCCTGTGTAGGAAAGGATTTGATTCATGATCTTCCTACTCGTATCAGGGCTTAAATTGAGTGGGAACACGTAGGAACAGCATTCCCACTACTCTCGAATTTCTTAGCTTGCGTTCCCACTGCTCACCATGGATGGAGCCCAGGAAATATGGACGTTCCCAAGAAGCTTCATCAGCGTTCCCACTGCTCACAATTAGCGTTCCCACTGCTCATCCAAACCACTTTAACCACTGACTGGTACAATACATCAAGTTCCACATTGCACTGGCAGCACCCATCAAACAGCCATGTGTCCCTGCCGTTTGCTCGCTGAACACTACGCTTATCCGCCAATGGTGATTTGCAAGCTCCCGGTCCAGCTGTTTGGTTCGCAGCCAACAACGGCCACCAAAAACCCCAATCGGACGACATTCGATTCCAGCCGACTAATTCCAAAAGGACACCGGACACCCCGTTTCCACGACAACTGCAACGGCGCCCCCTGGCGGAATAAATCCTCCTAAGACCTCGAAATAAGACTCGCCCTGGCATCGACTTCAGCAGTCAGCGCATCCAGTCCAAGTCATTGCCGCAGACTCAGACAGCCCGTTTGGCTGCGAGTCGATAAAAAAATTATAAGACCGTCATAGACTAATTCCGCTCTACTGCGTGCCATATCGGGCAGGCCCACCAACCTAACCCTGCAGGCGCACCGTAAACGTGACATCGAAAACCCGTGAGTCTTATTTACTACGAAATCGCTCGTCCGTTCGAATTAAGTTTCCGCAAATGACTCTCGGCTGGTATAATTCTCGCTTCAAGGCAACCACGTCTACATGTCAGGCCTTCGTATTGTGATGGTGGCCTTCGTATTGTGATGGTGGCCTTCGTACTGTGATGGTGGCCTTCGTACTGTGATGGTGGCCTTCGTATTGTGATGGTGGCCTTCGTATTGTGATCATGGCCTTCGTATTGTGATGGTGGCCTTCGTATTGTGATGGTGGTCTTCGTATGTGATGGTGGCCTTCGTATTGTGATGGTGGCCTTCGTATTGTGATGGTGGCCTTCGTATTGTGATGGTGGCATGGGAATACTATAGGAACACTTACGAACATTACTCGATGTAGAAAAATGTACGGAAACAACATATAAGCCTTTCTGCAATGCAGTGCAAGAAAATGCGAGAATATTGATGAAAAACTACGTTCAGAGCACAGTGAGAGAGCACTGAAAACAGCAAGTCTTCCAATATAATATAATTTCTTAAAACACGAAGTATGGTAAGTAAGGTAGCAAGCTAACACAGCTTGATGATGACGCTCACATGGAGCGCTGAATGGCCATGGCTGTGAGTGGTGCTATAGAAATTATTATTTACATTACATTACACCACATAGCAAGGTAACATAGCAAGTAATGTAGCCCAGCCACTTAGGTCTGAAGGTAAATGTAACAAGAGTTTAAACCTGTGGATAGAACCTGAGTTCTTTGACTACACTGGCCTAGATGTAAAGTAGGAATAAAGGCAAGCCATATATGTGGCCAAAGCCATATATTATAAACAAATATAGATAAATTCAGACTGGTTCAGAAAATCATTCGGTAGTTCACATATAAATGTCTCACAAGAACTCCGCCACTGGTTGTTCTCTGCCAGTGCCAGTCCCAAGCCTGGATAAAGGAGGAGGGTGACACTAATCATCTTTGATATGGCAGTGTCGTAAACATGTAACAATTCCAAACATATTGTTTGACACACTCAAAACATTAGAGCATAGGATTTATGTTCATAGCACCTTTAAAAGGCAGGGCAGCAAGAAAAGATGGTAAGCAAGGTAGGTAAGATATGTAAAGTCAGGCATGGTGGTAAAAGGCAGCAAGGTATGAAAAGGCAATTCAGGCAAACAGACCAACTAAACTAATTTCTTATACAGAAAATCAAACAAACCTTCATCGTCATCGTCAGGGAAAGGCATTTCTGAAACGTAAACAAAGCGTCAAATAACAGACAACGGCATTTACAATTCAGATAACAATAATATAATAATTTCA
This sequence comes from Lumbricus terrestris, assembly GCA_949752735.1. Classification (NCBI taxonomy): domain Eukaryota; kingdom Metazoa; phylum Annelida; class Clitellata; order Crassiclitellata; family Lumbricidae; genus Lumbricus; species Lumbricus terrestris. The sequence goes on from OX457050.1 coordinate 26,459,732, forward strand.
AGCACAGAGTGACATACAGTTCCATGTGCCACAGCGTCCCTTCAAGCTCTCTACTCAGAGGCGCTCCCGACTACAGCGTGGACACTGCATTGGAGTTTCACGCCGAAGCGCACGAACAATCACAAGAGAAGGGCTTGCTCAAGGTCCCTAAGTGGCAGCTTGAGGTGGATTCAAACCTGGAACCATCCAGCTCCGAACCCACCACTACACCACCACATCGTGGGGCATGGTGGTGTATTGGTGGTGTCGTTGCCTTGAAGCCGGAAGGTTCGAGGTTCGAATCCACTTCAAGTCGCCACGTAGGGACCTTGGGCAAGTCCTTCACTCGCAATTGCTCAGCGCTTCAGCGTGAAACTTCGATGCAGTGTCCACTCTGCAGTCGGGAGCGACTCAGAGTAGAGAGCTTGAAGGGGCGCTATAACAAGTGCGCATACAAACTAAAACTAAAAAAACAACTAATTAGGAACCTTCAAGAGGTGCTACATAAATACGGATGAACGAATCCAGTGAACCATGCGTACCTTTTGGTTTCGTTTTGACGAGCATCTCTCGACTGAAGTGCGGTCGGCCCGAGTAATTCGACATGATCTTGAAGCGATACTTCGTCTTTGGTTGGAGATTGTAGACGGTGACCGTTGTGACGTTGTCAGGAATGGCGTCGAATCTCTGCCAGATGTTTGCATCGCCATCCTGCGACTGACACCTGTGAAGGAAGAAATTAATTTAAGGAAAATTGAGAAGATGGAGATTAGGCTCATCAGCATAACGGACACTGTAAATAGGGCATTGTAAAAAGGCATTGTAAATAGGACACTGAAAGTAGGACATTGTAAATAGGACATTGTAAAATTTAGGACACTGAAAGTAGGACATTGTAAGTAGGGCATTGTAAGTAGGGCATTGTAAATAGGACACTGAAAGTAGGACATTGTAAGTATGGCATTGTAAATAGGACATTGTAAATAGGACACTGAAAGTAGGACATTGTAAATAGGACATTGTAAGTAGGGCCTTGCAATTAGGACAATGTAAATATTAAATTGTAAACAGGACATGGTGAATAGGACATTGCAAAGAGGACATTGTAAATAAAAAAATTGTAATTTGTAAATAGGACAGTGTAAGAAGGACATTGTAAATAGGGCATTGTAAACAGGACATTGTGATAGGTCTCTCCCCAGTCCACATGGAATGCCCTTCCCATCTTCTACAGGCTAGCCTCATGTCTGGGCTCTTTCCTGCATCCACTCGCTCTCTCAAGACGTTTCCTTTCCCCTGGGGCTTCTGTGCTAAAAGCGCCCCTGAATAGTCTATGCTGCGAGAGGCGCTCTATAAATTATCAGATACGATACGATTGTATTAAACAATGCATATTGTATCATACAATGTTTAGCTATAACGTCAGTGGCGTAGCCAAGGGGGGTTTCGGGGGTTAACCCCCCACCCCATCGGCTTAGGGGAAAAGTTTTTAAAGGTTATTTATCCACTTAAATAAGAAAAACAAAACAATTGCTTGTAGTAACAATTGTCTTCTTACTTTATTCCCTTCGTTACTTTATTCCCCTTTTATTTACTGTAACACTGTTGGGTTGGTTGTCAGGATGGGCATCCGACCAGGCCATAAAACCCACAACCCCCCCCCCATCATAAATTCCTGGCTACGCCACTGTATAACGTCACATTATAATTATGTAGCTTGCGCACCGGTAGATACTTCCGAAGTTCCCATTTTCATCCTAAACATCTAAAACGCTGTATGATTGAAAGCCACTTGCCCCCCTGTCCGTCCGGCCTTTCGTTTGCCAGTCTGACAACGCCATCCACCCAGCAATCCACCCACCCACCGCCACCAACAACCCATCCATCTGTCGTGTTTATCCACTCACCGATCCACTTATTCATCCATCAAAATCCTATCACCCATCCATAATCTACATTCACCGACCTGCCATAAGGCGCCAATTTTTACCTAAATGGCTCTACATATATATGTATATATATATACATAAATGACTTAAAATGACTTAATAGAGTGACAACTGTCAAAACTGAGGCCCCATGCACCTCCTTCCCTCCCACTTCCCCAGGTTCCCCTCTACACCCTCCTCCTCCTCCACCTCTTCCTCTACTCCTCTTTTTTTTCTTCTCCTTTTCCTCTTCCTCCCCTCTCACTTCCCCTCTTCCTCCTCCTCCTTTCCAAACACTTTCCCTCTCCACCTCCTCTCCCTCCTCCTCCTTCTCCTCCTCCTCCTCCTTCATCTCCTCCTCCCCTACTCCTCCTCCCTCCCTTTCTTCTCCTCCTCTTCCTCCTTATCTTTCCCCTCCTCCTTCTCCTTCTCTTCTTCCTCCCCACCTGCTTCTTCTCCTCCTCCTCCTCCTCTTCCTTCCCTCCCCCTTTCCCTCTATTTCCTCCTCCTCCTCCCCTCTCTCAGTCTCTCTCTCCCCCATCCCCACTGCATGCGCGTAGCAGCAGCCGATCTCTAATTGTAGCATCGTTCTCCAACGGCGTCACGTGATCCCTCATTTCTGACACCACTCGGCGAATCCGGACACTGCAGAAATAAGCCAATGATTGGTTGTTGGGCCATGACGGGTAATCATTTACCACGGCCCGGACGACGACCACGACGATGACGACGGCCCAACCACCGGCAGCTCGTATCGCCAACACGAACGGCGACCCCCTTCGCCCCCCATGGACCCCGGGTAATACACATTACACACCGCTCTTCAGTCTCCACGTTTCTCCATAGTCTGGACAGAAGAATACCAGACAATGGCAACAGGCTCGATATATATATACATATATATAATATATAATTATATATATATATATACATATATAATTATATATATATACATATATATTATATAATTATATATATTATATAATTATACATATATATATTATAGGCGACTATAATATATATATTATCGCCTCTGAGTAGAGATCTTGAAGGGGCGCTATATATAAATTCACGTGATTGACTACGCTTTTCATGGAATAGCAGACAATTCGGTAACCAATACTGCTTGATTTTTTTTACTTGCGGCATGTCGGGTGCTAAGCTGCTGGCTTGCCATCTATAGCTGTACCATGTTGAAAAATCTTATAGCTCATAATGAATTTAACTTACTGTTCATCACTTGGCAAGTCATATTCACGTCACGTGGCCCTAAATGACTCCTAGCGCAGTCCCTGTTTATTTAGTCTACCAAGACAATTTGAATACACTATAATAATAATCGTACAAGTATAATTATTCAAGAACATAGGCACGTGGCTCTACCACATCAGGACACATCAAATGCAAAGTCTATAGTGTTAGGACTCAGGAGTAATTTACTGCATCATGTGCAGTTAATTGAGATAATGTGGAAAGAAGAAACCACCTTGGATGGAAGATCTCAGTAACAGTTTCAGACGTGTGTATGTGCATGTGTGTGTGTGCATGTGCGTGTGTATATGAGTGTGTGTGTATGTGAGTGTATGTACATGTGTGTGTGCATGTGTGTGTGTGTGTGTGTGTGTGTGTGTGTGTGTGTGTGTGTACATGTGTGTGCGTGTGTGTACAGCCAAGCTGATACGATTTAATCAATTAATCAACTAACAACTTCTCTATCACGCCAGCGTCAAATGCACAACAAAGCCAACCGGTAGGTAAGCAGCTTAGACTCAATATTCATCTGCAGGTTTATAAAACTTTACTTTAATTATAACACAATGCGTATGACACAATACTGTGTGAGAAAAAAATTGCGAGTGTTCAGACACTATTTCCAGAATAGCTGGGTCTGCCCATTCCGAAATTCTGGCCATTATTGATACGTCAGAATTGAAGTGACGTGAATGAAATAGGCCTATGGCTTTTCTCCACATCGTCCTGGATGGACCACAATACCAACTCTACGATGTTGCACAGAACCTTCACAGAGTTGGTATTACATATATACATACACATGCACACACTCACATGCACACGTGGTGAACAGTCAGTCGTCACCGGGCGGCAACATGACACAGACTACTTCATGAGAATGAATGACAATATTACTTAAAGACATGGTGTCCGTGTTGTACTTAAAGTTGCACCTTGAGAAGATGTGCAGTATTAGGTTTGCAAGAGATCTGGACATCAGAGGGAAAGACTGAAGGTCATGAAAATCGCACCTTGCTGTGTACCTATTCAGCTAGTCTGTGTGTATGTGTGTGTGTGTGTGTTTGCATGATGGGGTCTGTATGTGTGTGTGTCTGTATATGCGCGTCTGTGTGTTTGCTTGTTTGTTTGTATGTGTTTGTATGTTTGTTTGTGTGCGTGTATGTGTGTGTTTGTTTCCTTGTTTGTGCATGTGTTTGTGTTTGCATGTGTGTTTGTGTGTGTACGTGCGTGTGTGTGTGTGTGTGTGTGTGCTTGCATGGTCTGTTCGCGCTATGCAATTTACTCTGAAAATGGATGCATACATGACATAAGCGACAAATGCCTTCTACTGTGCAAACCTTGTGCCCGACGATTGGACGGACGCGCGCATCATCTTCAACCAGCGAGGAGCTTCAGTTTCGTCAGCGTTTCGTGTTTGCGAGCCCTGTCACCTGTCGCCGCTCTACTCTATTGACGCAACCTGTACTAGAGACTCTGAACATTCACACCATCTGAAGGCTGTTGACGGGATTCCGTTGGATGATTCTACGTGTCTGCGAGGGATCGCCACTGATGACTGTTTCCGGCTCACTGTGACTTATTTTGCTAATTTATGAAATTTTCTTGCTGTTATGACACTTAACATCATTTCGGCTAGTTAGCGCAGAGAGCGCCTCTGAGTAGATGTCTTGAAGAGGCGCTATATAAATACTTGAAATAAATAAATAAATAAATAATGGCCATTGGACATCACGATGTAAATTCAAAAAATTAATAAAAATTAATCAACCAAGACGATAATCAATCGATAAAATTTTTTCGCCAGGTAATTGATTACCTAAAAGCTAAAAGCCCTACTTTAAACATCCTAATCTGCATCTTTACACTCTTGGTTGCATGTGATTTAAATTATTTAAATTATTTAAGGCTTGGTTGAGATAGATTCAATTCGAACCTACAATCTTCCGGCTATAAGGCACCAAACACCCCCTACACCACCACGTCTCACATGTCCAAATAAAAGTAACAATTCAAAACACGAATTCCTACCAAATTCAGAAACCTTATAGGAACACTTGTCACACGAGACTTCTTGTAAGGCGCTATATAAATGTTCATATATAATTATATATATAATATATATATATATATATAAATGTTCACATATATATATAAATGTTCATATATATATATATGTTCATATATAAATATATATAAATGTTCATATATATATATATACAAATGTTCATATATATATATACAAATGTTCATATATATATAAATGTTCATATATATATACACATAAATGTTTATATATATATAAATGTTCATATATATATATACATAAATGTTCATATATATATAAATGTTCATATATATATAAATGTTCATATATATATATATATATATATATATATATATATATATATATATTATATATATATATATATATATATATATATATATATGCATGCATGATGTGCCAATGCAGCAGCATTCGAAGCACTGCAACGCAATCTCCGACGACCTCAAATTCGGTCAGCCTCATTTTGCGCAGCGGCGGCGTCGGTCACCAACGCGCAAATGAATCCCTATGGTAAGTGCTTCTTCCTCAGCCAGTGCGCTGCCCTGGTGGTCCCATCCGTTGGGTTTTCCAAGGGGATTCACGTACAGCGCGAACCCGTCTATCAAATCAATGGACTAATTTATCAGAGGAGTCCTACTCCGCTTCTGTATTTCACCAACGACTTTTGCAAGCGCCTATCGCAGACCGCCGCCGCCAGCGTTGCCACTCCTTGGGTTTTTCACAAGATCTTGTGTTTTTCGATCCGAACTTGGGAAAGTGGGTTTTTTCGGGAAGAACTTGGATTTTTTGCTTGGGTATTTTTCGACAAAAAAACCCGGAATTTTTTCATATTTTCGAGAAATTTTTTACATTTTCGGGCAATTTTGGTACATTTTCGGAAAATTTTAGACATTCTCGACCGATTTGTGCAGGATGACTAAAAAGAAAAAAGGTCATCAGAAATTTCGGACAGAAAATTGTGAATATTTTCGAAAGAATTGAGATTTTCGGACGGAAAATTCAGAAAATTATGGACATTTTCGAAAGATTTGCTGAACTTGTGTTTTCTTGGGTTTTTTCGGCCCTCCAACTTGGGTTTTTCATTTTTTAGAGTGGCAACGCTGCCGCCGCGCGTCCTCAGAAGTTCAGTCGTCACCGCACTGAATATTTCAGAGACCCGTACACTGTCGTACGGCGATCAACCATCAAATCGAATCGAAAAGGAAACTTATCCGGAGATGACATCTGCCGGGCGAATGTGAAAGATCGCACGGTCCGCTATTTATACGTTGTCGTCGTCGTCGTCGAATTATTCCGCTGAGCCAAATTACGTTACGCTGAGATTGGTTTGAAAAGTTGATGAATGAATGTTCGGATTGATACCGAATAAACACACACACACGCGCACGCAGACAGCCACACACACATACACACGCACGCACACACACACACAGTGATTGTAATCACAGATCATAAATACATCATACATATAATTATATTATATATATAGTTATATACATACCAATGCATTTATATATTTATATTTATGTACATTTGTAATATATATATTTATATTTTTTTCACACGCACACATTGCACGCACAGATCAAAAATATATCATACATACATGTATATACTATATATAGTTATATACATAACAATGCATTTATATATTTATATCTATGTACATTTATATCATATATTTATATATATTTTTTCATTGATGCATACGTCTAAATATATTTATATATTGCCACGTCATGAAAAACTAATAATTTGAGGGGCTCCCAATCAGATGAAATGAAACTGTAACTGAACAGAATGGTTCTCAGGCGCTCGCAGAAAAGAGGAAAATTTCTTCTGCGATGTACAATTGTACATACTCGGTGTATCTTAGAAACCATCTTCACAGCCATCTTCAATTCAATATAATTGGAAACATCTCAATGGGCATCATCAATCAACTTTTGTAGAATTCTACAAAGCCCTTCACACAATGTGTATCTTCAGAAATATCCAAATGGCTGTCATCAATTCAAAATCTCTGTGAAAATCTCCTGGGTCACCAATTCAATAAACCGCTGTCTGTGGAATTCTACAAAGCAATTCGCTCACGTAATCTTCGGGAACCTCTTTGGCTATCATTCAGTATATGACAGGAGTCTAACATCGGCAGTTAGCCCTCCTTCCCAGTACGACACCTTAGGACATAATGGTTACTCAAGAATTCTCCTTTTCTTCTAACATTTAACATTAATAACCTGACGGATGAGCGCCTGACGTTCATGGCTACCGCTAGGCCTACTTCATTACACTATTATTACCAATTATATTATTATTTTTTGTGGGGCGCGGTGGTGTGTGCAGTGGTGGCGTTGTTGCCTTGAAGCCGGAAGGTTCGAGGTTCGAGTCCACCTCAAGTCGCCACATAGGGACCTTGGGCAAGTCCTTCACTCGCAATTGCTCAGCGCTTCGGCGTGAAACTCTGATGCAGTGTCCGCTCTGCAGTCGAGAGCGCCTCTGAGTAGAGTGCTTTGAAAGGGCGTTATAACAAGTGCACATACAAACAAACAAAACAAAACTTTATTTTTACTTCTGTGTTTCATTTACATATTTTACTTGTAACCTGGTGAGTTATATCACTTGGATGTGTCTTATTTTCAAATTAAACACATTATGATATCATCAATCCGATAAATCTTTGTGGAATTCCATAAGGCACGGCCATATGTAACAAAATTTCTCCAACAGTTTTCAAACTGAATTCTCCTCTGCTGAATTCAACTACTCCTACTTCGGCATCTAGCTGCTGTTTCCTCAAATTCCAACCAGCATGACAATCAATCAATCAATCAATCAATCAATCAATCAGTCAGTCAATCAGAATTTATATAGCGCCCTTCTAGGTTCCTACTCAGAGGCGCTCCCGACCGAGATCAAGCGGAAAAAACCCAGTCTTCAACAGTTTGTGAAATTGAGAAGAGCTTGCATGGGAGGTGTTGCATAGTCAAGGGAAGTCCATTCCAGGTTGTTGGACCAACCACAGAGAACGAACGCCTCTGCATTGTTGCAAAGCGAGTGAAAGGAACCATTAAGTTAACATGGATAGCAGAGCGCAGACAACTGAGTATCAGCCGAGATGGGATGTCCCATCACTCAGATTCAAACAGGTATCCATAGGCGTACGAGGCGGGGGTTCAGAGGGGCAATTGCCCCCCAAATTTCAGGCAAAACTGGTTTTCGGGCAAGCAGACCCGGGAAATGAAAAAAAATGGTCATCAACTTTTCGGGCAAGTGTGTTTTTCGCGCAAGCAGACAAGGAAATGACTATAAAAAAAGTTGGGAGAAAGTTTTATTTTCCACGAGATTTCAGGATTTTTTTGGCAGAAGCTAAATCTTTGCCCTCCCCCACTGCTGAAATCTCCCGTACGCCTATGCAGGTATCCAAGCTGTGACATCGACTTACGGTCCATTCTCCTTTTTTGCGCAAATGTTCAAAGACCATTCTATATGACTGTGGCTGCATGGTGTTAGGTCGGGAGCGCTTCTGACTAGCCTCTCTTGAAGTGGTGCTATATAAATTTGCAATTCATTCATTCATTTCAAGAATTTACATAGCACCCGTCAAGAAGCCCACTCAGTCCAACCACGGTGGTACAAAAAAAGTTTTATGGTAAAACACTTGTGAGTCAACTATAGATTTCTCAGACTTTATAATTGCAATTATAATAAGTGAACGCATTCTTACCAGAGTTCATATTCGTAGTGTTGACCTTCTTCAATGTACGGTGGAAGCCAGGAGACTCGAGCGGTCGACTCCGTCACCTCAACGGTAACATTGTACGGTGAACTGTGCATAGCCACTGAAAACAGCATGTCACAGAATCATTACAGATCAAAATAAAGTGGCCCTGTCTGTTTGCAAGAGCTCTGCTGCTGCTCCACAATGTTAGTTCATTCTTTTTAATGTTAGCCAGTAGTTACCTTGAATGCGTTCTAGGCGTCATTTCTCTCCTGTGCTGGTGTCACAATATAAAGTCTCCCCCCCGAAACAGAGTCTATAGCTAGTTCATTGATTAACCGTTTGTGCTTAATGACCTTAAATAGCATCATTTAACATGACTCTTTGTTTTAGGCGCTAATGGGTGCTATAGTAAATGTGCTATAGTAAATGTCTGGAAAAATACATACATACACAATGATAAGTACATACATACACATACATACATACATACATACATACATACATACATACATACATACACACACACACACACACATACACACACATACATACACACACACATACATACATACATACATACATACATACACACACACATACACACACATACACACACATACATACATCCATACCAACATACACACATACACACATACATACACACATACATACATAATTAAAAAGTTAGGGCGAAGACCTTACGCTGGACAATCAACAGCGTCGTCGTGATAATACTCGTCACAACGTTCCGTGCGATGCACTCGTACGTTCCCTGCTCTTCCTCGCTCAGCTGGACGATCTTCAGACTCCCTCCGTCCTGTAGCGTCTTCGTTGACGGTGGAAAGTCTCCTTCAGCCTGCGACAGTTCAGTTCCGGTAAAATATATCAATTGTGCAATTTTAAAGCAATTACAACAATGCAATTCTCTAAAGTCAGTGAAAATAATAAAAAGCTACACAATTATACATGCATACTTACATACCAGCACCTATTTTCAGTCACACAAACATAATTATATACATGTTACGCATTCAATCATACTGTTCATAATTCACCTACACATGTACATGTACTTAATATGCACATACATAACATACATATAAGGTGGGTGACCAACCAATCGGGGAAGGGGGTCACAGGTCGGTACTGGAGAGTTTACTGGAAGGTGCGCCCAGAGGAATTGACAGAGCCAGAACGGCGTCGCCGCCAGCAGAGATAAAAGACCATTTAGTTGAAGCAATAAAGAAGTAAAATCTTTGGTGCAAATTATCTGGCAGTAGGCCAGAGTGACGTTGATGCTTTGGAAGATGAAGAGGAACGGCCACGTCAACATCAGCAGCAGCAGCAGCAGCAACGGGTAACCTAGGAGACCATATCGCAAGGCAGCAGTAAATAAATGCACCGAAAAACACAGCAGCGACCTACATAAAACGGAACATCCCCACAAGAGCCCACACAGTCGGAGGCCGGTGTCACGAAATAGAGTATCCCCCGTATTAATTGTATCCCCCCAAATGAAGAAAAGTCGAAAACTTCACTTCCGCGTGTATTTTTTTTGGCAAATTAATTTTCATCTGCTTTGTTTTGAACAATGACACTAACAGGTATGTTTGTTCCTACTAGATAATTTTTTGCTTTGGTTTTAGAGCACTTAAAACCTTTAAAACACTTAAGAACACTCAGAGTAACTAAATAAATTCGAGTTGGCTTTCTCTGAACATTGCTTAGGACACTTAAAACAATTAGAGTCAGTTTAATTTTGATTAGAGCACAATTTTTCAATTATACGAATTTTTCAAAAAGGGGATAGACTGGTTCTTCCCCCCGGATAGTCTAGACCGGTTAATTCCATCCGAAGGGATAGATTAATTCATCCCCCCGGATAGCTTTCAGGGGGGATACTCCGTTTCGTGTCACCGGCTGACGCGCAAGCATACAAATAGAGAGAGATGCAATCAAACTGACTAGAAACCAGACAGCCGTAAAGGGACAACGCAACTCCACAGATGGACGACGAGCAATGTCGCGAGCCAGACATAAAAAACAGACGAACTGCTCCATTTGCTCTACTCTGCTCGCAAAGTAAACAAAGATTGCTCGCCAGAGATCAGAGGGCTCGACGGTAGGCCTATACGAGACATGAACAGCGGCGTCCTATTGGAGCGCCGCTGAGGTCGGTTCTGCCTTACAACCGACGTTATATTATAGTCAAAGGAAGGGAACTGGTGGTTTGTCGTAGGGCAGAGGGATCTGTTCCCCCTCCCCCGTTCCCTCTGCTGGTTTCCTCCCCCTGCTCCCGGCAATATTCCCCGAAGGATTCGACTGCATCCATTTCCTAATTCCATCAATAAACCTACGCTGACAGGGAATTAAATACACGCATGCACGCATCCCGACAAAACAAAAGCCACACACGCAATACCTGTCCATCCTCTGTCTCTCTCTGTCTCTGCCCTTCTGTCTGCCTGTCTGTCTCCGCCCTTCTGTCTCTCGGTGTGTCTGTCTGTCTGTCTCCGACTTTCTCTCGTCCTCTTTCCAACAATTCCGTTGCATGTTCCACTTCCTTTCCCTGTCTTACCCTTTCTTTTTATATCCCTCACTCCGACCGACCCACTGTATATGTCTCTCTTTGTATCTGTCTGCCTCTGTCCGTCTGTCTCTTTCTCTCTGCCTGTGCTTCTGTCTCTGACTATGTCTGTCTATCTGTCTGTCTGTCACTATGTTCATCTAAGACTCTCTCTCTCTCTCTCTCTCTCTCTCTCTCTCTCTCTCTCTCTCTCTCTCTCTCTCTCTCTCTCTCTCTCTCTCTGTCTCTCTCTGCTCCATCAATGTTTCCGCTGCCCTCTTCAATTCCCTTCCCGTCTAATCCTCTCTTTTCTCCATCTTTTTCCATCCTTCTATCCGTGCGCTTATACCTTCTTCTTCTTCTTCCATAATAAGAAAACCTGCTCGATAGATGATGATGATAATTTCAGTCTCCACTTAATATACTGAACGATCATTACACCTACTACATCCATCTATCCATTCATCCATCCCTCTATCCATCCATCCGTCTGTCCATCCATCCATTCATCCATCCACCATCCGCCCACCCATCTATCCATGATCCATCCATCCGTCCATCCATCCACCACCCACCCATGATCCATCCATTCAACAACTCATCCATCAATCCATCCATCGATCCCTCCCTCCCCCCACAACCCTCCCTACCTTCTTCCATGCATCCTCCCTCCCTCCTTCCATTCATTCATTCATCCATCCATCCTCCATCCCTCCATCCACCGTTCCTTCCCCCATCCCTCCCTCCACCATCCATCTATCCCTCCCTCCCTCCTTCTTTCCTTCCTCCATCCATCCATTCATCCACTGCTCACTGCACTGCCAACTTCTCACCACTCTGTCCTCTGGGTGCGGACGTCCATACGTCGTTGTCGTCATATTCGCATCTATAGGATAGCATCAGACTCGAATGTGACGTATTTCTTCATCAAAGACACATATAACCTGCCTTCGTGCACTCATATCCGAAATTCCCGGGAGTGCAGTCTTCAAATTCCACAGGCAGCTTTCGGCCGTAACGGCCTCTTAACGTGCACATCAGCGCAATCATTAGCACGAACACCATTAGCAGCTTAGTCGTGGAGTAGTAGTATATTCTGTGGCACTTCTATGAGACAGCGCCGAGCCTTTTCTGTTGTGGGTCCTGTTATCTGGAATGGCCTCCCACTAACCTTACGACTTATGCCTAGGCTAAATTCCTCTGCATTTTTTAAGTATCTCAAATCCTATTTCTTAGCTGTGGCTGGGCTGGGAGCGCCTCTGAGTAGGTTTCTTGAAGAGGCGCTATATAAAACCTCGAAATGAATGAATGAATGAATATTCGTTTAACTTCAAAGCTACACACACATGCAGTAGGAAAAAAACCGGCACACGACTGTTTACTAGGGTCTGCATTGACATCTCAAATTCGTTGTTCAGTGGTCTCTCAACATCTATTGACTCCTGTGGTGAAGATTCTAGATTTGATCTGCAAGTTTCATCGCATTTGTTAGAAAGTCAACTGATATAATATAATACACACTAGAGATACATGTATCAACTACATCAACGCAAGACTTCCCACTTTGTGTCCATGTCTATAGGTCGGGAATAGTTATCTTGAAAGGGCGATAAATAAATTCCATAGATAGATAGATAGATAGATGGATGGATGGATGGATGGATGGATGGATGGATGGATGGATGGATGGATGGATGGATCGAGATAGATAGATAGACAGACAGACAGACAGACAGACAGATAGACAGACAGACAGACAGATGGACAGACAGACAGACAGACAGACAGACAGACAGACAGACAGACAGACAGACAGACAGACAGATAGATAGATAGATAGATAGATAGATAGATAGATAGATAGATAGATAGATAGATAGATAGATAGATAGATAGATAGACAGACTGACAAACAGACACAGACAGACAGACACAGACAGACAGATATCTAGCAGACAGATAGATAGAGATAGATTAGGCAGACAGATAGATAGACAGACCTGGTAGACACATAGATAGATAGAAACTTTAATTTCATGACTGTGATCGTTCCGACATTACAAGTAATCTGGTAATAGATTTCGATCTATGTTTCTACAGCTTAATTCCTAACTTTCTAGCGCTTGCATTCAGCTACCATGAAAGCTGAAGACTCCTTTATATGTCAGCAGGTATATACACACTTTTACACATATTATACAAAGTAATATACATGCTTTGCTGTTGTGCCTTGAATGTCCAATGCCAAATGCCAATGTTCGCCTGCTCATGCTGAACTTCTTATCCGTTGTTCACGGACCTCCACAAGGCAACGGCATCCTTTCTCGATCACTGGCCCTGTCACCTGGAATGGACTTCCTGTGTCGATTCGCCTTGTGCCCAGGGATCACTCCACCCTGTTCTTATCTAGCATTAAGACTGTCCTATTTAGCCAAGGCTGGGTTGGGGTGGGCACTTCTGAGTAGATAGTCTTGAAAGGGCGCTATATAAGTGTTTCTAATAAATAAATAAATATGCACACACACACCCAAACACACACACACAAACACCATACACAATCACACACACAACCACACATACAATCACACACAGACAACCACACATACACATACACACACGAATTTGCAGTGTTATTGTTTGTATGTGCACTTGTTATAGCTTCCCTTCAAGCTCACTACTCAGAGGTGCTCCCGACTGCAGAGCGGACACTGCATCGGAGTTTCACGCCGAAGCGCTGAGCAATTGCGAGCGAAGAACTTGCCCAAGGTCCCTACGAGGCGACTTGAGGTGGATTCGAACCTCGAACCTTCAAGGCAACGACGCCATCACTACACCACCATGCCCCACTATGCTAAGTTCTACTGTAGAGAGCATCAAATGATAGCACAAAGCAGCGCATGATCCCTAATGCAATCTATTCTATTCTAATCTAATCCATTCTTACGACTTCTATAGCGACGGCGCCAACCGAGAGTAGGCTATCTACCACCGACCACGTTACCTATTCACGAGTCCAAACGTCTTATAATACCGTTCCACCCGCTCTCCGTTTCTTTCCACCGTCAATGTTAGAGACGTTTCCACCAAGCAGCAGCAGCAGCAGGTCCCTTTTTTATTCCTTCGGCTCATCTATTTATACTTTATGCCATCCATCATTGCGGATCGCTCGCGCTGCCTCACGGAACAATGGACCGACTGTCGAACGTCTCCTACCGTCCCAACTCAAATTGCCAAACGGTCATCACCGATGACCGACGCAGCCACCACCAGCCCCCCTCCCGTCCCCGGTCCACGGTCCCTACACGTCGCTCCCTTCCTTATTCCGTATTCATCAATTCGCAATGACCGCGTAGTACACCGCTCGGCCCGTCGCTGCTGCTCGCGAGACGTCGGGCGCGGCCCGTCTACTGACCGACCGACCGACCGCCCGACAATATCGTCTTCGCCGCCGTCGTCGTTGTCCGACCCTTGGCTGCGTCTGTCCGGCGTCTTTTTATGTCCTGCGCCGCCGTCTTGTATTATCTGCATATGCAACCGGTCTCTTGGACACGACCAACCCCGCGCGATTGGCTCCCCCCAAGGTCTGCATGGTCGAAGGTTTTCGATATAAAAGCATGTGAAGTCTTTTCAAAGAAGGCGGTGATTCTGTTGTTTTGTAGAAGCTTATAAGATGGGAACGGGATCATTTTTTCTTTTCAGTTTTTTTTCAGTGGAAGAAGAAATTGTAGTTTGTCAATATTATGGCTGTTGCAATGCGTTTAAGTAGCACCACAATAACTGCAGTATAATAAAATGCAAAACAACTGTATTTGATACAATACAATACGGCTGTATTTGATACAATATAAGGTATTTTGATACAACACAATTGTTTTTGATACAATACAGCACAACTGTACTTGATACCATACAAGGTATTATGATACAATACAGTACAACTATTGCATACAATACAATACAATTCAACTTGTACTTGATACAATACAAGGTATTTTTATACAATACAATACAACTGTATTGATACATTGCAATACAAAAACCACCGTATTTGATACATTGCAATACAAAAACCACCGTATTTGATACAACACAATACATCTGTATTTGACACAATACAATACATCTGTATTTGATACAATACAATACATATGTATTTGATACAATACAATACATCTGTATTTGATACAATACAATACATATGTATTTGATACAATACAATACATCTGTATTTGATACAATACAATACAACAGAGGTTCTCGACCGGTGTGTCGCGAAATAAAATAATAATAATAATAATAATAATTAATAATAATAATAATAATAATCATAACAATTTATATGGCACCCTACCGCTATACAAGGGTGCCTAAATATGCTCTTTTTTACCTAATTTTTTAGTTACCTATCTATCATGTTCATTCACTAGTCTCGTTAATGGGCAAGTACCCCAAGCCTCCAGAGACCTAAGTTGTAGGTTACTCACAAAATCTGTCAATCGCCCGACGTCTTACTGTCCAAAGAAAATTCATGAGCAAAAATCCCAAACAATTAATGTAGACTCGTAAAACGACGCAGAATCATAGATTTAGATCGCTGGAATTTAGAATTTTAGAATCATTAGAAACTAAAGAAGTGTTCAGTGTCAACATATTCATCCATTAGAAATTTTAACAATTTAAAATAGATAGGCTATTTTAACTTTAACATAGACCCATAGTATTTTAAATTTTAAAGATATTGACATAGCTACGATTGCATGGTGGGTCGCCAAATTTGGTTGCACTAGTTTAGGTGTGTCGCGTGCGGAAAAAGGTTGAGAACCTCTGCAGCACAATACAATACAATATAACTATATTTGATACAATACAATACAAATGTATTTGACACAATATAATACAAATGTATTTGATACCGTACAGCGCAACAGTATTTGATATTGCCCTCTTTCCAAAGTTCCAAAGTCAAAAGTACACACACAAACACATAACAGCAACCACGAGTGTGAAGGACTTATCAAATAAAGGTCCTTATAGGCTGTCCACCTGCAGGCTTGTAGCTCAAACCTAACATTTTCCCAATTACATGTACAAGTCGAAGAGCGCACTATCATCCATTCAGCTACCATGTCCACTACGGCACTGGACTCACCGTTAAATATATATTCAGCACATCGCACCAGTTCTGCCCACCTTCTTCTGTGTAAATATAATAGAGATCTAATTTGTTTAAAGGAAGATTTTTGCATCCCGGGAGACATGAACGGGGAGAAGACTGATGAAAGTAACCCTCGAAGAAGGAGAAGGGGGGTCGATGAAATCAACCCCACCCTAAAAACGACGGAATTCCGACTGTGGTCTGTTGAACAATCGCCTTTGTTCCAATGCGCTGAAAAACACTTATTTCAACTCCAACGTCGATGGCTCCGATGGATCCTTTGCGTGCTGCTTCCCCCAAACAATTCCCCCATCCGTGATTGCGAAATTACGAACCATTGCATGCTGCCCAGCCCCGCCCCGCCTCGACTGGCCCGGCCAGCCCTGAGCCTAGACGCATGCAGTGCTGCTGATATTCCTCCACATTTCGAGCGACTAAGGCGATTTGCAAAAATTCCCATTAGAATAACGGAAACTGGAAATTTAGAGCAGGATATTAGCCTACTCTCGGCGCCAGCAACAAAAACCGGAAAGCAACAGAGGAGGTCTTGCACTAACTGGCCATTTCTTTCCGGCAACAAAGTAACAAAGTTACTTAAAAGTTAACATGATTTGATTTGATTTGATTGAAGTTAGCAAAGTGAAGCACCTTCGTGAGACTATTTCAGGCACTACATAAATGTCCATATACATACATACATACATACATACATACATACATACAGGGTGGCTCAAAAAAAATGTACCACCGGATAAAATGCGATAACTTCGCAACCGACTGACATTTTTCTGTGAAAATTTTCCAATTTGCAGGGAATGAATTTCCAACAACACCTGAAAGTTTCATATGAAAATTTTCATGCTTGCAAAAGTTACAGCTATTTAATCTTCTAGTTCTTTCTACTGGAACGGCTATGACTCAGTCCCGATCCTCTGCATCAGTCGGTCCCTCTCTTTGGCATACGCTGTCTCCATCTGACGATGATGACGTACAAAGGTGATGATAAATATTGGTTATTTATTTGAGGTGATCATCTAGACATGAAACCTCGTAATAAATGTTATCAATCGGGAAAAAAGCTCAGCTTTGTTTGTATGTGCACTTGTTATAGCGCCCCTTCAAGCCCCCTACTCAGAGGCGCTACCGCCTACAGCGCGGACACTGCATCTGGTTTTCACGCCGAAGCACTGAGCAATTGCGAGTGAAGGACTTGTCCAAAGTCCCTACGAGGCAACTTGAGGTGGATTCGAACCTCAAACCTTCGGGCTTCAAGGCAACGATGCCGCCACTACACCACCACTACACCGCCGCGCCCCTCAGCAGTCGATTTGCCTTCCGTCCAAAACGGACGTTCCCCCCCAACCCCCACAAACCCGAATTCCCCAAAGCAGGAGGCTAGATAAAATACTGCGTGACCAGATAACAACACAAGGTGACCAGACATCTCCATAATAAATCCACGTTCAACACTAATGCATAAAATAATTTGTCAGCAGAAAATTGTCTCAGATTCGAAAGTCTAATTATTATTAATTACTGACCTTCTGCCAGGCTATGACGGGCTTCGGGTCGCCATCGGCAACGCACGGCATGAGGACCGTCTGGCCAACGCGCCGCTGGTAGACGGGCAACGGGCGAACGATGAAAGACGGCAGATCTACAGCAGAACCAACATCAACATAAGTTTATCACTGTGCACAACAGACTTGCTCATTTCTGTGTTGGGGAGTGGACGGCCCAGTCCAAGGGATGACATGACAGGGCTACCATGTGTGGCCCATCAGAGGGACCAGTGAAAAGGAATAGATGAGGCAGAGATACAATAGGAAATTTCACATGAGAGTACAAAGGGCGTCTTATTCTCAGTGCATCCAGCACAGCGTATGGTATGCATGTGGGGCGAAGTGGCGTAGTAATGGGTTTGGTGCCTTGGAGCCGAAGGGTTCCAGTTTCGAATCCACCTTAAGCCACGGTGTATGGACCTTGAGCAAGTCCTTCACAAGCAATATTGCACATGAACTTCGACGTGAAACTCTGACGCAGTGTCTGAACTGTAGTTGGGAGCGCCTCTGAGTAGCGAGTTTGAAAGGGCATTATATCAAATATGAGAAATAAATAAATAAATAAATGCAGATATAAGGTCAAATTTCGGTTTACCACCGATTAGTCAAGCAGATGCATTTAAAGGGCAGATTGCAATTTTGAGACAAGACAGAAGTCCAATCCATAGGGAGAAAAGAGCATTGAGCAGTTGATTCAGGAGGATTTAAATACATGGGTCAGAGCTTGTGTGGAAAGCATTTGTCGCAATGTGCATATCCATCAAGATGATTTAGCAAGATCCAAGATGAGTGAGCAAGATCAAAATTGATTTAGCAAGATCGAAAATGATTTCGTAAAATTGAAGATGATTTAGCATGATCAAAGATGACTTAGCACAATCAAAGATGATTCAGCAAAATCAAAGATGATTTAGAAAGAATGAAGATGATTTAGAAAGATCAAAGATGATTTAGAAAGATTGAAGATGATTTGGCAAGATAAACAGACATTATTCATATGATCAAGGATCACACCCAAATCTCTCACAGATGAGGAGAATGCAACGAAATCGGGGAAAAGAAAAAGAAGGAACGAAGGGCACGAAGGGCTAGAAGCTACTAAATCAATTCATTTAGGAGACCCAGACATGACTACAAAGTGAAATAAATTGAGTCTTGGGGGTTAGAGTTCAAACGAAGGCGGTTTGAAGACATCCATACAACCGAAGTCTCGAGGGCATGCACAGCCTGATCAACCAGAGAGCAGCAGCTGCAGCAGCGCCCGTGCCATGGACATCAAGAGCACCCAAATATACAAGAAAAAATGCAATGTTTAAGACGAAGTACATAAAAGTCATATCTTACACATGTATGTATGTATGTGCACTTGTTATAGCGCCCCTTCATGAGAACTATTCAGAAGCGCTCCCGACTACAGCACGGACACTTAATCGGAGTTTCACACCAAAGCGCATGAGCAATTTCGAGTGAAGGACTTGCTCAAGGTCCCTATGAGGCAGCATGAAATGGATTCGAACCTGCAACCTTCTGGCTGCAAGGCAACGAACACGTTCAACATACCCAATACACCACTGCACCCCACATGCTCTAGACACACTTTAAATGTACACGTCAAGAGCCTGTGATGAACACCTATAATTTCGATGCAAACTTGGATCCTGCAGTCACCGCAAGAAAAATCAGAGTTGACAGAACACGCATTGCATGAGTACCAACTGCTATGTCCGCTGCTAGACATTGGTAAAGCAGACACTAGTTGAGTGGTGCGTTCATAAAATGCTCGATTGCAGTCTTACGATCCATTGAGCTTTTTAACATGAATGAATGATAAGGAGTCTATTTGGATGCCAACTGCATGGGGGTTGTATCTGGAGTTTTTCTTCTCATAGTCTGTTTGATTATACCACGAATGCTTCTGAATATCAATGACAATACCAATATCAATGACAATACCATTCTTGCATTCAGACAGCTGTTAGAAAGAGTTGACTGGTCACCCATATTATCTCTTTGCAGTAATAACGAGACTGACTTAGCATACAATTTATTTGTTAACTTAATTAAACAAAATTACGACTTAGCTTTTCCTCTACGACCAAAGTCGACTGCTAAAAGAAAAACTCCTCAAACTCCTTGGATGACTCGAGGGCTGTTAAACTCTACTAAAAGAAAAGAAAAACTTTATGTTAAATTTATAAAAAATCCCACACCAGTAAATAAAGCCAAATTTACCACCTATCGCAATAAATACAAAATTGTTCGCACAAAAATGGAACAAGATTACTATGCCAATGAATTTGCCAAGTATAATGGCAACATAAAACAAACGTGGCATTTAATTAAATCTATTGTTAAGTCGGAAAATATGAATATACAATTAGAGGAACTATTAATCAACGGCAAAACGATTGATGACCCGGCGCTCATAGCGCATACTTTTAACACTCATTTTGCAAATTTGCCCAAACTTTTAGCGCAAAAAATACCACCCTCAGCCAAGCCATACCAAGACTACATGCCAGCTTCTGCACTTAATTCCTTTGCTGTCCTACCGACTTCCTTTCAAGAGCTATTAACTATCAACACAACCCTCAAAGACACCCACAGCACTGGTCCTGATGACTTGAATCCACATGTATTGTCTTCTCTCATGGACTTATTAGCATCTCCACTTAGCGAGGTGATAAATTGTTCACTTAGAACTGGAATAGTCCCATCGGACATAAAATTAGCAAAAATTACACCTATCCATAAGCAAGGTAATAAAAATGAGGTTTCAAATTTTAGACCAATCTCTATACTACCATTTTTTTCTAAATTTTTTGAGAGGGTAATGTACGACCGCCTCTACTCTTTTATCACCCAGAACAAAATATTATACCCCTTTCAACATGGCTTTCAAACAGAACACTCAACCTTTATGTCATTACTGGATATACAAGACAAAATATCTCATGCTATGGATAATAATGAATATTCCATTGGCATTTTTCTCGACTTAGCTAAAGCTTTCGATACCGTCAGCCACAATATCCTGTTAAATAAACTTGAGAATTATGGGATCAGAGGTATCGCACTCACATGGTTTACAAATTACTTAAACAACCGCCACCAACAAGTCTCATGTAATGGGAAATTATCCAGCTTCCAAAAAATTGTTTTTGGGGTCCCTCAAGGCTCAATCCTGGGGCCTCTTTTATTTCTAATATACATTAATGACCTCCCTAGCTCTGCAACGTTTTTACATTACATCCTATTTGCTGACGATTCGAATGCTTTTTACTCCCACCCCTCTTATGAACAGCTAATTAAAATAGCAAATAATGACCTAGAAATGGCCAGTGAATGGTTCAGAGCCAACAAGCTTTCACTGAATATTGCAAAAACCAGTTATATAATTTTTAGATCTAGTAAAAAAAACCTTGCTCCACCTCCTGATAGTAACTTGCTAATTGATAATATATCAATACCGCAAGTATACTCATCTAAATTCCTGGGGGTACACATTGACCAGCACTTAAAATGGAATATACACACAGCTGAGATTTCCAAAAAAATTCAAAAAATATAGGCATAATTCACAGAATAGCCTATCTCCTTCCACCTCATGTACTAAAAACATTATATTTTACACTTATACACCCATACTTAAGTTACTGCAATCTCATTTGGACATCTACATACGACACTCACCTAACTAAGCTAAATAGACTGCAGAAAAAAGCCATAAGAATTATTACTAAATCTCCCTTTAATGCTCACACTAGCCCCTTATACCAACAATTGA
This sequence comes from Lumbricus terrestris, assembly GCA_949752735.1. Lineage (NCBI taxonomy): Eukaryota > Metazoa > Annelida > Clitellata > Crassiclitellata > Lumbricidae > Lumbricus > Lumbricus terrestris. The sequence continues at coordinate 26,481,752 of OX457050.1, forward strand.
ACGTGCTAAAAATATCCCAAATTAAATTCATCCAAACTAGTACATTTATGTATATTTATGACAACAACCTTCTTCCACTTGCATTCTCATCCTATTTTAGACCTAACTTATATACTAAAGGCATTAGAAATAATAGAGCCTACATAAGTGTCTTTGCAAAAACGAACACTAGAAAATTTTCTATTAAGTACCAGGGTCCTCTTTTATGGAATAACATACCAGAAAGTATTCGTGCATCCAGGAGTCTCGCTAAGTTTAAAATCCAAATCCGTGCATACACATTAAACAATGTAAAATGAGCTCCTTTATTTAACCAATGTTCATGCTTATTATTATGTTTTTGATATATGTTTTGAGGGAAAGTATCCCGTTGCTTCTGTTCATTTGCTTTCAAAGCACCGCCATTAATTAATTAATATCGCATCTGCTTTTTATCTTCTATTGTTACCCCAATGAATTTTCTGGTAAATAGGCCCCACTAGCGGGATCATTCCCTTCGGGTAGCCTATTGGTTCTGCCACACTCAGTATTGGTTGCTTACCTGTCCATATAATCGCAAATGTTAACTAGCAATCAATCACTGTGTGTACTATTCTGTAAGCAAAATTGTCTGCTTGTCTTTGTTTTTTTTGGTGGATCAATAAACCAATTGAATTGAATTGAATGGACTATTGCCCAACAAATCTACAAGCAAATAAATTAGGATAAGAAAAGGTAGGTACAAATTTTGTAAATAAGATAATTATGGCAAAGAATAAAAAAAGCTACGAATAGGAAATATAAAATTAGCTTTGATTATTTTAATTATATAAGGTACAAGTTAGGAAAGGGAAAAAAAATAAGATAGGGTAAGAAATTAGATAGCGTGCGATTATGAAAGGTAAGCTTATGTAAGATTTAATAAACAGCAATGTTGGAAAAGTTAAAGTTAGGTATAAGACAAAATAAGGTAGGTATATTATAATAGATAAGATAGTGCAAAGTACCAGACAAGGTGAGTTAAGAGTTTTAAAAATATGAAAGGTGCCATAAGGAAAAGGGTTGTAAAGCGAAAGATAAGGTGAGATCAGACAAAAAAACGACTACTGCATGACAATTAATAAGATTGGACAAGGCACAAGATAAGGTGAGATAAGATATAAATATAGGTAAGGTATTATAATGAATAAGAATATGATAGATATAAGATACATAGTGTGAGATTAGGTATATATTAGCATGGCATCATAACGGATGCAATAGTGTAAGGTATAAGATATTGATGATATAGGATAAACGTAAGAAAGTTACCATACGGGATAAGATAGCGTAAGGAATAGCGTAGGGTAAGATAAATATAAGTAATACGTCATAAGGGACAGGATAGTGTATATGGTAAAAAAATGATGTGATAGAATCAAAAAATAATAACCATAAGGTAAGAGATAAGACAATGCAAGGGATAAAGAAATGTAAGCTATAGCAAGTATAACGTCTACAGGGTGGCTAAAAAAAAAACGTACCACCGGGGAAAATGCGATATCTTCGCCGCCGATTGAACTTTTTCTGCGAAAATATCCCAATTTGTAGGAGAATGAATTTCCAACAATCCCTGAAAGTTTCATTTGAAACTTTTCATGTTTGCAAAAGTTACAGCTGTTCAAACTTAAAATTTCGTTTTTTCAAATATCCGCGGAAAATTTACGTCACTTGTAGATTTCCATGTCATATGATATCACTTTTCCCTACGACCTCAGCATTCGGTTTTGCAGTTTATTGTAAGGTATAATGAGAGTGTCCACTCTCTGCCTTAACACAAGCTCAAATTCTTTTTGTGAAGCTTAGTATGGCCTTGTTGGTCGGGTCCTGCGGCAACTGACCCCACATTAGCAGCAAGACTTGCTTCAGCTGGCCAATGTTCTCCAACTTGGGATTAAATGTCTTGCAGCGTTCCAGCATAGCTCCCCAGACGTGATAAACAAGAGGGTTAAGGTCTGGCGAGTTTGTAAATCATCTTTGCCAATGCATTTACTTCAGTTGATGTCAATAAGGTAGCGCCATCATAATCAACCTTGCCGTGCGAGCAAGCAGGCGCACTGTCCTGCTGCATAATAAAACCAGATGTTAGAGCATACCTGGTCTTCAATGAGTCTGGGTAAGCGAGTTCAATGATGAGTTTGACATCTAACCTACTGAATGGGATTAATTGCAGTCTTTTCTTGCAGCCGCAACACACGCCGGCATATCTGATGCCGAAACCACGATTTGCTTTGCAAACTTGACCTTTCGATTACCAAGCGAATTTCGTGAAAATCGCGCTTTTTCCGTCAGATCAAGCGACCACTTCCTGCCTCTCTTCCGACATCTGATCTTCGTTACATAAACCCGTTTGCAGATAGTCTTCAATGTGCTCAGGCTCCACTTTTCACTGGGTATTTTGCTATGATCACGCGATGTCTCAGTCTCTGTTCATGCAAAGTCCGAGTTCCCATTTTATCTTTTGCAGAAACTTTGCCCATGACGTTCATTGTTTGGGTTCACCAATTGAGACCTTAATCTATAAAATATCACCAAATACCAGCAGATTGCTTCATAAACAGCTTCTTTACAGCTCATAGTGAGGTCGTATGACATCATCATCAATGTGTGTGTGTTGTAATTTGCCAAACATCCTAATGAAATCACTTGTATTGGAGCATGATTCTCCGGATAATTGAAAAAACGAAATTTTAAGTTTGAACAGCTGTAACTTTTGCAAACATGAAAAGTTTCAAATGAAACTTTCAGGGATTGTTGTATATTCATTCCCCTTCAAATTGTGAAATTTTCGCAGAAAAACCCCAATCGGCTGCGAAGATATCGCATTTTCCCCGGTGGTACGTTTTTTTTTGAGCCACCCTGTAGGTACAAGACCGTACAAAACCGTTATCCGAAAGCATCCTCGGAGATTTGAGCCGTGCAGGGCTTGAAGTACATTTCGTCTGACAACTAGATGCAATAGGAAATTGAAAAGCGCGGAATAGTGTTTCCTTCCGAATAACACCGCCTGACAACGGACCGTCAATTACTTTCCCTGACCACAAACCGTCGGGAACGAACACACTACGAAACAGCACTCGCCAAAGACATCTGAAAAATGGTCGCCGAGCCCGGGGTCGGTCGGTCGGTCAGCATGCCTTCAAGAAACCGTCGGGAGCCGAAATTCAACAGGAGAATCGCCGACGTAGTCGTAGAATTGATCTGAAATGCAGCTGCCGCCGCCGGACCATGCAGCCAGCAATCAATGCTGGCGGGCAACCCGCGGAACACAAAGTGCCACTCAACTTCTAAAAGCAGTGATGAAGCGGCGCAGCACAAAAGAATGATTTAAGACTGGTCCACATCGCACGACTTGTCTTTTGTGAAGAAAGCTGGCTTCTCGAGTCGGTCGGGGGGGGGGGGGTGAGGGGTGAGGGGAGGGTGAAGGACTAGCGCTAAAAATCTCGCAATCCTTTGTGTACGGGTTCCAAGCATAGCTTCCTAAAAGCATTCAACTGTCACCGATTTGCCAGACGACGAAAGATTTATGTCATTAAAATCCTTTTGCCCATAACAAGCAGATGCCTGCGCTTTTTCCGAATCAGAAAAGGTGGCTTTCAGCAGAAACGTTTTTCCAGCGTGCATACAGACATTGATGTTCTTATACTAATTTAGAAATAAATCTTGAAGACGTTTTTCTTACAGTCTAAATAACTCTAGGAGTAAATCGTCAAGATGAATTTCTTACAACCTAAATAGCTCTAGGTCTAGGAATAAATCATCAAGAGGTTTTTCTTACAGTCTAAATAACTCTAGGAGTAAATCATGAAGATGTTTTTCTTACGGTCTAAATAACCCTTAAATCTTCGGACATGATTCATTGCTGTGTAAGTAACCAAGTCTGAATATTCTTGACCAAACGTCCTGATAAAATTGTGCCCAAAAGCACACATAAGAGCTTCTAACTAACTTTTCTGGCAGTCCACTTGAATTTGAATAGCAGGATTTGGAATGCATAAATGATCCAAAATCACACACTATTGCACACAAAATCAAAAATCAAATCAAGTTTATTGCTCCCTTAAAAGAAAAAGTACAACAGTTACACATTTTGACTTGCTAATATAGATAAGAAAATTAGGTATAATTACAGGTACAAACGAGTAGTATTTCAAGGAAGCAATAGGAGCCCCAGAAGGGAAGATCCCGCTATAGTTAGGGGCCCTAGATAAATGATTATTCACGACAAAGATGATGAATAAATGACGCTTGTTGGGTTAGTAGTACAAGTGGGAGATTTGCATGTAGCTGAGTGATTAATGGAGGTGATATGAAGGAATAAATTTGAGGCACAATGAAACATAAGAGGGCAGACAGAGAGAGAGATAAAGAAAAAAGGAAGAAAAAAAAGAAAAGAGTAAAAAAGTTATTCTCTGACCAACAGCAAACGATAATATTTAGTTTTATATGACATTTTTCGCTGCATGCGCACATATCAGACGTTTAAAATGAGTGAAGGCCATGCCCATCTTAAGACTAGGTGGTAAACTGTTCCATATTAAGGGTCCTTGATATTTTATAGAAAACTTACACGTGTTAGTTCTAGGATAAATGCTTATGTAGTCAGAATGAAACGAAGGTAACCTACTGCTAAAATGCTTAAAGAACCTCTTGCATATGTCTTTTCTATAAATAATTATTATATCATTGCTTGTTAATTGAAAGTTTTGTAATTTTTAATGCAACCGATGATATCGTTTTGACTAGCACAGATATAAAAGAGTATTAGTACTCTAGTATTTGGGTTTTCTTGCAGCCTCCCTATAAATTTCTCATTATGTGTGACAATTTTTCAGGTCATGACAGACTTGCCACTTAGTAAACAAACTAGTAGCAAAATTGAAGGGTAGAATATACCAGATTCTATGACTACCCTTGTTATGTTTGAATGAACCGTAATGGATTAGCAGTGTCACAAATCAAAGAAATAAAATTCCAATTTCTGTCATTAAAATTGGCTGCAAATCTGAAGTGCCCTCTATTCATCTAAACCTATATGTACACGTCTTTCAAATGACCTTGACTCTGCTATTTTCAATGAATTGATCGGGCTTGGCCCTTTTCGATACCGCTACCCTATCAAATGAACGTTGCCTCTCCCCAACCCCATTTAAGTCCAGGCTGCCGTAGCCTAAGGTTTAAATCTCTTAAACAAACCACCAATGACATCTGCTATACAGATGCAACTACGATTCAATAGCAATGCAAGTTGGGAGCTACCTCACAGCGTCGAAAATCAGTGCACGTGACACGAAACGGAGTATCCCCCTGAAAGCTATCCAGGGAGATGAATTAATCTATCCCCCGGATGGAATTAACCGGTCTATACTATCCGGGGGATAAACCATTCTATATATACCCTTAAATTTTGAAAAATGTGCATAATAACTTTTTTTATGCTGTAATCAAAATTTAAAGTGGCTCTAATTGTTTTAAGTGTTCTAAGCAAATAAAGCAATGCTCAGATAAAGGCAACTCGAATTTATTTAGTGACTCTGAGTGTTCTTAAGTGTCTTAAATGTTTTAAGTGATCTAAAAACAGGGCAAAACAAATTATCTAGTAGGAATAAACATACCTGTTAGTGCCATTGTTCAAAACAAAGCAGATGAAAATTAATTTGCCAAAAAATACAAGCGGAAGCGGTTTTTCGACTTTTTTTATTTATGGGGATACAATTAATACGGGGCATACTCTATTTCGTGACACAGGCTTCAGTGCAAGTTCACAGAATTCGACAACAGATCGAATTATTCGAATATGAAGCACTACAGAATTTCACTAGCGCATCAACTGGTATCTAGTTTCATTTAGCGACGAGAAACTGACTGGGACTTCATTCCCGTGAAGCCATACAATGGAGGAAAAGCTTTCCATATTGCATTTCTTGTGCTTTCTATTCACACACATTGCAGCTGCTGATTCAGCCGGACTGCACTAGTCCTCTAACTGCTAAGCTCACGGGGTGGATGGGGGGACAAACCAGGCCGATATCTGCAGGACATCAGTGACACAAATTGGACCAGCCAGGGTCCAATAAACAAGTTCGTCTCGGTCACATGACTATGCGTCCTAAAATCACATCAAGATGTCCAATTCTCATCTCAGAACAAACCAAAAGTGTCAGCACCACAAGCAGCTATTTCGGGTCATGTCATCCCAGATTTCCGGAAAGCACACTCGAGATTTCGCCGAAAAACAGGATGCTCGTCTTGCTGGAATCATCAACAAAAAGACGCAACCGAATTGTATTCGCACTTGATTCAATTTCTGTCCAGTGTCGTTGGCTCGCGAGCTGGTCGCTAATTTATTTTCCTTTTCTCCGGTCACAACGCGTGACCGAGTGTAACGAGAAGCGTCATATCAAGTGGTGGCGTGCCGTTCAAAGTTCCGCTGGACAAGCAAGACCAATGTTGTGTCAGACAGCAAAATAAAGGTAGCAAAGAAGGTAGTAAAGAACCTAGATTCAATCTGTTTTTAAGCAGATCAAGAACAGTTTCAATCGCAGCAGAAGATAAACCAAAATCATCGACATCCAAAGTGAAATCGTCAAGTCAATAAGAACCTGCTTTAAAGTAGGTTTCTTCAAGAGGTGCTATATAAATATTGTGTCTACGACAACAAGATTTGTTGAATAAATCGAGCGTTGATTGAAATTCTCTGAATGAATAAATGAATGAATGAAGGTAAGAATGAATGAATGAGTGAATAAGTGAATGAATGAAGGTAAGAACGAATGAATAAGTGAATAAAGGAATGAATGAAGGTATGAATGAATGAAGGTAAGAATGAATGAATGAATGAGTGAATAAAGGAATGAATGAGGGTAAGAATGAATTAGTGAATGAGTGAATGAATGAATGAACGAATGAACGAATGAGGCTAAGAATAAATGAATGAATGAATGAAGATTGAATGAATGTAATAATGAATGAAGCTATGAATGAATGAATGAAGCAATGAATGAATGAAGGTAAGAATGAATGAATGAGTGAATGAATGAATGAAGAGTGAATGAATGAAGCTAAGAATGAATGTAATAATGAATGAAGCTATGAATGAATGAATGAAGCAATGAATGAATGAAGATAAGAATGAATGAATGAATGAATGAATGAGTGAATGAATGAATGAATGAATCCACCACCGTCTGCTGCGGAAGGGGAACTACACCAAGCGAGTTGGCGCTGGTGTTCCTGTGTACCTGGCAGCAGTGATGGAATACCTGGCTGCCGAAGTGCTCGAGCTTGAGGGAAACGCTGCTCGCGACAACAATGAATGAACGAACGAATGAATGAACGAATGAATGAAAGAATGAATGAACGAATGAATGAAAGAATAAATGAACGAATGAATGAATGAATGAATGAACGAACGAATGAATGAATGAAGAAGTCAACTGAGAATCAATATCCAGCCTCAGTGATGTACTAGCCATTCAAAGCTTTCATTAGGTCATGTCGCAGTCAGATCCAAAATCCGCTGACGTTACTAGAATTCAGAAGCTGACAAGAAAATGCAAAGTACCAAAAGGATGCTAGGCATCAAATAATAGACGTTGTGTTTATGCATTGCACCTCGAGCCACCGTGCAGGGATCTTGTGCAAGTCCTTCACCCGCAATTGCTCAGCGCTTTGGCGTGAAACTCCGATTCAGTGTCTGCGCTGTAGTCGGGAGCGCTTCTGAGTAGAAATCTTGAAGGGGCGCTATAACATGTGCACATACATACAAACATACAAACAGTTCTCATCCAATCAAAACAAATGCAATCTAATCTAATATAAGCTGAATTCTGTAGAGCCATTTATCATAATGCACCCTCATATAATATAATAATATCATAATTTATCATAATTTATCATAAGACTGTGATTGAAACTGCAATGAAACATCATAATCCATCACAGAAACCAAATCGAAATCCAAGAGATTAGCGAAACCAGAAGCCTGGCTACGCTAGGTATTCACGTTGAAAGCGACGAAGCCTAAGTTTGGAGCTGAATGACATCAAGGAACTGACAGAGTGAACTGATCTTAATTGGCAGCAAGCTTCACAGCTTACAACATGCAATGGAGAAAACCTGAGAACCGAACACTGATCATGCATAGAGCAAAGCAAGAGTCACAGCTATCACTGATTGAGTGCAACATGTTTGCATAATGGGTTAGAATGCACTGCTGTGCATGCAGCATACAGAAGTTGGATTTACCACACAGCACATGATCACTTGGAGGGAGCGGGGAGAAGGGGAAGACCATGCAGAGAATGATTGCAGGACATAGAAGAGTGGTGTGGGATGAGTGCGCAGGAGCTGACAAACCGGGCACGGGACAGGGAATCATAGAAGAGAGTAGTCAAGTGCGCAGTGGACACCTACAGCCCATGGATAATGAAGAAGAAGACATGATCACTTTGTGTCCACTTCAGCTAAGAGAACCTACATAAAAGACACCTTCAAGAAATTGCCCTACAGAAACAAATATGCTTGAAGACGCAGAGTGACCAATTTTTCTTTTATGTTTACTTGTGGTGAAAGGAACAATCAAGCTGGGGTCGGTTGGATTAAAATGCAAAACAACGTATCATCCGAATGACAGAACAAGTGACGGTTGCTCAACCAGGAGATTACAAACAAACTAGTTCAATCGCAAGTCCTATTAGCATCTTTTCATTCCAGCATCACGTCTGACTTCATTCCATCTGGCACCATCCTCCAAGCAGTCGACAGAAACAAATTAGCGTCTTCGACATTTCTCTTTACGTCCAACAACAACAAACCCCAACCACGCATACTGCATCTTCCGCGATTATCCACTTCAGCTCCCGATGTATAATCAGATGCCATGGTGGCACTCATCATGTCCACAGACAACAAATATAATTTGTGAGACGTGGTGGTGTAGTGGGTATGTTCGTTGCCTTGCAGCTGAAGGGTTGCGGGTTCGAATCCACCTCAAGTCGCCGCATAGGGACCTTGGGCAAGTCCTTCACTCACAATTGCTCAGCGCTTCGGAGTGAAGCTCCAATGCAGTGTCCGCTCTGTAGTCGGGAGCGCCTCTGAGTAGGTATCTTGAAGTGGGCGCTATAACAAGTGCACATACAAACAAATAAATAAAGGAGGGTTGCAGGTTCAAATCCACCTCAAGCCACTTCGTATGGGGACCTTGGGCAAGTCCTTCACTTGCAATTGCTCAACGCTTTGGCGTCAATCTTCGATTCAGTGTCGGCGCTGCAGTCGGGAGCGCTTCTGAGTAGGAATCTTGAAGGGCGCTATAACAAGTGCACGTACATACCTAATTCGAAAAAATCTATTCTGTCTTGTCTCTGTCAAAATAATCTGTTGCTTCTTCGTCCCAGCTATTTCATAATATCCGATCACTTCACTTGTTTGTCTGTCTGTCTGTCTGTCTGTCTGTCTGTCTGTCTGTCTGTATGAACAGATGAATTCACTCATTAGAATGATTGACACGTTGGTGTCACCTGTTAACAGACATCTCTCAGCATTTGCACATTAAAAAAATCAATTATGTTGAGCAGTCATAGGCGTACGGGAGATTTCAGCAGTGGGGGGCAAAGATTTCACTTCTGCCCGAAAAAACAAATCCTGAAAAAGTTGATGACCCTTTTTTTAGTCATTTCCCAGTCTACTTGCCCGAATAACAGACTTGCCCGACAAGTTGACGACCTTTTTTTAGTCATTTCCCAGTCTGCTTTCCCAAAAAATAGACTTGCCCGAAATTGCCGGAAAAGTTGACGACCTTTTTTTAGTCATTTCCCAGTCTGCTTTCCCAAAAAATAGACTTGCCCGAAATTGCCGGAAAAGTTGACGACCTTTTTTTTTAGTCATTTCCCAGGTCTGCTTGCCCGAAAAACAGTTTTGCCCGAAATTTGGGGGGGATTTGCCCCCCCTGGACCCACGCCTCGTACGCCTATGGTTGAGCTCAATTTTACGCTGGAAAGACCATTTTAAATCATTACCATAACTGCAACTTCAGCAGCAATCAAAAGGCTACTGTAAAGTGTAAAGCTGGGCGACCTAAGCACATGGTGAGAATTGGGGGGGGGGGTTGTGGGATTCAACCCCCTAGTATTTCTTAGGTCGCCATAGTAAAGTTCTCATTGCAAACACACCAAGTCCACAAAAATCAATGGTTCCCCGGTTATTTTTCAACAATTCTCATATTGCTTATGCAGTTTGATAATGGTATACAGCAACTCTTAGAGATTCTTAGAAGCTGGTACAATTAATCAATCAAACAATCAATCAATCAATCAGGATTTATATAGTGCCCCTTCAAGATACCTGCTCTGTTTCGATTGGTATAAGCCTAAATCTGTTCAGACGCAAGTACTATAGCAGACATATGCATGTCAGTCAAATGTCACTGTACGTTTCAACAAATTCAACCATTTTTTAAGTCTCCAGCTGATCCTCATCCTTGTCCTCGTCTTGATAACATGGCGTAATTTAGTGTAACCACCAGGGTGAGAATTGCAGGGGGGTTGGGGGGTTTCAACCCCCCAGTCTTTCTTAGAGCCCCATGGTAAAATCTGCTTTTCACACCCAAATTTCAAGTGGATAATGGTCCAACCCTCCCCCAGTTATTTTTCCACAATTCTTACACTGGTAACCACTACATTGCAACATTGCAGTTTACACTTCCAAGCACCGCCTGTCAAGAATAATTCTCCTGTCAACTTCATACATTCAGGGCCGTTTTATCCAGTAGGCACTGCGTATGGGACTAAGAATATTTCAGGAACCCTACATATGAATACGAATGCCAGAAAACGAGACATCTGCTGAAAATATATCATGAATGACTGAACTACAAGCAAGAATGCAAAAGGAAATTTCAAATTACAATTTAATAATCCTTTTTATTGTAGGCCACTGTGGTCCAGAATGGGATCTCTCCATACTTGCGTGTACTGTAGGTCTATATATATATATATATATATATATATATAAGCTGATGAATATAAGCTGTTGATATATATATATATATATATATATAATCATATATATATAGGTCTACAGTACAACCAACTATATATATATATATATATATATATATATATATATATTTTGGTTGAATAAGATTTATGTAAGGTACCCTGTTAACTCGGACGACAAGATTCTGACCAAAGTTACTGCAAAAGAATATAGGCTGATGAAAGTTTCTGGTTGCTAAAAACGTGGTTTCTATTGGCTGATTCGTCCCAGGCTGCAGACCATCGTCCAGAAACGGAATTAAAGAACAAAAGCCAGAAGAGCATCGTCGACGTCGCCGCCAACGAAACACTTCTCAGGCAAAGGCGGCCCGAAATAAATAGCGCTACGTCTTCTCCCGTTAATCTACTGTTCGCAGAGCACGACTGCAGACTGCAGTTCCTACTGCTGCGGTCCATGACAGCAGTTCAAACATTTGCTCATGTCCGACGGACCTTTTGATGAGAAGACTAATAAGTCAGGGTTGCCGCAATCGCTACTATAAGGAAAGCTCCAGCTCCAATAAATCCGAGCAAATAAACCAGATGGGAAATCACATAAATCAGCGGTGAGTGGAGTTCTTCCTTCAAAGAACCGATCTGAAATATTTGGCTTTCGAAGCCATAGGCATCAAGCTCAGGCAGAGGGAGGAGTGGGGGGATAGTGGGGGTGGGGGGGGGGGGGGGGTGGGGAGTGGGGGACGTAACTCGGGTCTAGAAAGTGACGGTTACCAATGTTCGCAGCATTTCACATTCACTACTGTTGTATAATAATTTATAGCAGAACCATTTAGCCTATATTTCATAAATAATAATAGTAGTAATAATGGTAGTAATAGTAGTAGTAATAATAGTACTTAGTAATAATATTAGTAATAATAGAGATAATAGCAGTAATAATATTAGTAATAAAAATAGTAATAAGTCATAATAGTAGTAATAGTAATAATACTAGTAGTAATAGTAGTAATAATAGTGATGACATTGAGACGACAACAATTAATTAAGATGATCAACTCTTACTCTGTCTCATCTGATCATCCACACAACCCAGATGACATGCACCGCCTCAGCAGCTGCACCGCCCCCTCTGATCCTCTGGCAACCAGACTCGGACCTCCTTTGGAGTCCTTCCATATGGAATGAACTTCATCCATCAGTTTGCTCCACCCTTCTCTCTGGTAGAAGTTTCCTCATCTATCTCTCACCTCAAATCCTGATTTTGAATGAATGAATGAATGAATGAATGAATGAATGAATGAACTTGTTTATTGCACACACACACAAGTCAAATAGTATAAACAAGCCTCAACAAACATAGTGCAAAAGGAATCAGGAAAAAGCTAACAGCTTATATAACCCTGACCCCTAGCTTCAAGACTATTTTTAGTGCAAGTCAGTATTAATACTTAACTAAAACTTAATTAATACTTAATTAATTAGAACATAACTGAAAGTAATAGGGATAAACATACAATGCAATAATGATAATAATAATAATAATAATAATAAAATTGTAATATTAAATCATGTTAATAAAATCATATTAATAGATGGTAATAATAATAATACTAAAATAATAAAAATAATAAATAATAGAAACAGCATATTATTGCAGCAGTAAATCCTCACAGTCTACAAAGGATTAGAGACTCGGAAACATCATAATAAACAGTCAGGATACTAACATACAATGTCTAGAATGCTGCAAGATAAATGCAGGTATAAAGAAAGACCAAACTTAATCAACATATGCAATAGTTTGAAAACAAAGTCTTTTTAACATTTTTCTTGAAGGCACATACACTATTTTCCCTCTTCACATCATCTGACAGAGAGTTCCATAAACGGGGACCTAGAATTCGGAAGCTATTAAAGCGGCAGGTGGTACGTGCAAAGGGAACAACATATTTACTCGATCCACGAGTATTAAACGAGTGAAATTGAGCCACTGTCATAAAATAATTTTTAAATATGGGGGGTAAGAGATTATTTCCAAATTTGTACATAAGGACGACGATAGACAAATAGTACAGGTCATAAACTTTGAGAATATTAAGTTTACTGAATAATGGGTTGGAATGGGCTAATAGGGAGAGTTAGAGATAATACGACACGCAGCTTTCTGAAGCTTTAGAATTCGGTCCAAGTTGCAGGATCTGTACGGAGAAGCCCAAATAACACAACAGTAATTGATATAAGGTTCTAGTAAGGTATGGTATAAAAGCTTCAATTTCTCAGTTGGCAGCACATGTCTGACCTTACGTAAAATGCCCACAACCTTGGACACTTTGTTAGTGACCATGTCCACATGTTTGTTCCATTTAAGATTTTCAGTAATAAGAACACCAAGAAATTTAGTTTCACGTACACGAGGGAGATGCACATCATTTACACATATGTCAAAATCTGAGTCAAGAGTCACCTTATTTCCAAATATCATATAGTTAGTCTTATTTAAGTTCAAAGATAATAAGTTGGCGGCAAACCAGTGGCTTAACAGTTTTAAGTCTTCATTCAGAGTTTTAGCTAGCATGAGAGGACAGTGCCCAGTGGCAAAGATATTTGTGTCGTCAGCAAACATGATTAATTTCAAGGCAGTCACAGATTGTAGATCATTTATATACAATATAAATAACAATGGTCCCAATATTGAACCTTGAGGAACTCCACATTTCACAAATAGAGAGGCAGAGGAAGAGTGATTAACAGAAACATATTGTAATCTATTTGATAAGTAGCTACAGAACCAATTAAGAGGCGAGCCTCTAATTCCATAATGTTCAAGCTTATCTAACAAAATCTTATGATTTACAGTGTCAAACGCTTTAGCTAGATCTAGGAAAATTCCTATGGTGAGTTGATGCTCGTCAATAGATTTGCTAATATTGTCTGTGAGCTGAAGCAGCGCCATATAAGTAGACAAGTTTTTTCTAAAACCAAATTGGCTATCCACAAGCAAATCATTTTGAGTTACAAAACCAAGAAGCCTATTATAAACAATTTTTTCCAATATCTTGGCAAAAGGAGATAATATGGAAATTGGTCTGTAGTTGGATACCATAAGTTTATCTCCAGACTTAAAGACTGGAATTACCTTAGCAATTTTAAGTTGATCAGGAAAGACACCATCGACCAGCGATAGGTTAAAAATCTCTGATAGTACGGGAGAGATTTCATGAGAGCATTGTTTTAACGTCGATATCGAAATGTTATCAAATCCTACACTGTGAGAATTTTTCAGGGAAGCTATAATATTGATCATTTCCTGAGGTGAAACCGGGTTAAAGTAAATGGATTGAGGAAGACTGGACTTTAAGTAGTCAGTGTGGCATTCAGGAACTGGCGAAATATTCTGGGCAAGCTGGGGGCCAATATTATTGAAATATTTATTAAATCTGTCAGCCATGGCCACAGGATCAGATAAGGTATTTCCATTGTGGCTAATCTCAGTTACATTATCCTTATAAGTCTTTCTACCAATAATCACATTGATAGTCTGCCAGACCTTATGCAAGTTATTTTTGTGATATTCCAGCTTATCCGCATAATAATTTTTTTCAGCAGCTCGAAGCAGGGTGGTGAGCTTGTTTCTATACGCTTTGTACTTTTGAAAATGGTTACCATTCTTTCCAGTCTTCCCCAAGCATTTTTTATACATATGATTCTTTTTATTAATCGATTTCCTTAGAGCTGGTGTCAGCCATGGAAGTTCAGTAGATTTACGCTTAACCACTGAGGTATAAGGTGGAAAATATAGATCGTAGAAATGAGTGAATTGTTTTAGAAAAACATCGAAAGACACATTAGTGTCTGAGCTGGAAGAAGCATCCCGCCAAGTATGATTGGCCACTGCTTGCTTGAATTTCTCAAGGGACTCATCTGAAAATTTCCTTTTGTGGCTCAAGGATTTAATAGTAGTGGGTTTATGGTTAGGAACAGGAACCACACAGTAAACCGGGAGATGATCAGAGATATCAGTAACCCATATTGAACAAGAATTAATTCCACTAGGATGAGCATTGGTTATAATATTGTCTATCAGAGAGGACGAGGTCTGCGTTATGCGTGTGGGTTTATCAATCAAGGGATAGAAGCCATGAGACAACTGGGTATTAAGAAAATTCCCAGTTTCCTGATGGCTATTACAATGTAATAGATTTATGTTATAATCACCTAGCAGATAACAAGGTTTCTTTTCTTTATCAAGACTTGACAGAAGATTGTCAAATGCAGCGTTAAATAGGGACATGTCAACATTAGGAGGTTTATAAATTACCCCTACAATCATTGCCCCTGAACCACAATTAATCTGGACAAACAGGCTTTCCATTAGATTTTCTTCTACAGGAAAGTTTTTAAGAGAATGGGAGGTAACACTATTGCACTCCAAGAAAAGACCAACACCCCCCACCTATTTTACCAGAGGAGCGGGAACTGAGGAGGTTAATATAGCCAGGGATAAAGGTGGTAGTATGGTCATTGCTGGTGGTCCATGTTTCTGTAATGGCAATAATGGAGAATTTATGTCGCAATTGAGCCAATTCAGTATTAATGATCCCATAGTTTTTTTTCAAGCTTCTGGCATTTATGTGTAAGAAAGATAAAGCCAGATCTGCATTAGTAGAAGAAAGGGACTCAGATAACTGGGAGCTGTGAAGGTACTTAACTTGTACTGAAGACAGCTGGTTGTAATAATGTACATCCACATCTAAGTCAATAGAGACCGAGCCTTCAGAAGTGTTCAGAATAGAACTTAAGTCATGAAGTTTGCAGTAATCAAAGTTAGGTAGTTGTTGAAAGCCTCCAATAGCAGCAAAAAAATCATTATCCTCCTTAATATGGACAAACGGAAGGATGGAATTCATACAAGTGGAACAGTAGTAACTATCCTGCGTGCTAGACATAGTAGAGCATGATAAATGATACTTACTCATGCAGAGCAGACAGTTAATAATCAGCTGATAGTGGTCTTTAATTCTCTTATGGCAGATGGGACAGAGGGAACAGGAATATTGAGGGTTAAATGCAGCCATGATTATAAATGATACAACCAGGTTGCAATTCACTGAGGCCTTCAATGCTATGCTCATGTATAAGAGCAAATTGAGTCATAGGCTTTGCACCGAAATAATTACAGAACGTTGATTTAAATATCTGCTGTGCATAACAGAACATAAATTTAAATACCTGCTGTGACCAAATTAGTAAAATAGAATAAAATAAAAGAAAAATAAAAGAAAAACAATGAAAAAACACTGAGCATACAAATTGAAAAAGCAGAGGAAAACGTGGGCAAACCATGCACACTGAGCAAAGGAATGTCCAGGCTAGCGGCCCAATGCACTTAAGTTTACAACCTGGTAACTTAAGTCAGTTTACAAATTCAAGGAATTCTACAATCAAACAAACAGTAAAACAAAAGCATGTGGCAGATCAACGTCCACTTCCAACATTCCACGTTTGCAGAGCTGAACTTTGTACAAGACCTACAAACGGAATTGAAAAACTGACTGCTGGTTGAAGTCCTGCAGAGGATTAAAGTTGGAACGAAAAAATAGGTCATTCCATCTGTAGTTCACGGATTAGAAACAATGATTGTCATACGGAATTCTCTCGATGTAAGGACGGTTACTGGATGAGTAGAGTTAGGGACACTGTCTGAAGAATCGGCAATAAAGTACAATAAAAAGACCATTCCTACCCGAAGACCATGTCCAAGCAGTTACTTTCCCAGTGATAAGTAACCGCGCAAAGTGAGAGACAGAGAGAGCAAAGGTAGACTTGAACAGAACTGCACAACTGAAAATCCCAATTCAAGTCATATAAACGAAAATGTAGATCTCGTTTGAGGATCCTGTAGCTTCCACCGGTGGAGCAATTTACTCATTAGAAGGAAGGTCGCTTGATGAGTTGATCCGGAGGGGCTTACAGTCACTGTCTGCAGAACGGCGGATGTAGACCACTCCGCCCGATGTCCAAGCACTTGCGATCGCTTTCTCCTTAACAAGTTTCCGTGTATGACGAAAGAGAGCGGAGGTAGACTTTGAGAGATCTTCGTTGATGTAGACTCTAACTTTACATTGTTTCAGAGTACGTCTCGCATTGTATACCACATCCCGCATTTTCTTAGTAGCGAAACGAACCAGAATGGGTGCTGGGGTTGAGTTGTCCGAGCGTCGTAAGCGGTAAGCCATAGAGATGTCCGCAGGTTGAACGTTTAACTTCATTTCAACGTTTAGTAAGTCGAGCACGGCCTTTTCTGTTTCAGAGTTATTCTCAACGGTTGTTTTCTGGTCACCGCCAGCACCAGCAAGCTCCGAATAGGATCGAACAGGAAGACCAGCAATAACAATGTTCTCTGCCCGGGCTTGACGTTCAAGATCTGTAATCTTACCATTTGCTATTTGAAGCTCACTGCGTAATTTCGTATTCTCGGCCCGAGCTGCCTGAAGGGCCTCCACGAAAGGTGAAAGCTTTTCATCTAATATCGCTCCGATGGCATCGAGAACAGACTTTTCCCGCAGCGCCTTAGTTAAATCACTTGCTAATTTTTCAGTTTTTGACATTTCCGATGAAGCCAATTTCCCCTTATGGTCGATCCTGTTAATCTACTGTCCGCCAAGCATGGCTGGGAGTGCTTCTGAAAATCTTTAGCTGAGAGAAGCACTTTATACAATACAATACAATATGATGCATATATACTGTCATCAACTAGTCTGCATACATGAAAAATACAGCGAATCGGATGTATAATACCATAATAATATTGTAATCATACACTCCAAATCTCTAAAGTACTACGTGAGAGCTAACTGCAGGGCACCAGCTTATTCACGAGCACTATGTTGAGTCAGAGCGGTCGTCCAGAGATACCAAATGCTATTTCCACGGAGGCATCGTTGAGGGTAGAAGATTTTCGAAAAAATGCAAATACAAGAATAACGCAGGTTACGCAGACGGACCACAAATTGTCTTCGTACGATGCAATGTCACGTCTGCCATGGACATGTTTGTAGGCCTATATACATATTCGTTTATTCAATCAGCTCCTGTTGTTATAACACAACAAGTGACACATTCATTCATTCATTCATTCATTCCGAGAATTTATATAGCGCCTCTTCAAGATGACCTACTCAGAGGCGCTCAACATGTATTGATTGAGGCAATAATAATAATATTCGTTTGTTAATGCAAACTCACATTTATACCCAGCAAGATCGCAGGATGGTATACTATAGTAATAGATAGCAAGTATAATGGGCATCGAATTTAACTGTCACTATAGTCATTCATCATGAATAATAGAGTCACCCTAAACATACACAATTCCGGTATCTGGTGACCTTTTAGTGCTTGCTTTTTCTGGGGGCGGGAATGTTCCATGTAGCATTTTTCTCTGGAGAATGCTACGTATATCTATGTCATCAATAGCTCAAGATTTTTTCTGGGAGAGCAATGTCATTCCCGGGGTCTTCCTCTCCCTCCTCCCCCCCAGAGCCGTCTAGATTACACACTGCCCATCAGCATGGGCGGAGTTTATCAGGGGCTGGGGGCTAAGCCCCCCAAGAAGACCCAGATTCATTTTTACCATGTAAATGGTATCTTTTCCCGGGTTTAGCCCCCCCCCAAGAAGGCTTTAGCCCCCCAAAACGGAAACCAAACTCCGCCCATGCCCATCGGACTACATTGGGTTGAAGTGAACTCAGGAGACGGTAAGATCAATGGATCCATGTTTATAATATCTGATATCTGATATGCTTGCAGAAGGAGAAAATTCTGACCAACATGATGAGGTTCCATGCACAACAGCAGAACCACGCAGAAACGTGCCACTGCGCCTGCTGGGAACTAAGAGGATGAGGAATTGCAGGGCTGTTTAGCGTGCAGTTGTACACAAAATGTGCAGTTCTAAAAGGATTTGTGCAGTTGTAAAAGCACTTCCGTGCAGTAGAAAGAAACTAGTAAAAAAAAGGTCAGTGTCATGCGATTGGAGGTAATTTACCATGGAAGATGGGAAAGAAAAGAAGGGGTTGTGCAGTTTAAAAATTCCTTACAAACAGCTCTGAGGAATTGAGTTTGTTCAGTAGGGAGATTATAAAGAATGAACAGCACAGGACTGAGGACAGAACCTTGAGGAACACCGAAGACGAGGGTTTGTTGATTAGATGAGTGACCAGAGGCGTTAACAGTGAAGGATTGTGAGGAACGTTCCACTTTATCATGGGGTATCAAACCAGTGTTATTTCAGTTATGGTTTTTCAGTTACAGTTTCAGTTACAGTTATCTATTTTTTTATTTTTCAGTTGCAGTTTCAGTTACAGTTAACTGCAATGAGATTTTTCAGTTTCAGTTACAGTTATTTCTTATTTTTCAGTTACAGTTTCAGTTACAGTTATTACGTGTATATTCAAACGTCACAATCACACATATTGCGCAGAAAGTTCCCAGAAAGTTGAATAGGAGGTCAATCTGATTTTACATATTGTCGGTTGACTTTAAGGAACACACGACGTTCCAGGTTTACACTTAATCTGTTTCGCTTTCTTGCACACGAGTCCCCACAAACTGAGAAGACGCGCTCAACGTATGCTTGTGATGCAGGCGCGGATACGAAGTCTTCTGCAATCAGGGCCAGAGATGGATAGGAGCTCTGTCGATCCACCCAGAAGGACAGTCCATTATCTAGGTCACCACTGAAGATGGTTGCTTCCGCCAAGTATCGATCAAGCTCCCCATCGATACCGGATGTCCTTAATGCTGAACTCAAGGAGATTCTGGTCCGGTTATTCTGCAATAGGAGCTTGAAGCGCTTCAATGGCCGTCTATAGTATACATACGAGCTATCCATTCACTAAGTAAGTAAAAAAAAGCACTTGTTTTATTTTCAAGTTAACTCATTTTGATTCTTCAGTTATACAGTTATTGTTTTTCAGTTTCTATTACAGTTTCAGTTATTCAACATTTTTCAGTTTCAGTTTCAGTTACAGTTAACTGGCAAAGATTTTTCAGTTATTCTGCTATTTCAGTTACAGTTTCAGTTAATAGAAATAACACTGGTGATAGGCCAGCTTTACTGATGACAAGACACCAGAAGGACACGTGGAAATTGCTCAGCCCACCAAAGGACAGAATTCTAATTCTGGGCAACAGCTGGCAAAGCAGTGACATACTGTACAGCCAGAACGAAAATTCGGTAATTTTCCAATCTTCTTCCTTATTGGCAGATAAAATCCGCGACGCCAGACGAGCTGTCCGCTTCCTTACCACATTCTCGGCGGCAGCAAAGGATGATTTCGCAATATCCCCGCAAGATGTAAAACGTCCAGATGCTTCTCTCTGGCGAAGGCAAGAATTAACAGTCCACAGGTAAATTCTGTCGTTATGACGAGTCTTCTTGTAGTTTATAATGAAATAATTGCAACGTCAGAACGACTTCGTCTTCGTATTTAATTACTTCAACGGATGATCGATGACAATAATTATATCACCACTCCGTACTGCACCGGCGTAGCTACATGTATGCTTGCTACTATTACCAAGGCTTTCATCGTCGCCGTTAGCCAATAGCATCATCATCATCATCATCACCATTAGGCAAAGGATTGAAGGCACCACCAGTCCAAGTATGTTTGTGCACTTGTTATAGCGCCAGTGGCGGAGACCTAGGGGGGGACAGGGGGGGACGGTCCCCCCCAATAAAAGTGTTGGGGGGGACGGCCCATGCATTTGTCCCCCCCAATGTTTGAGCGTCAAGACTTGTTTGGGCGGCGAAAATAGAAAATTTCTTCGGGATTTGGGCGAGATTTGGCCGGATGACTAAAAAAAAAAAAAAAAAAAAAAAAAAAAAAAAAAAAGGTCATCAACTTTTTTGGCGGCGAAAATAGAAAATTTCTTCGGGATTTGGGCGAGATTTGGCCGGATGACTAAAAAAAAAAAAAAAAAAAAGGTCATCAACTTTTTTGGCGGCGAAAATAGAAAAATCTCGCGTCTTTCCGTCCCCCCCAATTCTCGGCGCAGGTCTCCGCCTATGTATAGCGCCCCCTTCAAGATTTCTACTTTCTACTCAGAAGCGCTCCCGATTACAGCGTAGAACGAACGGGTTGGCTGGATGGTTAACAGTTCGTTGAGTATATAATTACAAGATCTATGGATCATAATTAAAAGCTCATCTCTGTCGACTTGCATTCCTACCATACAGTGTTCAATCTAGACGTCTCTGTGGAGGGAGGAAGTTACCCTAGAATGATATTCTCCCCACCCCATGGGAAAAATCTAGAGCTGCTGCATACATGTGCATATGTAATATACCCCCAGAAAAATTCTATACATAACATTCCACACACACACATACACACACACATACACACACACACCAGAGAAATTCTGAAGCTCTTGCTTACATGTATAATTGTATATATTATAATTATATTATAATCTGTGTTGAAATGAGCCCCCTAGTTCAAAAGCGGTTCATCGACAATTTTGCTGTTTCGAGAAAATCGACTTTGAAGTTTTGGACTACTCTAGATGGCTTAGTTCAAATCGGAATGAAAACGTTTAGGAATGAAAGATTGATATTATAAACTGTTATGATGCATATAATCGGTATAGATAATGCCACCAGTAAATATTAGTGAACTTTGGAGAAAATAGCATTTTTATGGCGTGGGTCAGTAATGAATTGACAAGAATATTCGTAATCTTTACGTCAAAGTGAATCAACTTGACTTGATCTGTTTATGAACTGAATGTTTTACAGCTTACAATATTGTACATGTGAATCAACTCGAGATGATTCTCTTAGGATAATCTCTGAATAAATGTTGAAAAATACATACAAACTCAATCAATTTTCAATTATTGTAGGCCTATCTTATAAATATTAATATTGAAAGCATAAACGCACAAAAATAATTCTAGGTTTATGGAACAAAACTTTTAACGTGACATTTTTTTTATTATGCACCCAACATTTTGCAAGCACACCTAGGTTTGACTGTCTCCTATCTATCTATCTATCTATCTATCTATCTATCTATCTATCTATCTATCTATCTATCTATCTATCTATCTATCTATCTATCTATCTATGCAATTTATATAGCGCCCCTTCAAGGAGTCTACTCAGAGGCGCTCCCGACCCAAGCCCGGTCAAAAAGAAAAGTGAAAAAAGAAAATACAACCTCCTCTACAGGTTGTATTCGACGCTGCTGCTAGACTTGTACAACTCTGCCACACAAGTACAGCTCTGCCACACAAGTACAGCTCTGCCGCGCAAGTACAGCTCTGCACACAGTACAACTCTGCCACACAAGCACAGTTCTGTCACACAAGTACAGCTCTGCCACACAGTACAACTCTGCCACATAAGAACGTCTCTGCCACACAAGCCCAGTTCTGCCACACAAGTACATCTTGCCACACAAGAACAGCTCTGCCACACAAGTACAGCTCTCTGCCACACAAGAACAACTCTGCCACACAAGCACAGCCCTGCCACACAGTACAACTCTGCTACACAAGTACAGCCCTGCCACACAGTACAACTCTGCTACACAAGTACATCACTGCCACACAAGTACATCACTGCCACACAAGTACATCTGTGCCACTCAAGTACAACTCTGCCACACAGTACTGCTCTGTCACAAGTTCAGCTTTGCCACACAGTATAGCTCTGCCACACAAGTACAGCTCTGTCACACAAATACAGCTCTGCCGCACAAGTACAGCTCTTGCCACGCAAGTAAAATATGTTAAGGTGTTGGCCTATATTTGTATATTGTACATACGAATTATGCATCTAAACATCTACAAAAATTATATGTTAAGGTGTAAGTCATATTTGCATGTCATACATTTAGACCCAAAAGCAGCTACCGGTTAAGAATATCTATAACTTTGTATCTGCATGGTGACACTAACAATAATTCTTTACAATGACGCGTTTAAAAATCGGGTTGTTTTGTCCAGGGGCCTTTGTCCTGTGGGTAATGTCTTTCCAAGACGTCATTTTCTCCAAATCGTTCGTTAAGAATATTGTTAGCAACTTGATGAGGTTCCTATCAAAGTTTGCGAAACATGAGAACATTATAACACACGCAAGATTAGTTTTCTAAGGAAGATTTTTTGTTCAGTGCTAATTCAATACAAAGACCGAGGCTAAAACGACCAAAACCTTTGGTGGAAGAGTGAATCAAGTGTGAATGATCCACTATGCCTTGTCATAGAGTGTCACTGAGTTAATAAATTTAAGCGCAAACGTGAATCAAGTCAACTTGAACCACTATTGCACCAACTTGCAATCAAAGTAGTGAACATTAAGAATGAATTAAACAGACATAATTCACTAATGAAATTTCGTATGCGTTGATTATTGTCAGTTCTGTAACCAATATGTAGCAAATACGACATGATAGAGTCCTTTAGCGGCTTAGCTGAATTCACCATCGGAAAGAGCGCATTCGATTTAGTGGAAAAGTGGCTTAAAGTGAAAATCGCAAAAAATGGACTTGAACCACTTTAGAACTAGAGGGTCCAAATGTAAACAAAGGCCATCAGATTTTAAAGCATAGAACTCACTACCGAGACCTGCTTGTCCCCAGAAACGTCAGTTCCCTACCCTCTACCCCAAAGGTACTAGATTAAATACTGCCAACCATAGCCTGGCTACTGGTTCATATCTTACAAAATCTTGCAACTGTGTATAAGTTGCATTTCAAAATGGATTACACCTTAATTGATATCAGGATTTTTCTGGACAGTTTGGTTTTCAAACAGAAAATTTCACAAATACAAGATTTATATTTTTGCATCACATTATCAATCATTAACACCATTTACTTTCTACTGATCTTTTCCAGTATTAGAAAAATGCTAATAAAGCGACAAAACTTAGGCAATCGCATAAGGTGTTTATGATGGTCAAACACATTCTGCTTGTAAATAGGACGCTGTCACAGCCATTTGTTTGTGTTTGTAGAGGCGCCCTTGTAACGGCATGTGCTGTGTTACGGCGCCATAGAAATTGTCGTCATTATTATTTATTTTTTTTACCCGAGGTACCTAGGATCCCTCGGGATTTCAAAAATTATGCTTGGAGCTGTTTTTGTGATTTATTATTATTATTATTATTATTATTATTATTATTATTATTATTATTAAAGTATCTTGTTAAAGTCCATATCAGACGAGCATATTACTTGGCAGGTCACTTCATCCATGGAAAACATTCTCTGCCTGCCATCTAACGCTATGCTTATCCATCATTTTTGCCTTAGGGAGTAAGAACGGAGCTGGGCACCGTAATCAGTAGTAAAACAATTACGGGTCGAGTACACTCATGCCACTGCGGGAACGCGGCCGCGTATACTCGATTATTCCGTGGAAACGTCATATTTGTGTTTAGGAAAAACGGATTCGGCGTCAGAGGACGAAGCCAAAACGAGAAAGGAAAACACAAACAAGGCAAAAATAACGATGGCTGGGAACACGTGCTTGACAAATTGGTATAAAAATGATTGCTAAGCCACTATACATAGCCGGTCATTTCCGTGTCCTGGGATTTCATTCAGGTGCATGATGCAATATTGTGCAATATGATGCAATATGGTGTAATACGATGCAATATGGTGTAATATGATGCAATATGATGCAATATGGTGTGATACGATGCAATATGGTGTAACATGATGCAATATTGTGTAATGCGATGCAATATAGTGTAATATGATGCAATATTGTGAAATATGATGCAATATGGTGTAATACGATGCAATATGGTGTAATATGATGCAATATGGTGTGATACGATGCAATATGGTGTAACATGATGCAATATTGTGTAATGCGATGCAATATAGTGTAATATGATGCAATATGGTGTAATACTATGCAATATGGTGTAATATGATGCAATATGGTGTAATATGATGCAATATTGTGAAATATGATGCAATATGGTGTAATATGATGCAATATGGTGTAATACGATGCAATATGGTGTAATATGATGCAATATTGTGTTATATGATGCAACATGGTGTAATACGATGCAATATGGTGTAATATGATGTAATATTGTGTAATACGATGCAATATGGTGTAAAACGATGCAATATGGTGTAATATGATGTAATATTGTGTAATATGATGCAATAGCCTATGGTGTAATACGATGCAATATGGTGTAATATGATGCAATATGGTGTAATATGATGTAGCATGGAGTAATATATATTGTTACATTACATGTGCTCTGCAGCCCTACTCCTATAGTGCTCGCCACTTCTGCTCCTTTAGTTCGGCTCTCAGTACTCTTCGTTCGTACTTCCATTATGCAGAGCCCTGTCTAAGACCTTCAACCTGGAATACCTTCCTTGATGCTTGCTCCTCCGCTACATTTCTAAAAATCCTCAGACAGTTCTCTCTCATCTTAAGACAGTTTAATTTAGCCGAACTGGGGTGGGGAGCGCCTCTGAGTAGTCCCCTGAAGAGGCGCTAAACAGAATTCACTTAATGAATGAACAATGAATTATGATGCAATATATATCGCTGAATGAATAATATGATGTAATTTAATATTTAATAATTTTAGTAATTTAATTTAATAATTCGTTTAATTGACAGAATAACCGGTCGACATAACGCGACAGTTAACAAGCACAAAGAAGCAGCGGATAAAGCCTAGTAAACGTTTTTATACAGCATCCGTGTTATGAAGTTTTTATTGTTTTTGTTGGTTAATTCAGATGGATGTGGCCTAGGGCGCAGATTGTATTTACCAGGACGTCTATAAGAGAAAAATTTATGCTGCATGGAAGAGGTTTGGGCTATGATAACACTCTGGCTTGAAGAGCAGAAGGTCGGCACTTGTTGTATGGGACTGCTTTCCACAACCCTTCCAAAAAGTACTTCACTTGGCAAATGGCATTTAGCAGTAGGACATGATGGGCACCTTGAATGCGAATGCGAATCGCAATCGTAATCTCCAAATTTCTAAAGCGCTACTTGAAAGCCAAGCGCAGGGCACCAGCTTATTCACGAGCACTGTGTCTAACTAATCAGAAGGGTTGTCCAAAACAGGAGCCTGAGAGAGGCCGTAGTCAAACAAGTAATTCGATGCCTGTAATAATTGGGGGGGGGGGGGGGCGGGGCCATTGGGCGGACATGCTTTGTAGGCTGCTATTAGCGCCGATTATTATTGCAGGCGGTCTGCTCAGTTAGTGTAGTTAAGATTTGTGTATTGTGTGATCTCCGTTTTTGTGAATAATTGTTTAAACTGCATAATTGTACACTGTAACCGGTTGCGGTCTGTCAACCGGATTGTTGAATAAAGAGAATATTATATTATTATTCATCCATTCATTTCAAGAACTCATATAGCACCA
>OX457050.1:26513194-26658194 GCA_949752735.1 Lumbricus terrestris
ATGATTGTAAAAAACTTTAACTGTATTTAGAAAACATACCGTACGGTAATTGTCACGTCTTTCTCCAAAAGCACCAATGTCGTCAGAAGACATCAATGTTTAACAACATCACGAGCGGTTTTTATCCATAATGGGATTTTATTCAAAATCAGTGTATCAAATAAGAATCAAGCATTAGGAGGCTTTGTTATGAACAAATATTGTAGGCAAGGGACGACTAAGAAAACATCAAACGGGGCAGGGCTGCTAAGATGTACATACGGACAAAGGAAAACCGGGTGGGATAACTTTTCAGCTAAGGGCTATAACCCCCTAGCTCCCACAGTAAAACCGCCACTGCATAACACCCTAAGATATGATCATGGACTTAAAGAACGCCTTCTTGTAGAACACTCTTCCAAGTTCCAACACATATACCGGTAGTACCATACAACTACCAGGATTAAGGACAATTATGTTCCCCAGAGGAATAGCCGAATTGGCCCACGAAAATTGGTTCACAAAGGTTGCAATAAATGATTGACTGATTGATGGCATTGCACTGAAGAAATACCACAAATTGCTAAACGTCATCCATGTATACAAATTTAAGCAGATGTTTTCAAATGGTATCCACATCTGTTTGTGGGGCACAGTGGTATAGTGGTGGGTTTGGTGCTAGAGGGTTCCAGGTTCGAATCCACCTCAAGCTGCCATGGAGGACCTTGAGCAAGTCTTTCACTTGCAATTGCTCATGTGCTTCGGCGTGAAACTCCGATGCAGTCCTGCGCCGTAGTTGGAGCGCCTCTGAGTAGTGAGCTTTAGAAGGGGTGGAATAGCAACTGCAAGAAATAAATAAACTCTGTTTAATTGCACTTCATAGTGTCAATAAAACCTGCTTTTGAGTTTTGATGACTGACACATTCCACAGATCCCATATATTGGATCATAAACGCCATTAAACGAATTGTCCCTGGAGCTTGCTTCACACCACAAATCACACCAACCTTCTAAGCTCTTTAAAATATTTTAACATTTCATTGATTTCAAAGCATATTTTTGATGGCATTCATTTTGCATATACAAGAAAATCTGGTTACAGGTGTGCACACACTATACCAGTGGTTCCCAACCTTTTTTGACTTGAGGGCCACTTTTT
Source organism: Lumbricus terrestris (assembly GCA_949752735.1). Lineage (NCBI taxonomy): Eukaryota > Metazoa > Annelida > Clitellata > Crassiclitellata > Lumbricidae > Lumbricus > Lumbricus terrestris. The sequence continues at coordinate 26,514,333 of OX457050.1, forward strand.
CTAAGTTGAAGGATATTAGAGGGCCACAAGGTTAAAATTGTATTAACTAAAAGCATATAAAATTGTTATTAATTAATTTAAAATATAATGTTTGATGTTATTTATCTACGTTAGGGGCCTATATAATATAATAATTTGTAATAGAAAATAATAATGTGTGTCTATCCTGTCCAAATTGTTCATTTTTCATATATTTTTGATAATCTTTGAGAGATGAGGGTCATTTTCTGAGGCCTGGAGGCCTGGCGGGCCATTTTCTAAGGCCTGGCGGGCCACTTTTGGCCCGCGGGCCACGGGTTGGGAACCGCTGCACTATAGGTAGCTTAGAGGTGGAAGGGCATTGGTTAAGGGTTCTTACTTATCAAGATTAGGTCTACTTTGAATATGTTGTTGCAGCACTAAAAAATATTACAATGTGATGTGAGACTGGGTGTACTTAGATGGCTTAGTTTATGGGCTCAAATCCCTTAAAATGCGCAATTTTCGAAATTCTTAAAAACTAATTCAGTGTGTACTCTATGTGTTAGAGACCATGTTACCCCAAAATGGAAACCTTCCCACCCCTCCAAAAAATTGGGGCTACACAACAGGCGGAGAGCATTTCACTAGTTTCTGCAAATTCTGTATAAACACATCTGTTTATTGCACAAGTTTCAGAGTGAGAACAGAAAACCAGACCGCAAGCAATTATTTCTCTGTCTTGAGCATAGGTCTCAACTAAATTCTGCCCTTGTTATCCAGCAGATCCAAATCACAACGGGAAATACTCAGAAGTGTGTGTGTGTGTGTGTGTGTGTGTGTGTGTGTGTGTGTGTGTGTGTGTGTGCGTCTGTGTGTGTGTGTGTTTGTGTGCGTGCGTGTGTGCACATCAAGCAAATCGATTATCCTATAGATCCATCTCTCTATCTACACATCTACATCAAAGCCTAATTGAGCACAATCAGTCCAGCAGACTATCCATCAAATGATTAATAAGCCGGTTCAATATCTCAATGACCCCGTGACCTACATAGGTCACGTATACCGGAAGTGTAGTTGTTCATGCGCTAAACACGTAGAATATTAACTGTACCAAGAAATTAAAATTCCTAAGTTTATCGATTGATTGTAATTCGTAACTGTCAACTATAACTTCATATTAACGGTACCAATTAAGAAATTAAAATTCTTAAGTTTATCAATTGATTGTAACTGTCAACCATAACTTCATATTAACTGTACCAAGAAATTTAAATTCCTAAGTTTATCGATTGATTGCAACTGTCAAAACTTCGCAAACTTCAGATTCACTCGTAGCTTGTTTACAATTTTGATAGAATCAACCTTTAATGACCCGACCCACTGCGCATGCGCACACGACACATCGATTCCGCTTATTAATATTGTGCTGCGTTTTCATACATGAAAGCCACTTCCAGCCTTGAAGAAGCCTCCAATCTCTTCATCTCCCCGTCAACAAAATACTCATCAACAACTTCTCGTACTTTCTAGGCCTATGTGTCTTTATTTCAACAGCAACTTGGGCTTTACGGTAACAGTAAGCACTCTGATTGCCTCGAGCTACCCTCCCAAAGGTCCACTCAACCGTCCATTCGGCAGATGGCGTTGGCAAAATGAGTAGTAGGACGTGATGGGCGCTTTGCATGGCAGCCAGACAGTTAAATTCGACTCCTGTAATAACTAGCGATCATCCGTCATACTATGAATTGTGATCATTCTCCGTTGTGTCAATTTGAAAGATTATTATTATTATTATTATTATTATTATTAGATCATTGTACCTGATAGAGACCGCTATATTCGATCGTGGTCTTGTATCATTAGGTTGGGAAGAACTTTGAGTGCAAAGTTTTCTTGAATCACCACAGTCCTCAATAATATTATCCTGGGCATGTACTCTATGACCTTCTCCTGCCAGAACGGATAACCGGATATATCCCATTAGGACTTGCTCATATAATTCCACAGATGCTGTGATATTGGATGGACTGGAAAGGGATTTATCACTGGGATTCCAGATATATGGATGACTACTTCATGCTGAGTTTTAATTAATTTCACTCAAGACTCATAATTTAATTAACATCTTTAATTACTAAGTCTTACTCTGATGCATTATAAACAATTTTTCAAATTGCATGTCCCAAACTGCATGTCTTCAAGTGGAGTAATCCAGAACATGCTTTCCTTTCACCTAAGATGTCCGCATACCCAAGAGAAGATACGCAATTGGTTTCATAACGGATATACTTATACTTGTTTACTTTACAATGCAATACAATTGTAGGGCCCTCCTTCCAAACTTAAAAATGTATGCTAGATCATTATAAATGACACCGTCGAGTTGCTGTTCGTGAAGGACATGCTGAAAGCCTGTAGACTGCATGCACTCTCATTGTGTTATAGGCCAAGCCCTATAATAAACAATCAGTCACAATGCCGCACGTGGTAAGTAACATCCTATAATAGTACTATTAAGCCAATCTAGCGGTAACTCCGCCACTGGTTGCACTCTGCCAGTGCCAGTCTCAAGCCTGGATAAAGGAGGAGGGCATCGCTAATGGTCTTTGTTACCACACAGTGACGTTACACTGCAAATACACACAATGTAGCGGAATGGGACTCGACCGTCTCCCATACATGTAACAATGAAACTAATAAGCATCTCGAAAGATGATGTATTCGTGACCCCCATACACAACAGCGCAGCCCCACGATTTCCACAGCAGCTCGACTCGAGGTCACCCACCTACAGGGCCTGGCAGTGGTGGTGGTGGTGGTGATGCCCTGTTCGCGGCACTACCCAGACCACCATTAGCCCGATAATTAATGCTGCCGCCGGATGCCAGTGACAGACGCGGGGCAAGCAAGCGCCCTACTGACCATCGAAACCAGGCGAAAAAACTAGAAACCCATCGACCGTCCTATGCTGGCCAGAGAGATAATCAGCCCTGATAAACGCCGCCGTAGCACAGCCAGCAACGGACGGACGGACGGACGTAAGGACGGACGGAAGGACGGAAGGACGGAGGGTCGTAAGGACGGACGGACGGACGGACGGAAGGAGGGACGTAAGGACGGACGGACGGATGTAAGGACGGACGGACGGACGGACGTAAGGACGGACGGACGGAAGGAGGGACGTAAGGACGGACGGACGGACGTAAGGACGGACGGACGGATGTAAGGACGGACGGACGGACGTAAGGACGGACGGACGGAGGGACGTAAGGACGGACGGACGGACGGAAGGAAGGACGGCCAGCGCAGCTGGACAACAGCCTCGCGATGGAGGAATCACTCCACGATGTTCTGTGAACAATTTCTCCATGAGGACAATGGGCGCAGTGGTGTATTATGGGTATATGTTCGGTTGGAACCGGAAGGTTTCGGGCTCGAATCCACCTCAGGCCGCCGAGTATTATGGACTCGCAACTGCTCATGCGTTTTCTCCCCGTTACAGGCCCACGACTGCTCTAACCTATCGACCACTGTGCCTCTCACCACGACGACGATGATGATCATGATGACATCACGAGTGACGATAACGACGACGATGATGACGTCACGAGTGACGCAGATCTTGTCCGTACGAACCGAACCGAAGCACCGCCGTGGACGATAAGTACAACGATGAAAGCGGCATGCATCCATGGATGTTTGAAGAACAGAGAGAGATGTCGAGAGTGGCGGCAGAAGTGGAGCTGACACCCAAGTCGCTCTCCAAACAGCAATAACAATTTTCACAGCGAATGCCCCACGTACCGGTGTCACGAAATAGAGTATCCCCCGTATTAATTGTATCCCCCAAATTAAAAAAAGTCGAAAAACAGCTTCCGCATGTATTTTTTTGCAGATTAATTTTCATCTGCTTTGTTTTGAACAATGACACTAACAGGTTTGTTTATTCCTACTAGATAATATGTTTTGCCCTTTTTTAGAGCACTTAAAACATTTAAAACACTTAAGAACACTCAGAGTCACTAAATAAATTCGAATTGCCTTTATCTGAGCATTGCTTAGGACACTTAAAACAATTAGAGTCACTTTAAATTTGATTACAGCATAAATTTTTTATCATGCGCATTTTTCAAAAAAGGGGATAGAATGGTTTATCCCACCGGATAGTATAGACCGGTTACTTCCATCCGGGGGCATAGATTAATTCATCCCCCCGGATAGCTTTCATGGGGGATACTCCGTTTCGTGTCACCGGCCACCTCTCCATATATGGATACTCTCACGGCGAGTAGCGGCGGCGGCGCGAGAGAGAGAGAGATACTTAGACAAGACGGGAGGAGGCGGAGGAGGAGGATGCCGAAATGACGAGGAACTCTGAAAAGCGGTAAATATTTGCTCGAGTGCATAATGTAGCAATCTACTGTTACACACGGTACCACCACCACCACCACGCTGGGAAATTGCAGCCCCGTGTCATTAATCCATTGGGGGGGGGAGTGGGGTTCCTCCTCCGTAGCAGCGACATAATTATAGATAAGAGACATCCGTCTGTGCGGTTATTAAGCATTTTTTTTTGCTTTAATCATGTCCTTAAAATTTCTTCTTTAGCAGCCGTGTGATAGTATAGGTAGTTCGAGTTTGACGACGTATCGTTATTGTCGACGCCCTCCGCATTTATCCACGTTTGGGACTGGCACTATGTCCGAATGCAAACGGTGGCAGAGTACATGGCGAGAATTGCCAGGGGTCATGGGCAGTGGCGACGCCAGGATTTCAGTTTTGGGGGGCTGAATCCGCACGGAGGAAATTTTCAATTTTCATCCACCAAAAATTCTGACGACTTTTCTTATGCATTTGGCTGAAATCTCATGGATGTATTTCATTTTGGGGCTTAGCCCCCCCATTGCCTTTTTAGAGGGCTTAGCCTCCCCTAGCCGCCCCTGGTCATGGGGTTCGGCCCAAGTCCAGTCTTTCTTAGAACCCCATAGTAGTGTCCTCATTGTTTGTTTGTTTGGTTTGTTTGTATGTGCACTTGTTATAGCGCCCCTTCGCGCTCCCTCTACTCAGAGGCGCTCCCGAAAGCAGAGCGGACACTGCATCGGAGTTTCACGTCGAAGCGCTGAGCAATTGTGAGTTAAGGACTTGCCCAAGGTCCTTACGCGGCAAGGTGGATTCGAACCCCGAACATTCCGGCTTCAAGGCAACGACGCCACCACTACACCACCGCGCCCCACAGGTATTGTGCATCCAAGACCACATAAATCAACGTCTGATCCTCACCCCACACTTATTTTTCTACAATTCTCATACTGGCAGAGCCTACGAGATAGTAATAAGCTAAGCCTATTTTAGAAAACGGACTGAAACAGTTCAAATTGGGTAGCCTACCTGTGTATATCCGTGTTGCAAGACAAGGCAAACATAATATTATTACAGAGCACCTTTTATATAATACACACCTTTTATATATATAATTTTCAATTACTAATAATTATTACTAATTATTTATTATTAATTATTATTATTATTATTATTATTATTAATTATTACAGAGCACCTTTTAGATATATATATTACTAGATGTGTAACCCGGCGTTGCCCGGAAAATTCAGGGTTTCAAACACTACGCTACTCCACTGTGTTACCCAACGTGGACCGCTAAATTTAGGGTTTTCGCCAACCCTCTATCCCACCCCGCTTTCTCAAAAAGCCAAACGTAACCCGCCTCTGCGGGGCGCTATGGAAATTATTACTGGGCTTGTATGACGTCATTCGGGCTGTAGACTCCTTTACTAAAGCTCGATACTGCTTACCAAAGAGTGAGCGATGAAATCTGCCTTAAAACGCTAATAACTCGAGTTCTAAAGTGAAATTTAGGGTTTTAAACACTACTCCACTCTGGTATCCATCGTTGACTGCTAAATTTCGGGTTTTCGCCAACCCTCCACCCCACCTCGCTTCCCCAAAAAGCCAAACTTGACCCACTCCTGCGGGGCGCTACGAAAATTATTACTGGGCGGGTATGACGTCATGCGGAGTAGACTCTTGACTTACGCGCCAGTGTGATCATTTACTGATGAAATCTGTCTTAAAACGCGAATAACTTTTGTTTTAAACTGAATTAAAACCTGAAAATAGTTGCGATGACCTTATAATTCGGGTAAGAATCGATTTCAATTTTTGTTTTAAACCGACGCAGTTTCATTTCCGAGCCTATTCTGCAGGGGAGAGTCAAAAGCGTACAAACAAATAAACAAACAAACAAACATATGGAAAGTGTTTCTGCCTTATAATATAGATAATACGGCGACCGATTGGCCTCGCCCCTGATCATTTGTCAATGAATTGATGGGTAAGATCATTCACCATCGCTGCCAGTTTGACTGGGCGCCATGCCATCTGAGGTCACTGCATCAGACTATGCTTGCCCGAGAATTAAATTTATGGAAGTGCAAACCTGGATCACATCCAGAGGCACATGGGATGAAAAAGAACAGTATGCATGTATGCGTGTGTGTATGACTGTATGTATGTATGTATGTAAGTGTGTATGCGTGTATGTATGTATGTATGTATGTATGTATGTATGTATGTATGTAAGTGTGTATGCGTGTATGTATGTATGTATGTATGTATGTATGTATGTATGTATGCATGCATGCATGTGTGTATGTATGCATGTATTTATGCGTCTATGTATGCATGTATGTATGCATGTATGTATGCATGTATGTATGTATGTATGCATGTATGTATGCATGTATGTATGCATGTATGTATGTATGTATATATGTATGTATTCATGCATGCATGCATGCATGCATGCATGTATGTATGTATGTATGTATGTATGTATGTATGTATGTATGTATGTATGTATGTATGTATGTATGTATGTATGTTTGTATGTTTGTATGTATGTATGTATGTGTGCATGCATCCATGTATGTATGTATGTATGTATGTATGTATGTATGTATGTATGTATGTATGTATGTATGTATGTATGCATGCATGTAAAGCTATGTATGTATATATGTATTGTATTGTATGTATGTATATATGTACATTGTACAAATGCACGCATGCACCGATTGAACTCACACATTGTGTCTGCGCATATGTATTGAGCATGTAAGTATAGTAAGTATGCTTTTAGCTGGAGATGTGACACATGCTGCTCAACACATATTGTGGTCACCTGTGAATATAAAAGCTTCAACAACTAAGCGTCAAGGTCAGGAGGGATGGGCAGCAGGTGAGTGTTGGGTAACCCAATACGACTGTCACGCCATCATCATTAGGACTACATTCAAATCGCTTGGCTGCACAGAAAAAATGATAGGAAGATTCCTGTGTTTCTGTCACTGTGTGTCTGACTTTGTCTGACTGTAGTTCGTCAGCATGTGTGTGTCAGTCAGTCAGTCAGTCAGTCAGCCAGCCAGCCTGTCAGTCAGTCAGTCAGTCAGTCAGTCAGTCAGCCAGTCAGTCAGCCAGCCAGCCAGCCAGTCAGTCAGTCAGTCAGTCAGTCAGCCTGCCTGCCTGCCTGTCTGTCTGTCTGTCTGTCTGTCTGTCCCAGAAGCTGTCTGTGATATCCTACTTGTTAAGCTTTGTAGTGTAAATTAGTTCAAGCTCCTCCCTCTCCCTCTCTCTCCCTCAAGTTCATAAAATCTTAAGATGGAAACAGCCAGCCTCTTATACAGACCAATGAATGTATGTATACCAAAAACATGATGATGTATGTATGCAGTCAATAATAAATCTCCTAAATTTCGAGGCACCAACAAAAGCCGCATCGTGGAGACTGCAGCTTATTTACTGGCGCCATATCAATTCAAGTCCGCTATGACCAACAGGCTTCTGTCCGTTCCTGTGCCCCGGTCTGAACTCAGGGAGGTAAAGCCACGTGTTAAACAACTACCTATAAACTGACACCAAAACGTAAGCCTACGTCTTTGTGTATTCCCAGGCAAAACTGGCTGACCTACAAAGTAGACGTGTGCAGACAATAAATTTATCCTTCCCAATTCATTCGGAATGCGAGCCTTTGGAAGAATGGTTTTTATGCCATTCCACAGAACTCCGACTCTTTCTCACATCCCTAACATGCTTCTTCCTTTACTCATAGAACATAAGAGTTTCTACATCAACAACACCACTGGCCTTGCAAAATGCAAAGCATCCACTGCTAAATGCAACGCGCAAGACTTCCTAATTGGACGACGATAAAATCTAATGAGTTTCTGAATCCCATGCAATGCTTTCAAGACGCTTAACAAGTGTGCTACATAATTACGTGTGTGTGTGTGTGTGTGTGCGTGTGTGGGTGTGTGGCAGCCTATTATAAACATGCAGACATACATACACATTGCAATCCCAATTGTAATTGAACATTCGCAAAGCACCATTCAGCGGTTAAGTAAACACTAAACAGTAAACAAGCATACATACATATCACATACAGACATGTACCTGTATATATATTATATAAAAATTATATATATAAATTATATAATATATATATATATATATTATATATAATAGTGTACATAGATAATATATATATATATATATATATATATATATACCTATACATTCATATATGCATATATACCAGTTCTGCATACAAATGTACATTCATCACTTTGAACATGCATACATAAATACATTTTTCATGTTGATGAATGTAACCGAAGGCACAAATTGACAGAAGATGTCAACATGGTAAATTTGTTCATTTCCTACGCGTAGAAAAACATCTCCCTAACCTTGTGCTACAAAAACCTCACGCTATGACGACATCATGGCAGGTCTAAAATGCAGCTTGACAATGAAAAAACAAAACAGACAGTTGATGTATAATATACCTGTTGCGGAGACAGGCAGGAGTGCAGACAGTCAGTTAGAAAGGCAAGGATAAAGGACAATAGAGGTGGGTAACTAATTAATTAAATGCTAATAAATTAACTAATCCATTAGATAAACAGTTAGTGCTAATTTTAATCTCTTGGAAAATGTCAGCAGATAATGCTAATTTTAATCTCTTGGAAAATGTCAGCAGATAATGCTAATTTTAATCTCTTGGAAAATGTCAGTAGCTAATGCCAATTTTAATATCCTAGAACATGTCAGTAGCTAATGCTAATTTTAATCTCCTAGAACATGTCAGTAGTTAATTCTAATTTTAATCTCTTACAAAATGTCAGCAGATAATGCTAATTTTAATCTCTTGGAAAATGTCAGTAGCTAATGCCCATTTTAATATCCTAGAACATGTCAGTAGTTAATTCTAATTTTAATCCCTTAAGAAATGTCAGCAGCTAATGCTAATTTTAAATCTCCTAGAACATGTCAGCAGCTAATGCTAATTTTAATCTCTTGGAAAATGTCAGTAGTTAATGCTAATTCTAATCTCTTGGAAAATGTCAGCAGATAACGCAAATTTTAATCTCTTGGAAAATGTCAGCAGATAATGCTAATTTTAATCTCCTGGAAAATGTCAGCAGATAATGCTAATTTTAATCTCCTAGAAAAGACTTTAAAAATGTTGGTAGCCAATGCTAATTCCAATCTCTTAGGAAATCTCAGTAGCCAATGCTAATTCTAACTGGTTAGCACTTCAACAATCAACAACAGGTCATCTCTATCTCTATTATCTTTGCAGACAATAACACAGACAGAGAAACATGCAAACAGACATACTAGCGGGAAAAGTAAATTGATTCTGTAGACTGAATGGCACAAAGACAGGCAGACAAGCAAACAGACAGCAAGGCAGGCACACAGCTAGGCAGCCAGGCAGGCAGGTGGATGCCCTGCTATGCATGCTATGTGAGCCAGCATACATAGATATCGGAAGAAGATGTCCAGTTAAGGACTGCAAGAATTAAGGAGCATGTAGAACTTGTGCTAGCGTCAATTGCTTAAGGGCAGGAATTCAATACATGATATTGATCTACCGCTGATCGATGAATGACAGTAGATCGCCACAAAAGATGGCAGCTAAACGTTGAGACCATTACGAGACATGCTATGCGGACATGCCATGTGCGCCAACAAGGATCTCGCCACACACGGTCGTGAACTACACAATAGCATTCATACTTGAGAGATAGGCTACGTATACCAGGTCACAATGCAATGTCAAACTATAAGATATAGGTGTCATGCTATACAACGTATCGATTTAAGATAAGGAAATTTATGATATATGTTCCTAAAAGCCCTTAAACACTACGCCATGCATAAAGTACCATAATTATGTCATTAAAGCTGCCTGCCTGCTTGCCTGAGATATTGGCTGGTAGTCCATTTCCCCCCATCCCCCGGGCCGGATGCCTACAGACCTTCTCGCTTCCTCAAGGAGCTCACACCAGAAAGGATTCCGAATTGTAATTGTAATTGTAATCGTACATTTATATAGCGCCACTTCAAGAGAACTCCTCAGAGGCGCTCCCGACCTGACACCTAACCACAATCAAAGAGAATGGTTTTCAAACGCTTGCGGAAAAGGGGCAAAGAAATACAAAGAAGTTCATTGCGGAGACTAATAGGTAACTTATTCCAAAAAGACGGACCAACCATAGCAAATCTACTATGAAGCACTGTGGAAGATCGAGCCCTAGGGACAACCAGGTCACCATGCGTAGCAGAGCAAAGGAACCTACAGCCAGGGATGGACAGCACTGCAAGTACACAGAGTTCCATAAGATAGATCGGAGCTTGGCCTGCTAGGCAATTGCGCATGAACATTAAAATCTTAAACTCAATACGTTTTTGCATAGGCAACCAGTGCAGTTCTTCCCGTATAAAACTTGATATATGCCCAAACTTTGGTATGCCGCCAATCAGGCGGGCTGCAGCATTAAGGACAGATTGCAACGAATAGTTGCTATCTACAGCTAGAGTCACATAATAATCATCAAGATACTATATGATGCAATAAAACATATAAAAGATAAAAAGATATGGCAATTATGAGGTGGCATGGTGGTATAGGGTATGTTCGGCGCCTTGGAGCCGGAAGGCTGCGGGTTCGAAACCACTTCAAGCCACTGCGTAGGGACCATGAGCAAGTCCTTCACTCGCAATTGATCATGCGCTTCGGCATGAAACTTCTATTCAGTGCCCACACTGTACCCGGGAGCGCCTCTGAGTCGAGGCGTTATAATAATTGCTCATAAATGCAATTTATGTGAGGTAAGGTACAGTAGGATCTATAGGAAATATGAGGTTACTATAAGTATGTGACTTAATAAAATCGTTTTTGTTACTTTTAGCTGTGTTACTTTTTTTCTTTAAAAAAGTGGGTGGACTCACTAAAAGTAATATAACTTTTGTTCTGCTTGCATGCCTTTGGTGAAATTTGGCTGTTGCACTTAGATATGAATTACCTTTAATCCTGTAAAGTTTGATTTAAAAATTCTTATTTTTGGCCAAAGATATCGGCAAACATCTTGGGGGGGATATTTTTTGGCCCACCCTGTATATACCAAAGCTCGAGGGTACGCGTACCCTAAAATAGAATACGTTAAAATACGTACGTACCTTTCAAAAAATAGAATACGCGTATGATACGTACCATACACGAAAATTTCATTTATGGTTTACTCAGCGACCCATAGCCAACGTATTTGACGTCAACTGTAGACCTATGCGTCATTGAAACCGGTTCTTCCGGCAGCGTAGCAGTAAATTTATTTCGATAAATTCTTTGGTTATAATTAATTTAAAGCAAATTGTACTGTCTTTCTGATGAGAGCTAAGTAGGCCTACACGTCGCTGGTTTGAAAATTGGTGTAACTCGAAGTTGCAGTAGGCTATATCTACATGTATATAGCCTACGCATCAGTCAGCGAGTCAGCGATGCCCAGAGAACCTGGGAAGGAATGAACGCACGTGAAAGTTTTGAAAAATGCGAAAAACAATTATTTGATTGAATGCAATTTTTCGACAAGCAGTTCTGGGTTGGATCAGGCAATCGCATAAGAGCACATCTTTGAAGTGCTGCAGCAGAACTGAGACGACTGACTGACATTAGTGCATTAAGTGCAATGTAGGCCTATACTGGATAAACATAGACCTACAATATAGCATTGAAGCAATTTACTACGCCGTATACTGGGTGGTGAGTGTTTGCTTAAATTAAATTGAACATTCTTATAATGAGCAATGACGTGGTTAACGTATTTTATTTATTGTTTACGTACCCTAAAATAGGGTACGTTAAAATACGTACGTACCTTTCAAAAAATAGAATACGTATGGTACGTACCCTCGAGCTTTGGTATATACAGTACGCCACAACCGACGTTGAAGACATCTCAAGTACCACTATGTGACAGTACCTTGTAATATACAAAAATCGCAACACGCCTGAGCAAACCACAGTATAGAAATCCACTTTATACGTAAATGCGGGTCACGGTTGGTGGCAGGTCGGCATATCTGATGCTGACATATCATATAGGAACCGACCAATGTGTCAAACGACTTGGCAGAGTCTTTACGCACCACTTAGAGTCTTAGACAGGACTCAGATTCAAACGTCTCGGAACTAAAGCAATGTTCAGTCAAAACAATTAGGTCATGCTTCGGATATGGTGCATACATGATGGACAACGATCCACTGGAGGTCTGCACTGAAGCGTCACAAAGAGGCAGGGAGACGGTTGAATGGTAAACGCTGGTTCGAAGAAGGGTTCAGGTTCAATGTGGGGCACTTTGGTGCAGTGGGCAAGTTTGTTGCCTTGAAGCCGGAGGGTTGCAGGTTCGAATCCACCTCAAGTTGTCGAATGCCCATCAGTTCATTCAGCTTTCTATCCGTCCAGCTATCCATTTGCCACACAATTATTCAAACTTTCATATATCCATATATCCTATGAGCTATAGATGCCTTTCACATAGCAACATTTGATGTTATATATAGATATCCATATTTTCATATATTGTGGGGCATGGTGGTGTAGTGGGTATGTGCATTGCCTTGCAGTCGGAGGGTTGCAGATTCAAATCCACATCAATCCGTCTCGTAAGGATCTGGGGCAAGTCCTTCACTCGCAATTGCACAGCGCTTCGGCGTGAAACTCCGATGCAGTGTTCGCGCCGCAGTTGAGAGCGCCTCTGAGTAGATCTGAGTAGAACCTGCATGGGCGCTAAAATAAGTGCACATACATACAATACTCGCTAGCCCCATAAGGGTGACTCAACGTTACATAAAACCAAGTAGGACATTCTAACGCAAGCCGACATTAGCAACTCTAATTCAACATTGGGCCCAATGCATACAATATGTCTTTTTGTTTATCTGAAAGCATCTCTCTTTCGTATACATGATAAAGGCCAACTACTCTGAATAATCGGCCACTGCGCCCCTCCTTCCCTCATACAGACATTAGACGCCCCCCCTGTAATCAAGAAACATCATAGTTGTAAAAAACGTTTTTTTCGTTTTTTATTCTCTCCCAAAAAACGTCGTTTTTTTCGTTTTTTATTTTCCCCATCGTTTTTTATCGTTTTTTTCGATTTTTATGTGACTTTGTTTAATTATTTACTGTCTAATATTATTTTCCTTAATTTAATTTTTGTCTGATATTCCATACGTTTTCACCATACTTTCAAGGATGCAGTCTTTATGTAATTGTTTAGGTCATAATTTTGAGAAGTACATGTAGTAGATCCCTACAAGAAATGAAATTTGTAAGAGTTATTTTGATATAAAATTCTTGGGCCTATAATTAATATTTATAAGTTAAAATTTTAAGTGCAAATGTGCAATATATAATTTAGTACACATCTGTGGTTTTTGATTCTGATTAGATTTTAATTGTGTTATGTCGATCAGCATAAACTTATAATGTGGACTTATGTCTAGAATTTAAATTAGAAAAGATTTCAATACCTTTAATTTGTCTGAATTTCTTATTAGACCAAAGTTATAAGAAAAATAACCGTGGTAAATTAATGTTACTTAAACCAATTATTTTTGAACTAATAATAGGGCCTAAAGTTGTGCTATTTGGAGTTTCTTGATAAAATTGCATAAGCAAGGTTTTTAAGCTCAAAATTAAATTTCAGATGCAACAAAGGTAAATTATTTTCCGTTTCCGTTTTTTATCGTTTTTTTGTCGTTTTTTATTATTTCGAAAAAAACGACGTTTTATTCCGTTTTTTATTTTATTTTCATCGTTTTTTACATCTATGAGAAACATCTTCAATATGTCAAAAAACAATACGTCAGGCTGCCCATGCAGGGTGAAAGGAAACATCCACTGCATGAACAATCCACAATGCGAACAATCCACGACACAATTATTTTTAGTACGTCAACATTTCCAATCATATGCAAACGATATCAACACAATCCCAGGTGCATGCAGCGTCAATGGCAAGAGCGTTGTTCGCAAAGCCTTTCGACACTCTCCAAGGCCAACAAGTTTTCATTGTCCAGCGAATGATTTCGACGAGAAGAAAAAAACACAGCACCGACAGCGGAAATGCACGCCTTGCACGGCACACGTGGCCACTGGTGACGGTGTCACGAAATAGAGTATCCCCCGTATTAATTGTATCCCTCCCCAATTAAATAAAGTCGAAAAAACCTTTCGCGTGTATTGTTTTTGCAAATTAATTTTCATCTGCTTTGTTTTGAACAATGACACTAACAGGTATGTTTGTTCCTACTAGATAATTTGTTTTGCCCTGTTTTTAGAGCACTTAAAACATTTAAAACACTTAAGAACACTCAGAGTCACTAAATAAATTCGAGTTGCCTTTATCTGAGCATTGCTTAGGACACTTAAAACAATTAGAGTCACTTTAAATTTTGATTACAGCATAAATTTTTTTGTTATGCGCATTTTTCAAAAAAGGGGATAGAATGATTTATCCCCCGGATAGTATAGACCGGTTAATTCCATCCGGGGAGGATAGATTAATTCATCCCCCCCGGATGGATTTCAGGGGGGATACTCCGTTTCGTGTCACCGGCTTAGGCAGCCGAATCTGCAGGAGATTTGCAGCATCACTATTGCCAGCCGTGCATCGTCGGGAGGCGTAAGACAAAGATGCACAAAGGCTCCAGCGCGACGTCTATTAAGCGAAGCATAGTCAAGACCTCGGCAAACACAATGCAATGAACCGCCTCAGAGCGGCAGACCAATTTCAGGAAAAACAAGCCGTCACGCTAGGTGCATTGACACGCGCATAAAGCTGGGTTTTTTCCAGCACAAGCTTAATCGATTCTCATGCTGGTTTATTATAAGCACAATCTGCTAGAGTTTCTCTATATTATTATACAAGCTGAATACTACCCAACAGAAAGCTGCAAACATCGTTATTACCAGCGGCGCCCGCAGGCGTACGCACTTACGCAAGTGCGTACAGCAGCGGCGCCCGTAGACGTACGCACATAGGCAAGTGCGTACAGCGCGACGACCCAAAAGGTATGT
Source organism: Lumbricus terrestris (assembly GCA_949752735.1). Classification (NCBI taxonomy): domain Eukaryota; kingdom Metazoa; phylum Annelida; class Clitellata; order Crassiclitellata; family Lumbricidae; genus Lumbricus; species Lumbricus terrestris. Next base: position 26,529,743 of record OX457050.1, read on the forward strand.
TTTTGGAAAATTCTAGATTGATGACTAAAAAAAAAAAAGGTCATCAGTTTCTTCGGCGGATAGAAAAAGGTATGTTTTTGGGAAAATTCTAGGTCGATGACTAAAAAAAAAAGGTCATCAGTTTTTTCGGCGACCTAACGAAAATAAAATTTCTGTGCGTACAAGAAAAAAATCCTGCGGGCGCCGCTGGTTATTACTATAGTTATAATTTTCTGTAAAATAATACTTATACATTGTTATTATTACAATCCTAATATTTCGAAAAATAATACTTATTTCTGCAAAATAATACTTATATATTGTTGTTGTTATTATTATTACAATTCTAATATTTAAAAAAATAAATACTTATATAGCCTATTATTATTACTACAATTCTAATATTCTGAAAAATAATACTTATCAGAATGAACAGAATCTCAAAGAAACGTTATCAGAGGCAGATAATCAATCTAGGCCTATTAGACTTCAAAAGATCATCTAATTGATTAGGGCAATGTCAGCAAATTCTAATTCCACTCGATTAGCCACAAGAATCTGTAAGTTCTAGAATTATAATCAATTGATAAATTCATTGGCTACCTCTAAATTGCAAAATAAAATCATCCTATTTGAGAATAAAAGCTGGTGCCTATAGCACATGGCTCTTAAGAATACACCGCATAGAAGTATAATCTAACATATACAGCACTAGAAAATTCCATATTATGATAAATAATCTGTGTAGGATGGAGAAACTATATGGAGGACACTGTGCACAGGTGCCGCTATCAGCCGCATATTACCCTATGTCAACACCAGAATCCATAGACGCTTGACAAATGCCCTTGAGGGACATAGCTCTCTCAAACAGGAAAATTGCATCTTATGCATAGGCTTGACGCTGTCCATGGGGACCTTCACCTAAAAAGGCATAATGCTCTGGTCAGCCATTTCTCATGGCCACTGACCGGCCCCAGATGCACAGCCAGACCAGTGAATATATAACACAGCAGAACGCTTTCTTTTTTACAAAAACAAAATTTAATGCTGCAGAATATACTGATACATATCATATATATATATATATATATAATATATATTATATAATATATTATATACATCATATACATAATATATAATTTTATATATATAATATATATATATATATATATATAAGTTCATCGAGTTGTTAAATATACTTTTGCAGCCGATACTATTAGTAAATTCCTGCAAGTACAACATTATAGAGTAAATTTCTTGAACATTAAACCTTACTCCATAACTGACATTTATAACAAATACTGCACGAAAAACATAAAAGTTCTTTTCCAAGTGCATGTGCTCCTCACAAACAATTGTCCAGCAAAATTCACATTCCCCCTACAGCTGAGCCTCACTGTCCTCACATAAAGTTCTCAATCACGCAAAGCATAATTATATACCGGCAAAAAGCAAGACTGCTAGGCCTGCGAAATGCCAAAACAGAGGCATAAAGGGATTGGGTTCGGAGCACTCCTGAGTAGACAGTCTTGAAGGACCCTATATATATATATATATATATATACTGCTGTAATATTATATATATGTATATATAATATTACACTGCACGGAAAATATGTATGTATATATATAATATTACAGCAGTAAACCTCAAATCTGGATACCCCAGAGGAGGGGAACTAGATTAAACACAGACTTGCAAAAAAGCACAGATGGACACGGGATCTCTTTCCGTTGCCCTCCCAATGGACCACTCAACCTTCCAATCGGCAGATGGCATTTGTAAAATGATTAGCAGGACGTGATGTGGGCTCTTTTGGCTGCCGACAGTTAAATTCAACTCCTGTAATAACTTGTGATCATCCGTCATCTTATTAATTGTAATCATCATGCGTTATCGTTAAATTATTATTTAATAATAATAATGATGATAATGCATGATGATTACAGAAAGTCAATATTATTGACTTTTTATATAACGAACCTTAAAGGTAGCTACTCAGAAGCGCTACCAGTCCAACAACGGCTAAATAAGGAAGTTTTTAAATGTGAAATAAACATAGTGGTGTGACCTCTAGGCACAAGGCAGAGAGCAACAATTCCAGGTTCTAGGGCCAGCCAATGAGAAAGAGCGTCGCTGCATTATAGCAGTTTGAAAACGAGAACTGCGTTGTGTCAAATTGATATTAAATGAAGATAATTATTATTATCATTGTTATTATTATTATTATTATATTTATTATTATTATGTGCACTCGCTATAGCGCCACTTCAGATGCTACTACTTGCATGGCTTAAAGTGTGGCTGGACGGTCATGGACGGCGTCCATGCACTTATTTTAAAATCTGAATGCCGTCCAGCCACTTATTGGCGAGCAGAGACTGGAAAGGTAAGGGTCGTCCAGGCACTTATTTTTCCACACTTTAGGCACTGACTACTTGGGAGAAATTCTCTGAATTAGCACCAAACAAAGCAACTCGGGTCATATATAGGTACAAATTGTTTAAGAAGCCGAGAGGAACATTGGGACATAAATTCTTTAGTGCTAGAGTTGTAGACATGTGGAACGGCTTGGATGACAGCACTGTGTCGGTGGACACGGTCTCAGCATTTAAAAGGAAGCTAGGAAAATTGGGCTATTAAATGTTCCAGGTTAATTTGCAGTGGTTCTAACAGGGACCCAGCGTCTTCTGAACCACTTAAAACCCATGTTATGTTATGTTAAGCGCTCCCGACTATAGAGTGGACACTGAATCGGAGTTTCACTCCGAAGCGCTGAACAATTTAGCAAGTGAAGGACTTGCCCAAGGACCACACGATGCGGGTTTGAGGTGGCTTCGAACCTGCAACCCTCCGGCTGCAAGGCAACCTACATACCACTACAACACCCCCCTCCCCCACAACAATGTGTTTAAAACAATCCAAGACACTCACCTTTGACAATGATACGCAGCGAATATTTATTAAAGCCGTTCCAGAGCGGTGAGTACGGTGTACACGTGTAATTTCCCTCATCGGACGCAATCACCGAGCTAATCACGAGAGTGCCCTGGTCGTCAATGGCCACTCGAACGTCCGACTCTACGATCACCTCGTCCTTCTTCCAGATAATGAAGGTGAGGGGCGGATTGGCGTCCTGCGGGCATCGCAGCCTGCCCTCCATGCCCTTCGGAAGGTAGGTCGTCACCGGGAGATTGACGCACATGCACATACCGACGATCGAAGCGGCGAGCACGAGACCTAGTCCTAATCCAGACGAAGAAAACGAAGACGACGAGGAGGCGATGAATTCCGAGGTGCCAAGGAAGAGCGTGCCATGTTTCAACGACCGGCAAACGTGATTCATGTCACATGGACGACGCATACGCTATGATGTCATACTCCGACGCGTGATTCCGCCGCCGTCTCTGAGTCAAACACTCTCCGCGGAACTCCGCCACTGGTTGCACTCTGCCAGTGCCAGTCCCAAGCCTGGATAAAGGAGGAGGGCGTCGCTAATGGTCTTTGTTACCACACAGTGACACTAAACTGCAAATACCACCACCACTCTCCTCGGAGGAGCCACAAGTAGCGCAGTGGTGGCGACACCTAGTCGTCGCCGACGTGCAGGACAAATAATTACGACGCGAGGCCGACCGCCACTACTACAACCCTTCCGTGCATACATCGAACGACAACCGTCGAACGTGAAGGCATGTAGGCTATGTATACGACGCTTGTATACGGTTATAAAACAGCCGGCCAAACGACGAGCATTCTCCGAACGGCAAGATCTGCCTCTCCCAAGCGACCGACCCATGCATAGGCGAACTTCTAAACTGTCCCATGCTTTCCTGCGTACGTCCTGCTTCCACTATTATAGCGCTCTCTCTCTCTTTCTCTCTCTCTCTTTCTCTAACAGCCGACCGTGGCCATGAAAGCTTGATGATGCCGACTGGCCATATTAGTTGTCGCGGCCGATCGCTGTATACGCCTGGTGCTACTATGCAGGCGCTGGCGATGCCGCTAATGCGGATGCTCGAAAGTGCCACGGCGTGTTCTTTGCTCGATGCGATGAAGGCAGAGCGGACACTGCCAGTCTGCGCTGCTGCTGCTGCTGCTGCTGCTGCTGCTGCTGCATGTGTCTGAAGCGGCAGCTGCATCAGCAGCATCAGCAGCAGCAGCCAAAGGTGGCATTGATTGCTGATGAAGACCTCGATTGTCTCTGGCTCAAGTAACAATAGCAACATCGTTCAGGGCAGAGTGCACTTGATAAAACAGCCGCGCACAAAAATTCTAAGTTATTGTCGCCGATGCGATTGATGATCGAACACGGCGCTCGGACCTGCATGTTTCCTTATTTGGAACCCTGGACACAATGGATAGGCTACTTCTGAATGCTCAATTCCATCACATACTGGATCAATTAAGCGGTGTGTGTGTGTGTGCGTGCGCGCGTGAGTGTCTGTGTGTCGCTCGTCAAAAATGTATGACACACAGACCAGAGTATAGCGTCTATTCGCCATACCACAGCCACCATGGGCGGAGTTTATCAGGGGCTGAGGGGGCTAAGCCCCCCAACAAGATCCAAATTCAGTTTTTTTACCGTGTAAATGGTATCTTTTCCCGGGCTTAGCCCCCCCCCCCCCCAAGAAGACGCAGACTCATAAGTTAGCCCCTCCAAGAACGGAGACCAAACTCCGCCTGTGACAGCCACGATACTATATGAATTCTCTACGAAGCTCTACCAATCAGCATTCGATGGGTCATTTACACATTGCTGCAAATTTATGTACGACCCCTTGTTATAGCCCCCTTCAAGGTTTATACTCAGAAGCGCTCCCGCCTACAGCGCGGACACTGCGTCGGAGCTTCACGCCGGAGCGCATGAGCAATTGATAGTGAAGAATTTGCTCAGGATCCCTATGCGCGGCGGCTTGCGGTGGATTCGAACCCGCAACCTTCCGGCTTCAAGGCACCGAGTATGCCAAATGCAAATGTACAGAATAGTAGGCCCTACAGTTAAATGTAAAGCCTAATGGTTGCAATGTCCAGCGCGGTGCCTGGAAGCGCGCCAATCGACCACTGTTAAGTTAGAACAAATCTTCGCAGCCAATTTCTTGCATAATAGGCCACCAACTAGAGTTAGTAGACTAATTAAATCGGCAAAACGTTGCCATCCATCAAACCCAACAGACGTATATTAATCGTGCTGTCTTCATACGATGTCGGTGCTAGGCTTTCAACTCAAACGACCACACAGTAATTCATCCATCATCTGCAGATCCGTCGTTCACTTGATGTGACAAGTAACTACACGTCTCAGCGACGTCTGCAAATTTTGAACAAGAATCGATTGAAGCATCAATTGACTGCTATTAGCCTACACGTGAAAACTGACTCCCGTCACGGAAGTCCAGTGGCGGTACCACAGTGTATGCATGGTCAATGAGAGCAAAGGCTTGCGTTTTAGCCATGGTGGTCCTATAGATCTGCCTCTGGTAGTATAGTGGTGATGACGACACTGATAATAATGGCGATGACGATGGTGATGACGATGGTGATGATGACGGCGGCGACGATGGTGGAAGTGATGTTGAGCAAGAGACAGAGGGTCAATCCGGTCATGACTTCTCCATTGAGAATTTGCATAGGAAGTGGCCTCTCCTCCACCTCCATCAGGTTCCAACAGGTTTTCAAAGAATATAGCGGGGAAAGGTGAGAGTGAAAACAAGCTCTGAATCAGCGTAGCGGAAATAGCTGAGGGAAAACAGTCAACAGTAACGTATGACTATAAAAAAGGTCATCAGATTTTTTCGAACGAGCGAAAAAAAATTCCAGCCAAGGCCAGACATTTTGGCGCCCTACTTCGAAAGCTTATGTATCCGTCCCTGGTAGTGTATATATATATATATATATATATATATATATATATATATATATACACATTATATATAGCTACGTTATAAAACATAATAATAGGCCTAGAAGCCATACACTTACAGTGGTAGCTTGCCCATCTTAGCGAGACTGGCCCTTAGGCCTGCCCAAATTTAATTCAGGCTGACTTTTTTTTTACTGCATTTCAAGCGACCATCGCATGAAGCACTGAAGCAGCTCTGTGTGTTGTGTGATGACGGACTACTATTCTATCATCATCAGTCATAAACATCGATTGGGTCAGAACAGTGTTGCAAAGAGCGAAAACGCCGCTGGCCCACACTGGCCCCCAATGGTCATGATTGCTACCTATATTATCACGCAAGATGGAGCGGTTACTGCCCGAACAATGACAGGGCGTTGCCGAACATACCTCTAAGTCGGATCTAATGAAATATTGTCGCCGGCGTCCGCTATTATCGCCGCCGCCGCCTCGGCACGTGTTGCGCCGCCCGGCCGCGCCGCCCGACCGTCCGCCCCGCCCGGCCGTGCCGAGCGCCGCGCCACAGGAACCCGACGAGGAGAGCCAGCCTCGTCGCCGGAAAGAAACACCGTGAAGATTTATCTACTGCTTAGCTGAAATAACCCATTCGCTAGAAACCCAGGCGCGTGCGTGCACTGCATACGACCCTGTTACTATAGCAGCCGCGGCGCCCGCTGTGGCCGCCGCCGCGACCGTAGCGTATACGTACGACGGTCGCAACAGCAGCTGACAATCTTCGCGGCTGGTTGTGTAATGTGTATTATGCTCGCAAAGCGTATCGCGGTCTACGTTGGGTTAGGGCAGTCTGGGCAGAGCGTATAGAATAACGCCACCATACCCAACGGTGATGATAATAGATACATGTGGATAAACTTATGATATCAAGATATTCAGTAGCGGCGCTAGGGGCTGGCGGGCTCAGCCCCCCCCTAAAAAGGGCTATCCGAATTTTTTACATTGAAATATCCACGATTTTTCGGCTGACGACTAAAAAAAGGTCGTCAGAAATTTTGGCGGCGAAAACGGAAAATTTTCGTGAGATTTCGGTCGATGACAAAAAAAGAGGTCGTCAAAAAATCTTGCGACGAAAATGGAAATTTTTTTCCGCGAGGCTTCAGCCCCCCGAAACTGAAATCCTGGCGCCGCCACTGAAGATATTCATAGATCATAGATATAGCCTACTGAACAGTCTTGATAATATATAGCCTACATGTGGATAAACTTATGATATCAAGATACTCATCTTCTTTTCTTCTTTAGGTCTGCTGCCTCTCGGCAAGTCCAGATGCCCAACGACGCCACTCTTCGCTCATAGATACTAATATTTGAAAACGTATGAAGAAGGGGTTAGAAGGGATAGTAAGGAAAATGTATAGGGGGCCTATATACAGACGGGCATGGGCGGAAACTTGAAGATGGTACCCCTAGAAAAATTGTGGTGACAGTGGTGGAGACGAGCTGCAGAATTGTATCCCCCAAATATCTCAGAAATATTTTATTAATATCATTATAATTTATATCAGACAAAAGTAGGCCTATGAAGATAGACAGATCAACGGTCGGGCATGAGCGGACATTTGAGGGATGGTACCCCCTAGAAATTTTTTTGACTATACAAGCAACTTGTGCAGGTCGGGGCAGGGCAGTGTGAGAATTGTGGAAAAATAACTGGGGGGTTGGACCATTATCCACTTGGAATTGGGGTGTAAAAAACATACTTTAACATGGGGCTCTAAGAAAGACTGGGGGGTCGAAACCCCCAACCCCTCCCCTCCGGCAATTCTCACCCTGGGGCAGGGTCACGGGAGTTATTCAGCGGCAGGCCGAAAAATTAAATGTCAAGAATATTAATAAAGTTGCAAGGAATTTTTCGCATGACATAGGGCAGGTGACGAGTAAAACAGGAAGGTAAAATTAATGACCTCCCAAGACCCACCGATGAGATAGCTTATAAAAGCTACACGCACCATTGTTACAAAGATTCAACAATCTGGAAGAATATCAAAAGTTTGCGAACATCGACAATCGTGTGAATAGGCTACAACAGAAAATGGAACCACAAGACAAAGAAATGTCTTTAGCCTACAAAGCATTCCAGGAAAGTGTTTATAAATAAAAATGATACTAAACAATTAAGCAGTGTCTTGAAAGAAGAGTAAGTTATAGTGACGGCCAGCCATGTTCAGAGGCACAATAAATAATTATATGTTATATATAACTAGCTGGGGTACCCGGCGTAGCCCGGGAAATTTAGGATACGACCCGCTCCCGGCCACAACCACACCACACTCCACCCCATCCCACCCCACAACACCCCACCACACTCCGACCTCCACCGGTACGCCAACCATGAAATTTTGGTTTTCGGAAAAATTCCCCCCACCCCACCCTAATCTTCCATACCCACACCCTTCCCCACCCCTCCCCCAACCCCACCCCACTTCTCACCCAACTCACCCCTACCCTCCCCACCCCACTCCCCCACACTCACCACCCCACCCACTCCACCCCACCCACCACCCCACCCCCACCTGCCGCCACCCACCCCACCCCTCCCCAAATTCCACCCAACCCCCACGCCCCCCACACCTCCACCAACCCCGCCCCATTTCTTCACCACACTCCCCACATCCCCACCCACCCCCTCCCCACCCACCCACCCACTCCCTCCCTACTCCCACCCAACCCCACCCCACCCTCATCCTCTTATATATATATATTATATACAATGTATATATATATATATCATAATGAGACAGGTACTTGAAATATACGCATTATATATACATATATTATATACATGTGTGTGCGTGTGTGTATATATATATATGTATGTATATATGTATGTATGTATGTATGTATGTATGTATATATGTATATTCTTACCTGTTACCTTAAACAATGCGAAAGTAAAACCTAAATAATTATTGGCTTATAAAGTCAGAAACCAAAGACCGTTGGTCAGAAACTAACAGAAACTTAATAAAAAAAATTGTCACAATGTTATGAATTAAGCGGCTAGAAACTCAGAGAAACTCGCATCGTATTATTATAGCCAGACAGACCTAGGCCTACTAGCAGCAGCAGCTACAGGCCTAGTAATCGTAGCCATAAATTAATCTCCAAATTGCTAGAGCGCCACTCGAAAGCCAAGCGCAGGCACCAGCTTATTCACGAGCCCTATGCCAGAAGGGATGTCCAAAAGAGCAGCCTAGTCCCAATCAAGGAGGTCGTAGTACGGTCGGCCTAACCAAAGAATCAGAGTTGGCAGGTAGCTGAATAATTAGGTGAGTGACGTAACGTTTAATTAGGTCGAGAATTAAAAAGTGGAAGATCACCTCGATCGTTACATAAGACCTGCAATATTATCGTCCGCCACTGCTAGAACTTTGGTAGTGCCAGTCCCAACTCCTAAGCCTGAATAAAAGAGGAGGGTCACACCAATTAGTCTTGAATCTTGATTATGACTGTCGCTATAGACAGCAAGAAGCCACAGAACTGTTACAGATCGCAAACGCGCACAATCCACATGCCATCTGGCGAATATTACGCCGTTATCATTTTGTGCTTGCCATGGTTAAGTTTCATGTAGGGCGACTGATCAGGTCTCTCCCCGGCCTGTCCTCGGTTAATTCAGAGCCAGGGTTTAGCCTATAATCAAGCTGACACCACGGACCTAATTAAAGGGACAGAAAGGCGGTACCCAAAGTTTGTGGCGAGAGGCAACGGGGATACTTATATCCCCCAATATTTCCTCAACCAGAATTTTTGAATTTCCACATTGCAATGGAAGCATTTTGATCTGCCATTTTAATAAAAAAAATCCCCTAGGCCTATTTCAGTGCAGATGAGAGTCATCTGAGGCATGTGCGGAGTTTGGTTTTCGTTCTTGGAGGGCTGGAAAATTTGGTCCAGAACTAGCCGCGCCGGAAAATTGTTCCCGGCCCAAAAAAAGTTGATGACTTTTTAGTCGTTTAGTTCAATTTTTTAGTCGTTTAGTTGCAATGTGGAAATTCAAATCTCATGAAATGTACTACATTTCATCGCCCAAAAAGTTGATTACCTTTTTTGTCGAAAAGTACTACATTTCCTCGCCCCAAAAAAGTTGATGACCTTTTTTGATCGTTTAATAATATTAGGCCTACTTGAAAGTTCTTAGGGGGGCTAAACCCGGGAAAATATACAACATACACGGTGAAAGATGATTATGGGACTTCTTGGGGGCTTATAGCCCCCCTAGCCCTTGATAAACTCCGCCCATGATCTGAGGCTTCAATAAATAAATTTATAATTAATAACATTTTCTTATTGCGCTTAAACATTGTAGTGGTACCATATGATAGGCCTATCAAGATGTCATTTTAGTAAAAAAAATTAGTAGGCTACATTATTTAAGTGCTGATAGGCCTGAAAGAGTGTTTTAAGATCGCAAAAATGTATTTATTATTAGGCTAACATTTTCTTTATGTATGAGCTTAATTTATTAGCAACTCGACCTGTTCTGCCACTGCTGCTGCTGCTACTGCTGCTGGAATATTTTAACGAATAACTAAAGACGGGAGTTTAATTAGGCATATAGATAATTATAAGCTTGCTTTGTAGCATATGGGAATCAGCTTTTCCATGTTGCACGAGACGGTCCTAAATTGATGACCAGAAGGGCGTGATCTGTGTAAAGGTCAAATGGAGAGCATGGCCTGATTGGCCTCCTGGGTCCGCCCCTAGGTAGGTCATATTACTGAAGAGTGAAGACTGTCGTAGGCTAGGCTACTTCGTTTTCTTAGACTTGGTGGAGTATATAGGCTATAGTGGCTGCAGTCATCTCTGATCAGTATATAGGCCTCGTGTTTTGCCCTATATTGCTCTCCTGCCAGCTGCTCCACAAGTACGGTGAAGTAACTTATACCATTCTTCGGAACCTTGGGAGTCTTTCATGATGCTCGGTCAAGTCTGTATATGTTCGTGGGTTCTTGATGGTTAGCCTCCAGCTCCTGGCAACATCCGCCCATGCACTGACATGCACTCAGACTACGGCTAATGGCTATATTAGTTGTGACACATTGTCGCATAATTTGGTACAAGAAGGAAGCTTAATTTTCGTTTGGGCATTATAGTAGGCTAAATTCATAAAATCCTAGAGGAAAAGCGTAGCCGACCGTTAACCTTGACACTAGATAGCTATAGGCTATCACAGACCTCCTGCGTACAGCATAGCCTCTCAGCTGCGGAGGCCTTTGTGCCATGCGCAGTCCAGTCCTGGATAACATTATTCAGCAGCCGCAGCAAACCGAGCCAGACCATGAGAATCGAGACCTCGTCATTTATCTTAATAAAGCCCCGCGAGAACAGACCGCAGAGTGCTGATCATACATGCGTAGTCATTGGAAGTGAGAATCAAGAGGATTACTGAGTCTTACTTCACGCTTGACTGACTAACGGATTAGACTTAAATGTGTTTGGATTAGGCAAGATTCGTTCTTTAAATAAAAAAAACTGTTTTCTGTCGAGTTAAACGGTTTAATGATTCATCAGCAGATCGCGAAGTGGTAGACTTGAATTTCTTCAATTTTGCGTGCAGTGAAAGAACGTGGATAAAGATTTATTTTCCGTCTGAAAATCTTTCGTTTTAGCCATCGATGGTATTTTAATTTGACGGAGCGTCGATTGAATAAAGACTTTGTTATTATTATAATTATTATTATTATTACTGACAAGTTCCCGAGTTGCATCTTTAATTTCAAGGGTCGTGGATTTAAACCACATTCTGCGATTTAAACGCAAAGCTTGGTAAGTGAATGTGCGTTCAATATGTTATATTTCTAGTCGCATGCTCTCCTTGACCCATTTAAGTGGCCCTATTCCCCCACGGGACATACTTAGAGTACACACATGGGTTAGCTTTGAGCATGCCGGTAGCGGTAATTGTGTAGACTGGTCGACCCGCGACTAGGTACTAGGTAGACCGTTTGACCATCCGAATTATAGCCTGCTATTTGTCTCTTACTTTCTGTAGGCTATTAACAAAATTCTATTTTTATGTTAGATGATGCACAGTATTATAAGTAATGCAGTCTGCTTCAAGACCACGCCATATCTTACGGAATATGACTCTAAAGTGGCACTGATAGGAATACTGATAGGAGTCTGCCCGAATCCCGAGCCCAGAAAGCAATTTGGGCAGTGGCGGCGCCAGACACTTTTTGTAGCCAGGGCATAGCCAGGGCAGTCACTCAAGTAACCAGGGCAGGGAGTGAGTCGCATGATCGGTAGTGCGGGCTTACATAGGCCTATAATTTTGCGCTACCGTGCTTGCCATAAATCACACACCTGACACTATTAGGGTGGGCTGGTCAGAGGTTCAAATTGGCGAAGCCATAAAACCGAACACTTTGACATTTGAAAAACAAATCTTAGAAACCTTGTACAGGGTGGGCCATAAAAAAAGACCTCCCGTAAAGTGTTTTGCCAATATCTTGGCCAGAAGTAAAAAATTTATAAAATTTTACAGGCTTAAAGATAATTCATATTTACGCAGAGTGGCCAGATTTCACAGCAATATTTCAAACAGAACAAGAGTTATATCACTTTTAGTGAGACAACCGACTTTTGACGAATCAAAAGAATAATGCAGCAGAAAGTAGAACCAAAGCAATTTTTATGTCTCATCTCAAATAATAACAATATTGTTCTTATCAAATTAACATGATAGTATATCACATCCTGTGTTCAGTGTGTCCACCACCAAATGGCACCAATGCCTACACTTGTTTTGAGTCTTTTGCACAGTTTTAATGGACTTGGTGATGTGTTCCAGAGATAAATCTTTCCAATCAACTCCAAAGCGACCATCAATTTTCAGTCTCTTATCGTTCTTGGTTGTGGCTGCAGATTGCGGTATTTCTCGAGCAACAGCTCTCCACAGTTGACAAAATCATCGGGTTCAAATCCGGATATTTGGAACCATTTGTTCTTCTCAATAAAACCAGTACAGTAATATTGACGTTGAACCGATTTCCTTTCATAAACGGCACTTAACTTAACTCTCAAATTCAAGTTAGCTCTTCATTTCTCTGCAATCACTGTTTAACAGACTGAGCGCCGATTATAGCTTTATCTCCGAGGCCTAGCTCATAAAGTGCATGAATACCAATTTGCGTGCCATCGACACCTTGAAAATTTTGAACTGATAGAAATTTCGATTTTATTATTTTTAAAACAAAATTACTAATCAGAAAAATTCTTTGTTTACCAATTTAACAGTCATCTTGCTAAATGATGTCACAGTGACTTGCAGCTATGCCGGTAGTCTACCTGCTTCTTCTAACTAATTGTAACGATTTTCTGTCAGTAACAGGTTTATTTGACACATATTATTTGAGACGTTACTTAATAAATTCTTTTTTGACACTTTTTGCTGCGTCATGCTTTTGAATCGTCATATATAACAGTGAGTGCATGGTCCAACTAAAAGTGATATAACTTTTGTTCTGTTCGAAATATTTCAATGAAATCTGGTCATCATGTGTGAATATCAATTATCTTTAAGCCTGTAAAATTGCATTTAAAATGACTACCTCTGGCCAAGATTATGGGCAAAAAACTTTAGGGTCACTTTGTGGCCCAACCTGTAACTTAGTGAAGCATTGCAAATCCTCTTTCGAATAGCATTTCAAAAGCAAAGCGTTCAGCAAATAAAGTAACGGAGTCAGGTATATAGGTCTATTGTCTACGCAAATGCTAACGCTTCATTTGAAAAACAATAAAGCGACAGCTGGGTATAGGCTGTTAGTTGCATACGGCAATGTGGATAAACAGGAAAAAAATTCTCTACTAGAACTTTTGCCCCACCAGAATTTTTGCCCTGCCAGAATTTTTCCTTGTCAGAACGTTCGCTCTGCCAAAATTTTACGGTCTTTGCCCTGCCAGAATTTTTGCCCTGCCAGAACTTTTGCCCTGCCAGAAAATTGCCACACCAGATTTTGTTCTCTTCATGAACTTTTGCACTGCCAGAATTTTGTCCTGTGAGACCTTTTGCCCTGCCAGAACTTTTGCCCTGCCACAGAGCGGACGGACGTGAACAGTAAGAAGCAATATGCCCGAACAAATTCTCCCAGGGTAAAATTTCTGGCAGGGCAACGACCAGGGCAACAGCCAGGGCAAAGGCTTTTTTACCAGGGCATTTGCCCTGCCATGCCCTGGCGTAGCGCCGCCACTGAATTTGGGGCATCGTTCTACAACGACTCGGTAGCAAGTACCGTTTTTTTTATAAATTCGATGAAAAATATTTTCTCACGAAATAGAACCGGGATTTTGCGTGTGAGAGTCGGTTAGGGCTCAGGTTAGGCATCGTGAGGGTCGGTTAGGGTTAGTTTTAGGGTTAGTGCAGTCATTCTGCTGAAATTGAAGCTGGATTGATGAACACTAATTTTCAATGCAAAATGGATGAAAAATATTTGCTGACGAAATAGAAGCGGGATTTATCGAACAAATTCTTGCCTAAAGAGAAGCTGGATCGATTAAAAGGATTCTCGGCAAACTAGAAGTTGGATTTATTAAAGATAACACCGCTGCAACGTTATCTACCGAGTCATTATAGAACTATTACCGAGTCATTATAGAACGCTGCCCAATTTGGTTGCAAAAATAAACAGAATTCCCCAAATAACCAGGTGTTCAATAGCCCGAAGAACGGCGTAGACCCGAATTCTAGAAACACGAATCTACGATAGTGAATAGAATATGCAGCCTAAATGAGGCATCTCTAGAAGAATATTAGAAAAATATCCCAAAGTCAAAGACAGTTACTTTTGTATGTACACTTTTCTGGTTACTTATGTGTCATGCACCTATTATGCAGAAGACTGGCGAGTTGTGTAGCATTGTAACGAGGGTGTACACTGTGCAGCGTATTTACATAATAAATGCATTGCGTTTTTCTCTGACGAAAATCGGTGAATAATTGTACGTACGTAAATATCTATTCCATTACATATGATCTGAGTTTAAAGCTGCTTTTTGCAGTGTGCAACGATGCTTGAAAGCTCTTTTGCATCTTATTATGATTTTTTTGCAAGAAATAAGCATATTTTGAGAACAATGTTCAGCATTTTTGGTTGTCCAGTTTTTTTCTGTATCAAACCATTTCGTGGATATGGCATAAGCATTCGATTGGGGTTTCCGGATGCGATGTGCAATGGAAATACGATTTCCTTTTTCCTATCACCTGCGCCTACGGGCCCATAAGATTAATTGCGCGCCTTCCACGCTACTCTCATATCTCTACTTTCATGTTTGCCATTGGCTTCCTCTAACTGTGCGCATTAAGTTCAAAATCCTCATCTTGGTCTCTAAAGCACAATGGGGTCTTACCCCAAAATATCTAGCCAATGGAATTCACAGGCCCGTTTCAGCCTCCTCGCATCGTCCACTCCGCTCTTCAAGTAGATTTGATCTTCTATTACCTCCTACTAGAACGGCTATGGCTCAGTCCCGTTCCTTTACATCAATTGGCCCCTCTCTTTGGAATACCGTGTCTCCTACTTGATCTCAACTTCTGAGTGGTAATCCCTCTGCCTCATTTTCTTTTCTCAAAACCTATTTCTTCTCTTGTGGCCTTGCGCACTGGGAGCGCATCTGAACGGTTCACTCTAGTAGAGGCACTTTATAAATGTTTATATACAATACAATACATAACTGCGCATTTCTGCCGGCGGATGGTATTATGAGAAAAACTTTCAATGCTAGGATGATATAAATAATATTATTAATTATTATGATATATATTATTATGATATATATTTTTCGCTTGATCTCAGCCGCGAGTGCCTCTGAGTAGGTACTTTGAAGGGGCGCTATATAAATTATGATTGATTGATTGATATATACGATTTTGGATTTAGCATGATGTAATTTTTTATTTGGCTGCCTTGTAAGTTCTATGAATAGCATTATGTTTATTACTATGTCCGTACACCAAAATGCGGATAGCAATTGATCAAATAAAAAATATTCTTATCTTATCTTTTACAGATAAGTTTTTGGATCTGGCAGAAATACCCCCTTGGGAGTTCAGGCTTCTGGTATTCACTACAAAGCCTAAGTTGTAATATGATGATTAGATTGAGACCGGAGTCAATACTCTAGGATTATAATATCATGCAAGAAGCTGTATTTAGTTGCAGGAAGTTGAAACAAGACCGTGAAACATTACTATTCCAGATGCCTATTAATGCTGTATGTCTCTCGTCTGCAGCTTATAAGATCACTGTAAGCACCTGTTTCGTGACCTCGTGTTTCTTCTCTTGCCATCTTTTCAAGGTAAAAGTGGAAACCCAAGGCTTTGCATGACAGTTGCTTGACAGGTATGTGCTTATGATTGTCTGGCTGTGTTGCTTTGATCAACAGTTCTAAGTGACTGCAAGGTTGCGGCAGTAGATCAATTCCCAGCAGTGTTGCCACTCTAAAATTTGAAAAAAAAACCAAGTTGAAGGGTAAAAAACCCAAGAAAACCCAAGTTGAGCAAATCTTCCGAAAATTTCCCGAATTTCCCGTCCAAAAATCTGATGACATTTTTTTTTAGTCATCCGGCACAAATCTCGGAAAAAAGTCCACAATTTCACGAAAAATGTCCGAAAATGTCAAAAAAATAGAAAAAAACCCAAGAAAAAACCCAAGCTCGTCCAAAAAAACCCATTTCCCAAGTTCGGATAAAAAAAACCAAAATCTTGTGAAATAACCCAAGGAGTGGCAACGCTGCCTCCCAGCCCATTCAGTTTAATTTGAGTGGTTAAAGGCTTTCATACATCCTATGATTTATGCTGGTTGTGAGTGACTTATAATATGATGGACCATAGTTATATTATTGCCATTATAGTTATTTATTTTGCCATATAATTGTTTCCTTCTTGTTGCTAAGAGTTTGGCTGGAGGAAGCATTTCCCTACATGCATAATTATATATAGCAATAAAATATGGTATGCAGTGTATATAAAATGATGGCATATAAATTGGATTAAAGGCGGTTTGTTATCTAGAAGACCGCAATTTATGGGGAAATTTATGCCTTTCACAATCATGGCAGTGCTGTTGTCAGATATTTATGTGTTTTTTTCTACACATAAATACTTTTGCTGTTTTTCATATTCTTGTTTTGTGCTATGAATGCTTGATGAATTAAAGATTGATTGCCGATAATAATATATATGCTTAAGTAGCAAATACTAAATCGGTTACAAGTTAAGTCTTCTCACATTTCATAACAGGGTACATGGCATCATTCATGTTAGATTATTATACGTTTGAGCCAACAGTGTACAAATTCCAGTACTGCAGGCAAAGGAATGAATGAATCACATGACTATGCTTATGTTTACTTTGTGCTTTCATAAAAAATGTGATGCATGGTGAGTTGCTTAGGGTCAAGGAATCTGCTGAGCAGGATCAAGACCACTGTGATCAGATTATCAGTCAAGCTACTAAATAGACAGTTTGTTGTTATCGTATTATATTCGGACATTTCTAAAGCACTGTTTAACCCTTTACCGGTTCATTTTTAAATTTTAAGCCCGTTTTCAGCGGATATTCTCGGGGCAAACGGGTAAAAGATTAAAGCACAAAACTCATAAGTATTCTGACATTTCTAAAGCACTGTTTAAAGCACAAAACTCATCTTTTATTTATATTATCAGCAAGGGCTTCTGTGACCAATTAAAGAATATATGGCATTTATTTTGCACTTTTAAAATTGAAGCAATGTTTGCTAAAACTAGACAGCAGTGTGCTAGACACATTAACAGAATTTGATTTGATCCCAGTGGCACGTGCTTGTGATCACTTATAAAAAGTAGCTTTCATTTTATTGATGTACAAGGTTCGATATAACTCGTACATCCTTCTGTCAGTCCATTCCATCAACCCATTCATCCATCCACTCATCCATCCATTCATCCATCCATCCACATGCCCATCAGTTCAACCAGCTCTCTATCCATCCAGCTATCATTATTCAAAATTTAATGTATCCATTTAAATATATCCTATGAGCTATGCCTTTCACATACCAATGATGTGTATATATCCATATTTTCATATATTGTGGGGTGTGGTGGTGTAGTGGGTATGTTCGTTGCCTTGCAGCCGAAAGGTTGCAGATTCGACTCCACCTCAAGTCGCCACGTAAGGACCCTAATGGGCAAGTCCTTCACTCACAATTGCTCAGCGTTTCGGTGTGAAACTCCGATGCAGTGTAGTCGGGAGCACTTCTGAGTAGATATCTTGAATTGGCGCTATAACAAGTGCACATACAGACAATATCCATCCACTGATGCATGCATACAATGCCATACACACATACCGGTACATGCTTATACGTGCATGTATGCACACGGTGCATGCATACATTAATGTATACATCTGTTCATCTGACACGTACTTACAAGAAGATCTGTCATGCTAGCTGCAACCTATGGTCCTCCCTTGGTAGCTTTGGGATATGATTATTATATAGATGCTGCAGCCATCAAACTCATTGTTGTATATTGTTCTGACATCACTAGAGACCATTGCTCTGGACATTGATCCAAGTCCTTGTTGAGCTCAATTGATATATACTCTGTGGTGTGAGTTTTGCTATCAATTGTATGGGTCTGTGTTGACACATACAAGAGGCTATGTTGGCACCTGGGTTATGTTGACAGCAGGTTAACATGTTGACATGTCTAAGTTGATGTATACTATCGGATAGTGCATAGGTTATGTTGACAATAGGTTAGCAGCATGTTGACATGACTATGTTGACACATTATCGTATAGGTGATGTTGACAATAGGTTACCATGCTGACATGGCTATGTTGACACATGTTATCGTATAGGTGATGTTGACCATAGGTTACCATGTTGACATGGCTATGTTGACACATGTTATCGTATAGGTGATGTTGACAATAGGTTACCATGCTGACATGGCTATGTTGACACATGTTATCGTATAGGTGATGTTGACAATAGGTTACCATGCTGACATGGCTATGTTGACACATGTTATCGTATAGGTGAGGTTGACCATAGGTTACCATGTTGACATATCTATGTTGACACATGTTATCGTATAGGTGATGTTGACAATAGGTTACCAGGTTGACATGGCTATGTTGACACCTACTGTTCAATCCTTATCAATTGTAGACCTGTGACCATTATTGTCATATAGATGTTGGAAAATAATGTGGATGAATTTCATTTCCATATGCCACTCATCTACAAAAGAAATTATTCCTTTTATTTGACGTTTGAGTGGATGGATTTATTTATTTGGAAGGTACTTGTAGTCATGGTGATCTAATGATGCTGACATTTTGTCTGGCATATTTCAAATGATGTGCTATGTTTCATTATGATACTTAAGTTTGACTGTTTGCGAGAATTTTTTTCATGTGCATGTAGGCAGCATTGTAATTGTATTTTTGCTTGGTTTTGCTTGAAGCCTGTTTTCTGCATATTATGTTTGCTTTATATTCATGTAAAAATAATATTGTGTATCTATGTTGTCAGGCAGAGTGAGCTGTTGTGAGCTGATAAATTTTTATCTTGATGATGATGATATATTGTCTAATTTTTGCTGATGCTTCATTGGTATATCGTAACTTTTTTGAACTACGTAGTCTGGGTCAGGAGCACATGTATCTAGGTAGGAATCTTACACGGGCACTACTGGTACATAAATTTTTAAAGACTGATTTATGCTGAATCTGATTGATATGAATTCTGTATGTAGTTGATATCAATACATAGTTGATGTCAATACGTAGTTGATATCAATACGTAGTCAATATTAATACATAGTTGATGTCAATATGTAGTCAATATTAATACGTAGTCAATATTAATACATAGTTGATGTCAATGCCTGAACAATGGCATAACCCATTAGTGGAAAATTGCAATGCCTTAAAGCTACATTGGTCATATTCACATAATAGATCTGGTACGTTGAAGTACATTTTCAGGTTACTGTGGCCCTTGCACAGAAGAGCCAATTGTGACGACGACGATGGTGGTGGTGATGGTGGTGACGATGATGATGATGATGTAGTAGACAAATTGCTGGCTATGCTACGTACTGTGATACGAGCTTTTGGACATTATTAATTAAAGAGAATGCTGGTTGACCGATTTCCACACAATGTTCGACATGGAAGATTTTAGAGAAAAGAAACAAAGGCATTCCACGATTACTGGTACACTGGATGGACAATAGAACTGGAGAGACATAACATCACGGACCAGCACTAAAGGGAACAATGGACATGACAAATGACCAAAGATAGTGCTGCAGGTCATTTATTTAATATGCCAATCGCTACCAAATGGCTGGCATCAGGAAATGCTGCTGCTGCTGACGATGATGCTAATGATGATGATGAAGAAAGTAATGATGATGAAGATGACGATGATGATATTGGCTGACAATAAGGACAACGACGACGACGATGATGATAGACTAGTGCCAGATGTGCTTAGCTTGTTTTTGGGTGGTCGTATGCAAAATTGATTACCCCAACACACGCACTTTATGCAAGGCTCTATAATTATAATTCTTTTGTTATGAATATCCTTTCAGCAGCTTCTCAGATTCATCGATGTTTTCTGTGGATCCTGATGACTTTACTTGCTATCTTAGAAGCTATTTCCAATAACAAACGGCTGGCTCACAGTGTGTGTGAATGCTCCTGGTTGCTTCTGCTATACATGTAGATGTAACTTTGTTCTTGGATTGCGCCAAAAATATCTAATGTTATTGCCAAGCAGGTGCAAGTATCGATCACATAATAAACACCGCAACGTGTCTTCCATCATGTATGAGTATCATGTTTCATGTTCCAGGAGGCATCAGTGTCGATCCTGAAGGTATTATTTTTATTAGCATTGATCAGTAAAAATTCACGTAGCCACAGGATCTATGAGTTCTGTGATTTTTAACATGGACTGAATGCCGTCAATTTCCCAAAATGCAATGAATTTTCACAAGTGCCATGGATGAATTTCATCAAATGCCGTGAATTTCATCAAATGCCGTGAATTTCACCAAATGCTTAGAATTTTCCAATTGCTGTGCAGGGCTGTCTTTAAGGAATTTTTAGAACTGCACAACTCCTTCTTTCCTTTCCCATCATCCATGGTAAATTACTTACAATCGGAGGACAATGAACTTTTTGCTAGTTTTAACTGTACAGAAGTGCTTCTACAACTGCACAAATCCGTTTAGAACTGCACATTTTGTGTACAACTGCACGTTAAAAAAGCCCTGGTGCTGTGAATTGTTTTGATTTTTGGTAAATCTTGTGAAATGCGACATGGCTTTCCGAAGCAATTATTTTGCAAAGTAACAATTATATATATAATAATTATATATAGGATATATAAGTTTATGTCTGTGGTTCATTTTGTTACTTATTTGCACTTATTTGTTTCTTAGACTGTGGTTCATTGTCTGAAAATCTCTTTCCATGTTCACTGAATCAATCTTGTACTGTATTTTTCAATTTAAAGAATTAAAAAAACCCAGATGAATAGGTTATAGAAAGGTGCTGTAAAAACTTCAGTATTTATAATGCAATAGAATTCTCAAATTGAGCAAATAAAAATGTTGGAATAAATGATAAGGGATGTGAATGCCATTGATCCCTTATAAGGTTAGTCCAAGTGGGGTGCGGTGGTGTAGTGTTTATGGTTGTCGCCTTACAGCCGAAGGGTTGCAGGTTCGAATCCACCTCAAGTCGTCGTGTAGGACCTTGGGCAAGTCCGTCACTCGCAATTGCTCAGCGCTTCGGCGTGAAACTCCGATGCAGTGTCCACTCTGTAGTCGGGAGCGCCTCTGAGTAGGGAGCTTGAAGGGGCGCTATAACAAGTGCACATGCAAACAAACAAACAAGAGATGTTGTTAACAGCTTAGTATTCGGGTGGTTATGGGTACGAATTAATGATCAAATAAATGATAAAGGATGTCAATAGCAAATATGCTTGTAAGGTTAGTCCAAGTGATGTTATGTTCTCATTTGTAAATATTGTCCATTCTGCTTAATCTTTGTCTGCCTTTCTTTCTTTTCTTTTGAATCTTGCACACGTGTGGGTTTGTTTGTTTGTTTGTATGTGCACTTCTTATAGCGCCCCTTCAAGCTCTCTACTCAGAGGTGCTCCCGACTGCAGAGCGGACACTGCATCGGAGTTTCACGCGCCGAAGCGCTGAGCAATTGCGAGTGAAGGACTTGCCCAAGGTCCCTACGTGGCGACTTGAGGTGGATTCGAACCTCGAACCTTCCGGCTTGAAGGCAACGACGCCACCACTACACCACCGTGCCCCACTAAAGTTGTAGTGATCTTTGTAATTTGCTCAGGTTACCAAATGTTTCTAGAGTTTTTGGCGCCTTGATCGAATTCTTTGTTCGGCTGCTCGCCTCATTGGTCGCATTCCTAAGTATGCCCCCTCTCTGGTTATATTAAAAGGACAAAGAGGAAAGCAAACACCCTTTAGCACAATCATGGAGAGACTATTTTGCATTGATCAGTATTTGATGTTTCATCCTTTTGATTTTCATGTGCTCTGCATAAGAGTGGCAGGTCCTCTCCTTGCTGTCATAACACACTTTTTCTAACGCTCTTTACAGCTGTAGGAAAGCTGTCACTGTCTGATTTTCCCATTTCCAGTGTTTGTACTGTCATTCCCGAGGGTAGTGCAAGTAGGTTGAAATCTCAAAATGAATATCTGCTTTGGCCGGGGTTTAGCCCTGACCATATGACCAATGGTGCTAGCCGCTAGAGTAGTATGCATGATCCTTATCTGCGTTGGAAATGATGGTAGTTGCTGTCCATACCGTCACATTTAATCAGATCCATGGTTTTATTCTCGCATGGAATTGACTGGAAAATGGCATGGAACAGTTAGTCAGACGGTGTACTTAAAGTAATAACCTATCGGATGCAATTTCGCATTACGAGATAAATCGGGAGGACGGAATGCAGGAATGTGGATTTTGCGAAAGTTCTGCATGCAGCCATGAATTTTGTTTTGTTTTTTATGAGTGCAGCTCTGCTAGAGGGAATGGCTTACAAAGGTGAATGTGGGATGGAACCGTGAAGGCTGGTGCTGTTGTTGTCAAGACATGCACTTTATCTAAATCTCTGTAGCGCTAGGAGAAATTGATGTGCTGGAAAGTTGATAGACGTATTAAACAGAAAAGTATTGTTAGGTTTGAAAAACATTTGCTGGCATAAATTGTCTCATTTCAGTACATTCAGTGCTTAAAGTATAAAAAAGAATTGCCTGGACAGTGGACGCTCTTTAACACTTCAGTATTGCTGGTGAAATAAGTGGCAGGACGGCATTCAAATTTGAAAATAAGTGCATGGACGCCGTTCATGACCGTCCAGCCACACTTTAAGCTCTGAGTACATTAAGTATTGCTAAATGCTAAATATTTTGGAGCCGAAGGGTTCCAGGTTCGAGTCGATCTCAAGCCGCCGCATGTTGACGGGATTCCGTTGGATGATTCTACGCGGGATCGCCACTGATGATTGTTTCTGGCTCACTGTGAATTATTTGCTAATTGATTAAATTTTCTTGTTGTTATGACACTTAATTAACAAGTTAGCATCATTTCGGCTAGTTAGCGCAGAGAGCGCCTCTGAGTAGATTTCTTGAAGGGCGCTATATAAATACTCGGAATGAATGAATGAATAGGGACCTTGAGCAAGTCCTTCACTTGCAATTGTTCATGCGCTTTGGCGTGAAACTCAGATGCAGTGTCCGCGCTGTAGTCGGGAGCGCCTCTGAGTAAAAAGCTTGAAGGGGGCTGTAGCAAATGCGAGAAATAAAAAAAATATGTAGGACATGAATAAATACATACATATCCGTACAGGCGTGTATAGTGGTGGAGTCATTGCCTTGAAGCCGGGAAGGTTCAAGGTTCGAATCCACCTCAAGTTGCCGCAAGGGACCTTGGGTAAAAAGCTTGAAGGGGCGCTGTAGCATGCGAGAAATAAAAAAAATATGTTGGACATGCATAAATACATACATATCCACACAGGCCTGTATATCAGAGTTGATATGATGGCCTGTTATATTAATTGGATGTAGTGTGTTGGCTGTGATTGATGGATGGTCGGGTGATGCCTGGTAGGGTGTGGCCAGATGCACTCTGAGGATGATTCAATGCAGACCTCTGAGACATCGATTCTAGAAGCCCATGATGGTGCGGCGTTGATGTAGAAGCCGATCTGCATATATGAGACATTTTTTCCAGAAGACATGGAAGCCAGTACATCAAGCCAAATCACATTCTCGCGTTTATATTAATTCTGAAGGCTGCTTAAAATAGCTGCACTTATATTCAGCATGTGTGCAATGTGCATGGGACAAATGCAAACATAGACTACTTTAACCCTCTACTGGCCGATGGTATAGGATTTCCATTCCATTTACAGCATTTTGGTCGGTCAAGAGTTAATGTATTCTGCAGAAGAGTCGGACGTAGTTATTGACTCTCAGGTCTGGGTGTTGGGTGTGGTGTAAGGGCTGCTTGCATCATGTCTGTTGTCTGTCATTATTTATGCCCGCTCCCAAGCCCTGCACACATGCATATAATTAAACAAGCATTGTGGGGCGTGGTGGTGTAGTGGGTATGTTCGCTGCCTTGCAGTCGGAGAGTTCTAGGTTCGAATCCGCCTCGAGTCGTCGTGTAGGGACCTTGGGCAAGTCCTTCACTCGCAATTGCTCAGCGCTTGGGCGTGAAACTCCGATGCAGTGTCCGCTCTGTAGTCTGGAGCGCCTCTGAGTAGGGAGCAATAGATTTCTTAATATTGTAACACAGAATGAGACCATTCTAACTGAAGTTGACTTTAATACAAGCCATTTTCTGTGTTTATTGTAGGATTTGTTCTGCGTTAGTTACGATTTGGTTGTTGTATTGAGTCGACCAATGGTAACAGCATCTGCTGATACCAACCTCACACCATGACGGTCTCGTACTCTAAGAAAGTCGCCACTTCGTCATTCTCATGCTTTCTGAAGCTTTTACTACGGCAAGTTCATGTTTTGTTTGTCTTCTATAAAGCAACTTTAATGAAATGTTGAACATGGCTAGCCAACTGGTGTAAGCAAATGAGTTTTAAGACAACTTTTTGCATAGAGTCAAATACAATAGATGACTGTTCCTGGAGTATGATGTATTCATTCATTCATTCATTCATTCAATGGAATTTTATAGCACCTTTTAAAGAAAACTACTAAGGAGCGCTCCCAGCCCAGCCACGGCAAAGAATGAAGACTTGAGAAATTGATGAAAAATAGTTTGATTGGTCAGATGTAATAAATGTAGTTTTGAAAGGGGGGGGGTGGCAATTCCAGATGGAAGAAATAAAATGAAACAACAGAGAAAGCTTGGCATTGCCTGGCAGCTATAGGTGAGCGTGTGGAACTAGGAATTGCTTCTTCATATAAGCTTACACAGTTTTGTATGCATGGGTGTATGCATGTAGATATTTATATAGCGCCCTATCACCTGTTTATGGTGCTGTTTTAATGTGCAGGACTCAGTCAATGGTTGTCCTGGTGAATTTAAAAAAATTATTTTGAGAGTTGTAATCTGTTGGAGAGACCTGGAAGATAGCCTGGAAATGGAGAGTCAAACTGCGAGTTGAAAGGTGTGAATCTTCAAAGCTGAAAGATATTGTTATTACATAAATTTCTTACGCACGCAAGGTCACTCCGAACTGTGAATCTGAGGTGCGGATAGTCAGCCACCAGAGGGAGATGCAATTTAGACAGCCAAGCACTTAAGAGCCAAGGAGAAATAGTGAGTTTTGAGGAGTTTTTTTAAGGTGGGGAGTGAATTTGAGCAACGAAGAGAGAGTGGAAGTAGATTCCATTCTTTGGGAGCAGAGGCATGGAATGCACGCGAGCCCATAACAGTTCTGCATCGAGGCTCAGCTAAAAGACCCATGCTTGATGATCGCAGGCAACGAGAAGGAATGTAAGGAGTAAGCAGTGACTGAAGGTAGGGAGGTGTTCTGGTGGAGAGGGATTTGTAGGTTAAACAGGCCAATTTAAATTTTATCCTGAACTCAGCAGGAAGTCAATGCAGCTGACGAAGTAAGACTGAAGAACTAGATCATAGTGGGACGCGCAGCACAACCCGAGCTAAGGAATTTTTGAATTTTTGGATGCTTTGCAGCCTATGTAGCTCATAGTCTGAAATGCCAGCAAAAATCGCATTAGCATAATCAAGATAACAATGAGCAGGCCGAGTGGGACAACAAAAGGTGTGAGTCTTCAAGCTGAAAGATAACAAAAAGCCAGCAGAGTGGTACCACCTGCGGAGATTGCCTGGAAGCCAGTACCTTAGTGGTGCAAGGTTCATCAGAAGTCAGAATATCCCTGGATCCAGTGCAGTAGTTGATTGTAGGGTTGTACCGGACATTCACTTTGTATTCGCTTCTGGGTCGAATAGCGAACTGAATAATGGTCTAAAGTTTACACAGCATTCAAGCATTTACTAAGCTATAAGTGACAAATTCTATGTTTGGCTAAATTTGTCCCATTCCTATTTTACACAGAATGGCAGAAGGATGCAAGCAATTACATGCAATTAACTGTTTACCTTTAGTTTATGTATTAAATTTACTGGACTGAAACTTTTGCTTAAGTTTTAAATATCGTCGGTCGACGTATTTTGTACGCTATTCGTATTCTGCCGAATAGTGATATTAAATCACCTATTTGGTACAGCCCTAGTTGATTGTATGTTGGGTGATAAGATTGCTAACTGTCACTGATAGCCAAATTGCAAAGCCTGTGTTTTGCTACTGTTGTGAAAATGGGAGACTGGTAGCTTAGGACATCAGACTGTCTGAGTGTGCAACTTTATAAGTCTTGCAGTGTTTTTTGGCTAGATCTTCCCACAGAAACAGTGGTGTGTATAGCTTGGTTCTCTGATAAGACTGGCCTTGACTGCACACATTGGACTTTGGTTTGACTATGTGAGTCCTCTGGATAGATTACTTTTAAGTTGTGAAAGCCGAGTATGAAAAGTTCAGCCTATAATGTAAGAAGAACAGCTGTAATTGTGGCCCATGGCAAGTTGTCAGTAATGTGGCCATTCGCAGTATTGGGAGAAAAACAGTATGTGACTGTTATGCTTTGATAGCAGACAATTTATTTGTGTGGACATTGAAGCCAGAGTGGTGTTTGCTGATTGTAGACATTGTTCTACTGGCGGAATGTCATCCAGGCGTTTGTTTTAAAGCAGATCACTATCCTCTACCATTTTGTACTTGACCTCAGTGTGAGAATTGTGGAAAAATAACTGGGGGGGTTGGACCATTATCCACTTGGAATTGGGGTGTAAAAAACATACTTTAACATGGGGCTCTAAGAAAGACTGGGGGGGTCGAAACCCCCCCGGCAATTCTCACCCTGCTTGACCTTAGGTTGCATCATGCAAACCTTCTTAACTTAGTATTAAGTAAGTGAGCAAGCAGGGAAGTAAAGTAGGTTGTCTTTGTTAGTAAAAAAATATTCATCCATCATCCATCCATCAATCAATCCACCCATTCATTCACCCATCCATCCATCCATCATCAGTCCATCCATCCATTCATCTATCCATTCGTTCATGCATCCATCCATTCATCTATCATTCATTCATCCACCCATTCATTCACCCATTCATTCACCCATCCATCCATCCATCCATCATCAGTCCATCCATCCATTCATCTATCCATTCGTTCATGCATCCATCCATTCATCTATCATTCATTCATCCACCCATTCATTCACCCATTCATTCACCCATCCATCCATCCATCATCAGTCCATCCATCCATTCATCTATCCATTCGTTCATGCATCCATCCATTCATCTATCATTCATTCATCCACCCATTCATTCACCCATTCATTCACCCATCCATCCATCCATCATCAGTCCATCCATCCATTCATCTATCCATTCGTTCATGCATCCATCCTTTCATCTATCATTCATTCATCCACCCATTCATTCACCCATTCATTCACCCATCCATCCATCCATCATCAGTCCATCTATCCATTCGTTAATGCATCCATCCATTCATCTATCATTCATTCATCCACCCATTCATTCACCCATTCATTCATCCATCCATCCATCTATCATCAGTCCATCCATCCATTCATCTATCCATTCATTCATGCATCCATCCATTCATCTATCATTCATTCATCCACCCATTCATTCACCCATTCATTCATCCATCCATCCATCCATCATCAGTCCATCCATCCATTCATCTATCCATTCGTTCATGCATCCATCCATTCATCTATCATTCATTCATCCACCCATTCATTCACCCATTCATTCACCCATGCATCCATCCATGCATCCATCATCTGTCCATCCATCCATCTATCATCCATCCACCCATTCATTCACCCATCCATCCATCCACCCATTCATTCACCCATCCATCCATCCACCCATTCATCCATCCATCCACCCATTCATCCATCCATCATCCATCCATTCACCCATCCATCCATCCACCCATTCATTCACCCATCCATCCATCCACCCATTCATCCATCCATCATCCATCCATCATCCATCCATTCATCCATCCATCCACCCATTCATCCATCCATCATCCATCCATTCACCCATCCATCCATGCATCCATCCATGCATCCACCCATTCATCCATCCATTCACCCATTCATTCACCAATCCATCCATGCATCCAGCCACCGATCCACCCACCACCAAACAACAATAGTGCAATAGTGAGGTGATGTTATGATTCCTCCATTCACCTGGAAAAAGGTCTGCTGTATGTCCCATTTGCTCGCACCTCCACTGGGCAGAACAGTGCCTTCTCCGTGGTTGGGCCCTTGACCTGGCATGGCCTCCCCTTGATGCTCCACTCGCTTTCTAGAACTCTTTCTCAGTCATTCCGCTCGTCTTAAAACATTCTTGTTTGGCGGTGATGAAGTTGGGAGCACCTCTGAGCAGTCCCTTGAGGAAGCACTATCGAAATAGTCATATAATAAATGGGGATGTCTTGGTTTCACACTGCATCCAAAGGAATTCTTCATGATGACTTTGCTTCAAGTGACAAGTTCACAAGTTCAAGTTTGCTTGATAGCACTTCTCACATTAGGTTTAAGTACATATTGATATTTTCCTTCAGTTAACTATTCTTGTAGTGTGCGCCTCAGTGTGTATACGCACTCACAGTTTTGGCAGTCCTAGAGGATAATGATTTCATTCATATGGCACACACACTTGAACCAACCTCAGCTGCCTCAGTTTATTTGTTTCGGTGCGCTCTTTATTTAGTGGATGAAGACCAATTCTGACATTAACATGCTCTCAATGATATTGGCCATAGCAGGTCATATAAGAGGTATTAAGTGCTCTAATTAAGTGTTGATGCGGACCACTTCTGGCAATAACATGATATCAACGAAATAAAATATAGCGCTTTTTTTATCCTGTGAGTTAATTATCTATACACTCACCTCATGGTGACTAATGCCATGCTGTTCATAGTTCTTAAATACTATTCGTTTTAAAATTCGTTGTTTCTCTTACTTACAACTGTCTAATTATTATTATTATTATTATTATTATTATTATTATTATTATTATTATTATTGACTTTTTATATAGCGCACCTTCAAGGTAAACTACTCAGAAGCGCTCCCAGTCCAACAACGACAAAATAAGGCAGTTTTTAAGTGAGAAGGAAACATAGTGGTGTGACCTCTAGGCACCAGGCGGAGAGCAACAGGGAGCCCATTCCAGGCTCTAGGACCAGCCACTGAGAAAGAGCACGGCTGCATTATAGCAGTTCGAGAACGAGGGGTCAAGAGTTCAGCATGATCAGCTGATCGGAGGTCAGATCGCTGCTGGACACCAGAGGTGGGGCAGCAGAGCTCCAGTAGGTACATGGGAGCAAGACCCTCCATGCAGCGCCATACTAGTGCAGAATATATATATTCATTCATTCATTCATTCATTATATGCATTTATATAGCGCCTCTTCAAGGGGGCTACTCAGAGGCGCTCCCAACCTCAGCGCGGCCAAATAAAACTGTTTTAAGATGAGAGAGGAAAGTCTGAGAAGGATTTTTACAAAGAGAGCGGAGGGTCAGAGGAAGACCATTCCAGGTTGAGGGTCCCACCACCGAGAAAGCACGGCTCTGCATAGTGGAAGTTCGAGCAAAAGGTACTGAGAGTAGACTTTGTTCAGTCGAACGAAGGGAGCGGAAGGGGTGAGAACTAAGAGTAGGGCTACAAAGCTCACAAAGATAGGCAGGAGCAAGGCCTAGCATGCAGCGCCAGACTAGAGTAGATATCCTATACTCAATTCGCTGCTTGAGTGGAAGCCAGTGGAGAACGTCACGCATATAACTGGAGATGTGGCTGAATTTAGGTATGCGGCCAATAAGGCGGGCAGCAGAGCGCAGGACGCGATCAAGGCAACTCAGACGGGAAATTGGTAGGCCAGCATAGAGAGAGCAGCAGTAGTCAAGTCTGGTGGTAACAAAAGAATGGACAAGGGTTGCAGCAGCAGTAGGAGTAAGTGAGCGAGCAACAGTGCGTAGTTGACGGAGTTGATAATAACAGGCACGGCTGAGTGAGTGAATATGTGGAGCAAAGGTGAGCTCTTGGTCCAGAGTAACACCAAGGTCACGGACTCTGGTTGAGAAGACAAAATCAGGAAAGGCATCAGCGATGGTTGTCATATCTAGCTTTTTCAACTGCTGGCGAGTGCCAAGCCAAATGAATTGAGTTTTTAAAGAGTTGAGGCGAAGTCGATTGGACGACATCCAAGTCCCCAAGGCTTCCATGGCAAAGTACATAGACCGGACAGTTGCAACAGAGTCAGAGGCACGACAGTGCTGGTAGGCTTGCACATCATCAGCATACAGATGGGCTTGCATAGCATGGGAGGCAAGAAGAGAGGCAAGATCTGAGGTATAGATTATGAAGAGAAGGGGGCCCAAGACAGAGCCCTGTGGAAGACCGTAAGGAGCGGGGACCCAGAGGGACCTAGAGGGGCCATGGACCACAGAAAAGGAACGATCACTAAGAAAGGATCTCAGCCAGAGGAGCAGAGTACCAGAGAGACCAAAAGATATATGCAGTCGTTCAAGTAAAATGTGTATGTATGTGTGTGTGTGCATGTATATATATGTACTATGTGCATCAAAATGCTGTTATTTTGACGGGAACAATTTATGCATATACCAATTCTGTTCTCGCCTCTGTTTCATATCGTATGCGTATGCATCGAAACAATTTACGTGGCATCTTTAAAAAACCTTTCAAAGGTATGTTTTTGTAATTTCTGTTGATATATACTCGTGCTCTGACGATGGTATTGTTAGTTTTAATTCCTATTGTTTGCCGGCGCTTCTATATACAATGCATCTTGTCCGGTGCTAATCGTTTCTTTGTATGATTTCTGTTTGCGTGTAGGTGGCGTGGCAGCATTTACAAGTTGCTGTGGAAGGACTTCGTTTTGTTTGCCGGTCTCTACTACACGCTCAGCTTCCTCTATCGATTCGCACTGCCACCAAAATGGAGAACGTAAGCCACAGCAGACAATCAAGGAATCCATACATGTTGATCGCGACCATTTCAAGATTGCAAATAATGTGTATGTGTGTGTGTGTATGTGTATGTATGTGTGTGTGTGTATCTATGTATGTGTGTGTATGTATGTGTGTATGTATGTATGTGTATGTATGTGTGTGTGTGTGCATGTATGTATGTGTGTGTGTGCATGTATGTATATATGTATGTATGAATGTATGTATGTATGAATGTATGTACTATGTATGTATGTGTGTGTGTATGTATGTGTGTACATGTGTGAGTGTGTGCATGTTCGTGGGTTTGTGTGCGTGTGTGTACAGTTTGCGGATAGTTGATTGTCTGATAGTTCCTCGATCAAAGCGTGTGCGCGCGCACCAACATGCGCACCAACATGTATATGCTGTGCAGTAAATTTATAAACATTGAGAATGTTTATATAGATTTTTACACAATGTTTTTCTGTATGCATATACAATATTTGTAGTGTATCATAGAGCTCTCGTACGTTGTGTGTCAGTGTATGTGTGTGCTGGGTATACAAGGCTGTGATGTTCAGGAAATGATGCAACTCTGTCTGTCTCTATGTATGTCTCTTTCTCTGTGTCTCTGTATGTGTTTGTGTCTCTATCTGTCTGTCTGTCTGTCTCTCTGTTTGTCTCTGTTTCTTGCAGTCTGCACACACACACACTCACACACACACACACACACACACACACACAAACGGTTGGAGCCTGACAGTTGGTTATTTATGTCACTTTTTTGTTGCCAAGCATTTTGCCAGCTTGCGTGTCTGGCTGTGAGATGTCAAAAAACGGTGTCTGTCTTCTTTCTGCTGCATCCATTTGTGCTGTGGGTCTGTATAAATACTGAAAGAGGAAAAGGTCAGATGGAGGTTATGTTTTCAGTTGGGGGCCTGTTGCAAGTTTTTGTTGTTGTATACGGTAGTTGCTGTTGTTGCCAAGTACCTTAAAATTGTGTTGATCAGGGCCTGTCCCAATGTAGCAAGCCACAACCAATAGACTATGGCCTTGACCAATGGATGGACCATCAAGGCCTCAGCCAGCAGGTGCTGGCCTCTGCCTATTGACCATGGCCTTGGCCAATGGACCTGGCCTCAGCAAAGAACATGGCCTTAGTCAATAGACCAAGAGACTTTGGCCAGTGGACCACCATGGCATTAACCAAATAGACCAGCAGGGCCTTCACCAATAGACAAGGCCTGTGTCAATTAAGCTGTAACCTCTGGGTATAGGTTTATCATACACGTGTTTTATTTGTGGGCACAGACAGTGGTGTAATGGTGGGTTCAGTGCCTTGGAGCTGGAGGGTTCCAAATTCGAATCCACTTCAAGCCGCTGTGTTAGTATATTGAGCAAGTCCTTCACTCGCAATTGCTCGTGCACTTCAGCGTGGAACTCCAATGCAGTGTCCGTGCTGTAGTCCGGAGCACCTCTGAGTAGCGAGCTTGAAAGGGCGCTATAGAAAATACAAGAAATAAATAAGTTAAAAATTATTATTAAGTCAGCCTAAATTTGATTTAATTGTTACAGGTGGCCCACTAGCTGGACCACCCAGGTTCCTTAGGGTCGTAGTCCTATTGATCCCTTGTTATTTTTTCCACTGTACTTGTTTTTTTATTATGTCGTTACTGTTGCATCAATTCAATCACTTTTATTTATGGCTATAGACCACAACCTCTCCCAATAGACTTTGGCTTGTACCAATAAGCCAATAGACCATGGTACCAATAAGCCAACAGTGATGTATGCGAATTGACAACATTGGCCTCTGTCTGCAACCTTCACTTTTTCCAAAGAACCATAGAGTTGCTGCGTATGGCAAACATTGTGTGGGCGTTGTTTTCTGCGTGCACAGCCATTACTGGATTGGCTCCGATCAAGTGATTCCTAACCTGTGGCGGTCATCATCTCATCAAAGACAACAGCGCAAATTCATTTGTTCTGTTCGGCTTTGTTTTATCTTGCCGTGCCTCCGAGTAAAAACGCAACTGCAGTGGGATAGAGAGTGATAAATGCGTTGTGTGAACAGTGCCACCAGTCCTGATGTGCTAACACTGTGTTTGCTTGGCCAGACCAACACTTGTGCTGTTCTCAACTGCGTGTTGTACCAGCACTTCGTTCACTCTCAACAAGGCTGCAGTGGTATTTGCAGTTTAACGTCACTGTGTGGTAACAAAGACCATCAGCGACGCCCCCTCCTTTATCCAGGCTTGGGACTGGCACTGGCAGAGTGCAACCAGTGGCAGAGTTTAAGGCTGCAGTCTTTCTCGGTGAAAGGGAAAAATTCCTGTTCTCTAGGTCAGATCATCCAGCCATCTGTCTGATTTGCTTCTGGTGTTGAAAGTTGGCGTTGATAAATTCTTGTAATATAGAATTTCTGATTGACCAACAGTAATTTTATAGAAATATAATTTTTCTCTGTGATTTTGGGTTAGGAATTTGGTTCCTGTAGAGACTCTGAGCCTAACCTTTTCACGCCATTCACGATTAGATACAAACAGACAGACAGACAGCCAGACAGATAGACTAAAAACACAGACCGACAGAGACATATTAATGTGCCAGACATTCATATGTCCGCCATGCACTTAAAGAAAATGCCATATAGTGACACTACTGACTACCAACCTGTCAGAGAGAGTTTAGGGTAATGGTTAGCACTCTGGCACGAAGAGCGCACAGATACTGGATCGCTTCCCGCTGCCCTCCCACAAAGGTCCATTCAACTTTCAAGTTGGCAGCTAGCATTGGTAAAATAAGTAGGAGGAAATTATAGCGCCTTGCATGGCTGCCGTACAGTTGAATTTGACGCTTTAATGACTTGTGATCGTCCGTTCTTTACTTATTGTAATCATAATTTCCTACATTGTGTCAGTTTGAAAAAATAAACAAAGCTTATTATTTTTGTTGCCCTGTGGTGATTCATTCCCCAGGTACTTGGAGATTATTATTTCTGGAATAGAGGTCTGGTGGGTCAGGCCTCGTCTTCAGGGTGTGAGGCAAAGTACATTATTATTATTATTATTTATTTATTTATTTATTTATTTTTGACAGACACACAGAATCTTCTCTTTATTTATATAGATTATTATTATTATTATTATGATTTAATATTATTATTATTTTTATTTTTTTATTATTATTGTTATTATTATTGTTGTTATTATTATCGTTAGAGTTGGAAGGCCTCCTCATAGAAACAGTAACATTACACTAAAATTGCTTTCCTTTGTATGTTTATTTTTCTCAGCATGTTCGAGCAAATCTCACACTACTGTCAGGAGTTCAACAGTCTGATTCCGGTCGCGTTCATCCTCGGATTCTATGTTTCGATCGTCGTCAATCGCTGGTGGGAGCAGTTCAAGACGATACCCTACCCGTCGCGGATGGCCATGTTTGTGTCGGCCCTTGTCACGGGCAACGACGAACGTGGCCGACTCATGCGACGCACGATCATGCGCTATCTCTGCCTGTCATACGTCATCACGATGTCGTCGATCAGTCCGGCCGTCAAGAAGCGATTCCCGACGTTTGAGCACATGACAGAAGCTGGTAGTTGACTTAGGATATTCTTCTTTTGTTCAGTCCATGTGTATGTGGTGCGTGTAATGAATGTTAATGTGAATATGAGTGGTAAATTATTATGTTGGTGAGTATAATAGTGAATATAAGTAGTAAATATAATAGTGAATATAATTGTATTGTATTGTGTAAAAACATTTATGAAGCGCCTCTACTAGGGTGAACCGTTCAGAGGTGTTCCCAGTGCGTGTAATGAATGGAATTTAAGTGAATATAAGTGGTTAATATATTAATGAATATCATAGTGAACATAAGTAGTGAATAATAATGAATTATAAGTGAATATAAGAAGTGAATAAAATAATGAATATCATGAACTATAAAATGAATACATGTATGTATGTAATGAATGTAATGAATTATAAGTGAATATAAGTAGTGAATATAATAGTGAATATATTGAATTATAAATGAAATATATATGTAATGAATATAATGAATTATAAGTTAATATAAGTAGTGAATATAATAGTGAATAATAATAAATTCATTATTATTCACTATTATATTCACTACTTAGGTATATTCACTTATAATTCATTATATTCATTACTTATATATTCATTATAGTTCACTATATTCATTGCTATGTTCACTACCTATATTCACTTAAAAATTTTTAAGTCAGTGAATATAGGTAGTGAACATAGCAATGAATGTAATGAATTATAAAATGAATATATATGAATTAAACAGTGAATATAATAATGAATATAATGAATTATAAGTGAATATGAGTAATGAATATAATAGCAGATATATTGAATTACAGGTGAATTTAAGTAGTGTATATAATTAATTTTAAGTTTAATAAGTAGTGAATATAATGTGAATGTAACGAATAGGAGTGCATATAAGTAGTGAATATAATTATGTTATAGTTATATTATTATAATTATATTATATACTAGCTGTACCCAGCCACGCGTTGCTGTGGCTGAAAAGACCCTCCCTCCCTCCCTACCTCCTTCCCCTGCCTCCCTCTGTCCCTCCCTACCTCCCCTCCCCTCCCCTCCCTCCCGTTTCCTCCATCCCTGCCCTCGCTCCCCTCCGCTCCCCTTCCTCCCTCCCCTCTCTCTTCCTCCCGCACCCTCCCCTCCCTTCCTCACTCACCCCTCTCTTCCTTTTCTTTGTCCCTCCGTCCGTCCGTTGTCGGTCCGTCCGTCCGCAAAACTTTCCTAGATCATTGATATATTGCGCTTTTTCGAAAAAAAGCATATTAAAAACCCTGGCGATCGAATTCGAAAGGAACGTTGTGTGAAAATTTGAAAGCAATCGGTGAAGAACTTACCGAGATCCTTGATTTCGTTCAAACCAACAGTTTGATAAATATATGCGCTATAAAAATGGCTATAAAAGGAAGCACGCATGTGCGCTATAAATAGACGGTCGTATTCGAAAGCAGCATTGGGTGAGATTTGAAATCGACATCGCTCGAATAGATCGCATAGTTGTGTTTTTTGGGTCGTAAAGATTGCGCTTTTTCCCAAAAGGCATAAAAAAAACCCGGTGATGTTCGAATGGAACGGTTTTCGAAAATTTTCAAAACAATCGGTTCAGAACTCTCCGAGATCCGATGTAACAAACAGTAACTTTTTACATTTTTATTTATATAGATATAGTTATATTATTTGGTGTTTGCCAGTGTCATAGGTAGGCACAGATATATATAGATATATATTATATTTATTTAAAATTTATCATGAACTGTCAATCTTGAACTATGACAGGACACACTGTGTTCTAATTGGACAGTATAGCATTGTAGGAGGAGTTACTTGGTATATAAATATGTGAATATTGATAATAAAATCAGTTGAACTTGAATCTGTGTGGAGTCAACTCGTGGCCTGTGGCCAACGTAAGGCAGAGGCTTACAGCCAGAGTCTGGTTACTTGTGAAAAAATTGTTTATGTCTGTTTCATTTTAAGTCATTGATGTGTCGCCCCACTTCGGACTTTGTTTCTGATCTTAAATATGCTCTTTAAAATATCCACAGGCAAATTTTTGCTTTGCAAATATGATTATTCATCGATATGCCTTTGTAGATATAATTAGTTGAATGTGTTTGTTATGTAAACAAGATGTGAAATATTCTGCAACTCTTTTCACCTCCTCCAAGCACTCTAGTAGTAGGGTGACTACGTGTTCTGGTGCAGCAATTAAAAACCCATTAAAAACCAATTAAAAAAGCAATTATCCACTGGTGCAGCAATTAAAAAGTCATTAAGAAAGCAATTAGCTACTGGTGCAGCAATTAAGAAGAGGTGATTAAGATCTCGCTAATGACATGCCTTCGGGTAATGGTTTTACGATCAGATGATTAAGATCTCGTTAATGATATGCCCTCGGGTAATGGTTTTATTACGCGCGATGGAGTGCGATAACAATCTCTAGGGCGCCGCAGCCCAGACGATATAATTACAGGACGTCCAGTCACCTGGCGCCGATATGTCTGCTCAGGTATCGTATACAAAAAGTAGTTCCAGCAGTGACGTTTACAAAGAGAAAATAGTCCAGCCGCAGGCCGTTATCGTGTAGGCACACAAGCTAACACTGATTACTTCGGTGGATTCCCACGCGTGTAGTGTAATAAAACTAAGTGATTCGACAATTCGATCATTCGATGTGGAATCTTCAGCCGACGAATCTTAGCAATCTAGAACTTCTTCATCTTTCAATACAATGGGTGGAATCAACTGGGATACTTAAGCTGTAGGATATGTAATCCATTTGGACTTTAACAATTTGCGAATTAAAGAAACATTCATCGAATCTTTTGGTTGTGATTTAATAAACATGTTTAAAGTGGATCTTCTTGTTTTATTCCTCTTAGTATTTTTCCCCATTGTAGGCCTATCTCCAACATCATTCCATTTCTATTCTCTCTTTCCTGAAAATTTTAAATGCTAAATCCTGAAGTACTAGATACAATTCTATCCAACTCCTATGTGAGTAAAAGAAACACAAAGTCCACGAGTTGATTTTTTTTTTCTTCAATCACAAACAACAAATATTAATGCAAAATAGTAAATGTTAAAATAAATCTAACTACGTTCGAATGTTCCAAGTCGCAATTTCGAAATTGTCTTTCACATCAAACGAATATCTCCAGCCAACGTAGACTATACAATTTTTGACGTCAAACGAACGAGTAAAGTTAAGCAACATTTAAAATTGTCTTTCTACAAATCTACACATTGTCTTTTCCATCAAGTGAATATGTAAAGTTCAACTACATTTAAAATTGTATTTCTACAATTCTATACAATGTCTTTTCCATCCAACGAACATGCGAAGTTAAGCATTGTCTTTCTACAAATCTATACATTGTCTTTTCCATCAAGTGAATATGCAAAGTTCAACGACATTTAAAATTGTATTTCTACAATTCTATACAATGTCTTTTCCATCCAACGAACATACGAAGTTAATCATTGTCTTTCTACAAATCTATACATTGTCTTTTCCATCAAGTGAATATGCAAAGTTCAACGACATTTAAAATTGTATTTCTACAATTCTATACAATGTCTTTTCCATCCAACGAACATACGAAGTTAATCATTGTCTTTCTACAAATCTTTACAATGTCTTTTCCATCCAACGAACATGTGAAGTTAAGCAACATTTAAAATTGTCTTTCTACAATTCTATACAATGTCTTTTCCATTCAACGAACATGCGAAGTTAAGCAACATTTAAAATTATCTTTCTACAAATCTGTACAATGTCTTTGACATCAAACGAACATGCAAAGTTAAGCAACATTGATAGGCATCATATTATACAATATTTACAATTTGAATTTACAGCGAGTTTATGGATCAGAAGGACTAGCATTTAAGCGACACATGGCCGTAGGCAAGCGAAACGCTGTTATTTAACAGATATCTCTTGTCGTCGTACGGCGAAAGAGCAGATTTTGAAATTTCGGCTGTGTGTAATTGATGTTTGACACTTCGAATCGTGTAAAATTTCGCGGTGGTCGACGTTTCGTCGAACAGACAGTTTGCATAATCTTGGTGACGTATGTATTTGGACACGCACGACTTTTTCACACCTTTGGCCGTTTTCTTTTCGTAATCCTTGGGAAGCAAAAGGCTGTACATTTTTGATCGTAAACCCACAAATTCCAAAGGTGGTTGCCCATTCGACTCATCTTTGAACTTGCCGATCACTTTCGCATTAGCTTTGCTATGCAGAAAGTGATCGGCGGGGTAGTCGGATGTGTCGTATTCGGTCATGTGATGACGCATGTCCAAATACACATCGTCGGTCCGAATATGGTAACACAAACTGTCTGTATCGGTGAATAATAACTTCGCTCTTTCACCGTACAACTTCTGCATATGTTCGTAGTGAAACCGATACATATGCAGCTTGGAGATATCCAAAATACTCATGCCGACGTATATTGGCTTGTCCAGCATCACATCAGATTTGATCATTTGGATGGCAGTGAGGTCTTCATTTATGATGCTGAATGACTTGAACGTCGGCCGAGCTATGTAACGTTTCGCTTGCCTCTCGTTCGTTACAAGTCTCACATCCAGATGCTTACGGTTATTCTGCATGGTCTTCCCATACACCGAATTGTTCATCAACTTGAACAGATCTTTCTCGAACGAGTTAGCAGCCATCTGCCGCTTAGCGGTGTTAAAATCAATATAGGGCTTCAACCATCGAGATTGGTCAAACTCTAGGATTCTGTGAATTTTGGTAAGCCTAAGACCCATTGCCACGTAGAACTGCAAGTTTCTGTAATGTAGAACGTAATTTACCTTGGAATTTAAATTTGGTATCAATTTCTGAATTTTATTCTTATTGAATTTGATACCCAATTTGCCGGCCAATTCATTTGCATATGGGGAAAGTATGTCCTTCGTTATCGCCATCTTTTCAGGAGCTAGCGGATAATCGTTATGTGGATTGTGCAGATGAGGTGGATATTCCATATCCACCTCAAGAATGTACCCCTTCAAATCGTCTTCTTGTTTAGAACTCACATCGAAATTCTCGATTTCTTCGGGGTTCAGGAATCGGAAATTGCCTGTCGGTAATGGTTCGCTCATAGCGAAACCATAAAGGTTGTTGCAGTCCAAGTACATTATGTAACTTGTTTCTGCTGTGGCATCATATCCTTGAGCGAGATATGGGTTGTTGGCTTTGGCGTATCGATTTGTTATCATGCTCACTCCACCTCGCATTCCCTTCTCGACGAAAAGGAACTGATCAGGATCGACGATCAATTCCAGGGAGACATCGGTCATCTTGAGGCATGCGTCGAAACTCAGACCTGGACTTGAAAAATAATGTAGCGGATCCAGCCGATAGAAATTCGAAGACATCTTACGAAATTCTTCGAACACATCGGCTAGAAGCACTACATCAGTCTCCAAGTACAGATCGTGATAGTCTTTCATCGAACGCATGCCAAATTTTGACCAGATGTCTCGAGCGTGTGAATAATCGTCGTCACTGATATGTTCATCCGCCAAACGACTGAAGAACTTGTCCTGCGGGGGCAAGCATGTCTCGTACATTCTTTCCGCACAATCCATGTATTCATATGGGTAGACTCCTTTCCGAAGCAACGACTTGAATTGATCATCGTTCGGATGGAGCCTACGCATATGAACGAATTTGGAATTTCCGTCTTTTGTTAAATTTTTCACCAAGGTGTCTAGACTACAGTTGAGAAATTGGAGGGAATCCACGAAACGTAGGCCATCAATTTCAAACGCTAGATATTTCTCCATGTTGGTGGCGATAACGAAGACATCTTTCGAAGAGAAAAATCGGGACAGATGCTTGAGGATGATATGTGAATCATACCCCTTTAGGTTGTGAAATACAACAGGAATGAGATAGTTGTATTCGTTCTCCCCAACTTTCGACCTCTTGTATTTGTACTGTAGGTTACAGTTGTTACATAGCGCGGAAATGAATTGGCCGGTTACGTGGCAATGGTGTCTTACTTTGCTTTCTTTCGTAAGATTGGTGTCGCATGATGGGCATTTGGTACAATTTGCAAAGGTGGTCAATTGTAAGTCCGAAAGCGGTGTCATGGGTTCGTTCTTAGCCAGAATTTTGTTGATTCGCACTTGCTCCGATTTTAAATGTACAAAGAACGCGTCGACGACATTGTCACCACTATAAACGTACGGTCGCTCGTTGTTATATCCGTCGATGGTCGAGACCGTCAAGCAACAAAATCCACTTGGGGTGTGGGTGTCACAAAATTTCGTCGAGTTACCAGCGTCAATATTGGTTTTGGCGAGGAAGGACTCGAAGTCTGCATATATTGCGAATGGAATGGGCATTTGGTTTTGAATGTTTGAGAATTTCAATATGTTATTTTCGGGTGAAGGGTATCGGACTTTCTGAACGCCATGTGTGCTACATTCCGAAATGTGGTTTCTCAATCCCACTTCGGTCGTGAAGCAATGAAGGCAGAAAGAACACGGAAAGACTTTATCGTTAGAAGAATTTCGACCGCGTAAAAGACGGGAAAGACTCCGAATTAATATATAATGCCTTCTCTCGCCCTCACTCAACAACAGTAAGTTTACCGTGTGTTTTCGATCTCGGTGTTCTGACGCGAATAATGGAACGAAAGTATGATCATCATTCGAACTGATGCAGATCACATTGATCGCATAATCGGGATTCTTAGTTTCGAATAATGGTATTTGACCAATCTCGATGGGCAATGCCAGTCCTTCAGTGATTAATTCCTGCATATATGGTTTGTATTTTGATACACGCTCAGCATTTTGCTTCACGTGATGGACATGAGCGAGAACGCTATATACAAAACAGTTATCGTCAGTGTTCTGAACATTTATAGTGGCTTTCTTATCCGCCAACCACTTCGGGGTTTGAATATATGAGGATCCACCAATTGGGTCGTATTCGGCCGTGTGTAATACAAGATTATCTACACGGTCGATAGACCAGCCGGACCCATCGTTGGTGAACGTGTCGGCCAACGCCTCCAATCTGACTATCGCATCCTCAAGATGCTGATTAGATGACGATTGATTTAACAGAATTGCTGGATTTGATTTGAAATATGCTGTGGTTGTCCTCGTGCTACCCTCGGCATCTTCTCGGTTGAATTTAAAGT
Source organism: Lumbricus terrestris (assembly GCA_949752735.1). NCBI lineage: Eukaryota > Metazoa > Annelida > Clitellata > Crassiclitellata > Lumbricidae > Lumbricus > Lumbricus terrestris. The sequence continues at coordinate 26,572,006 of OX457050.1, forward strand.
CAGCCGCCAGATACCATTTGATTGGCCTGAAATAAAATAAAGTTTCGCATATAACCTAACTGATGATTTAATTCAGTATTATAGATTTAATTAATGCTTTGTTACAACGTTTATGATTCAAATTATGAAAGAAGAGCATACCCTTTTCCAGCTAGCTGTTGTTCCAATGTGGATGAGATCACATTTTCCAGATCGTGAATGATCATGCGTACGTCTGAGGCATTCGGATCTGTTGGTAATTGTTCCTGCACAAAGACGTTCCTCACGGATGTTCGAACACGGTTGGAAGGTGGTCTTATTCATGTGTTACAGGTTGATGAATTGTCGTTGAAGAACTGAGATTGTCGACGAATATGGCAGACGCTGCAGACTCTTCTATTTGCGCAGATTTCGCACAGTCCGTTTTCGTTCAACCTCGTCTTTTTGTAGGCAGAACAGTTGCGACAATATGTGTCCTTTTCTTTAAAAAGATACAAAACACATCCGTTCAAATAACTAAAACTTAAAAATTCGGGAATAAATTATAAATTTGAAACATATAAAATAAATTTGAAATCATTCACATAAAATAAATTTGAAATCATTCACATAAAATAAATTGGAAATCGTAGAATAATCTTTCACATAAATTTCCACTTACTTTGAATCTTTGCCGAGGTTGATGGTTCGCCTTCTGCACGTCTTTTCATCCCTAAAAAATTTACCAAGATAATAATTTAACAACGAAACACTTGGAAAATAACGAAGAATCGAAAATTTGTACGACAACTGAAAATAACGAAAACTGAAATTGGAACAACTTAAAATAAATGAAACTGAAATTATAAATTTGTCAGAAACTTGATTTCTATGAAAGGTTAATCAAACAATAGGTAATGACATACCTAGATTCTTCGAATCTTGTCGCTGAAGTCTGCAATCAGAAGTTCCAACGTCCATTCTAAGAGTCCATCGACGATCCAATTCATCCATGGCACTCTGATATTCGGAATCTGATATATTTCCGTCGATAAAAGCTGAAATATAATACAAAACGAATAATTTATCCGAACATAATATCGAATTCTTATAGTCGCAGTTCAATTGTAGGATAATTTCAAATTGTTTATACATTTCCGAAAGTTGTTGCTAAAAGGTTCACCATCATACTTTGATGATGAGCTAAAACTAAAAATGACACCGAACACTGCAACGAAAGCTGAAATTACCGAAAACTGAAATTAACGAAAACTGAAATCAACGAAAACTGAAATTAACGGAAACTGAAATAAACGAAAACTGAAATTAACGAAAACTGAAATAAACGGAAACTTAAATTAATGGAAATTGAAAATAAAAATATAAATATATATATATATATTAATAATATATTAATAATATATAACAATATATAATAATATATAATAATATATAATAATAGCAATATATAATAATATTATATAATTTTTATAATAATAATAATAGTAATAATAATAATATACAATAATAGTAATATATAATAATAATATATTAATAATATAATGATATATATATATATAAAATATTAAAAATACTTTAAAAAAAAAATTATAATAATAATATATAATATTATATAATTTTTATAATAATAATAATAATAGTAATAATAATAATAATAATAATAATAATAATATAAAATAATATATTAATAATATAATGATATATATATATAATAAAAATATATATAATAATAATATTAAAAATAATTTATAATAATATATAATATATAATAATAATATTTATACATGATATATCATTCACATATATATATATATTTGAATTATGTTATATTATGATATATACCATATATATATATATATATTTTTATTATAAATATATGATATATGCATGTATGATATATATTTATTTCATTTGAATGGTTATATATATGATGTATATATATATATATATATCATATTTATATGTCAAATGCATGATTATATAATATATATGATGTTTATATATATATATGTAGAAAATTTATAATATGTCCATAATATATAATGCAAACATAGAATGATTACCAATACGCTAAGTAATAAAGACAAATTTAATTCAGGCCTTATAGGCTAGGATAAATTTTTTAAAGACTGCAAAGGTTAATGGTAACCAAAAACACTAATAAGTGTTGCTTGTTTCACAAAATAGCATTGATACTTGGTTGAATAAAGCCGGCACAATAAGAATTTTATTAACGATATACGAGAATGATATATAATTATATTCAGTTTCTCTTTCAGCATTCTGTGTTTTGTTTTGCAAATTGTTGTTATGTTTCGATCGTTATGACTCTTAACATCGTTTCGGCCAGTTAGTGCTTAGATCGCCTCTGAGTAGATATCTTGAATGGGGCGCTATATAAATTCTCAGAATGAATGAATAAATATATCACGATACAAATCAATAAGATATATAAAAAATTGTTTAGAACTGTGAGATTGATTATTTGCAGTTACGAATCAAAATTACTTACAAGTCTGCATTGTATCCATCGTTCAAACGCTTTTGAAGTAGAACACACACGAAGATTCAATCGATGTTGATGAAAATTGAATTCGAAGTCCGATAAATCTGCTGACTGTAAACTGTAAACTATATCTCTGCTGACGTTGAAGAAAACCGTGTCGAATGAAAGAAGTTGGCGACTGTCGAATTTTTTATAGGCTAGTAGTCATCGCGTAGGATTATAACGAAGTACTCAGTTAGGTTGTGTGCCTACGCACATAGGAACCGGGTGGCGAACTATTTGATCTTTGTACACGTCACTACCGGAACTACTTTTCACACATGATACCTGCGCAGACATGCTGGCATCAGGAGCCTGGACATATTGCGATTATATCGTCTGGACTGTGGTGCCATACAGATTGCTATCGCATCCAGGGTGACGCCATCGCGTGTAAAGAATACCTGTGCAGACATGCCGGCGCTAGGAGCCTGGACATACTGCGATTATATCGTCTGGATGTGGTGCCATACAGATTGCTATCGCATCATGGGTGACGCCATCGCGTGTAAAGAATACCTGTGCAGACATGTCGGCGCCAGGAGCCTGGACATACTGCGATTATATCGTCTGGGATGTGGTGCCATACAGATTGCTATCGCATCCAGGGTGACGACATCGCGCGTAAAAAATCATTACCCGATGGTACAGCACACCTGCGTCATTATGCAAATCTTAACCCCTTAACTGGGGATGCTGTATATAAATATATATATATATATATACATATATATACGTCGTACCATAACTTTCAGTTGCTTGGGAAGCTATATATATATATATATATATATATATATATATATATTTACGTCAAGCATGGTATTGATTAATAATTATTACTGGCCGGGGATATCGTATAAATGCGTCGTACACGTCAAAATTGTTCTGGATTAGCTATCCTATGGTGCTAAAAAAATATTCAAGGTTAGGTATCAAGTTATTATATCATTATTTTAATATTAATTATATTACATTATATTATATGTAATATATTATATAATCACTCATTCATTCATAAAAGAATTTATACAGCGCTTCTGTAAGAGGGACTACTCAGAAGCACTGCCGATTCTAGCACTGCAAAAAAGAGGACAGTTTTGAGCTTAATACAGAATGTTTCAGTAACAACCCCAGCAAGTAGACGTAGCTCCTGCGGAGCCCTTCCCAGACACCTGGATCGATCACAGAAAAAGCTCTATGCTGCATCGTTGTAGTTCGTGCAATAGCAATCCCTTCTGTGCAGAACGTGTGGTCGGTTGTCATGGGTACTAGTGGAGCAACAAAGCTCTTGCAAGTAATGTGAGACAATTCCAAGCTGGCATTGAACATATAATATAATATAATATAATATAATATAATATAATATATAAATATATACAATATATATAATATGTATTGTATTTATATATATATATAATATGTATGAAATATAATTATTATATATCAGATATATATAATTGTCAACGATAATACGTATATAATATATAATATAATGATATATAATATATATATATATGTGATATAATATCTGATATATGTATATGATATGTTATATAATATGTTAAAATAGATTATAATATATATCTTATATATAATACATATATAATATATTGTATATATTATAACATATTATATTATATATATTATAACAGCATATGTATAAAATATATTATAACATATTATTTAATATATATAATATTTTAAAATATATTATGACATTATATAATATATATCTTATGTATACATATATATATAATATGGATGGATGGACGGATGGATGGATCTGAGTGTATAGAGTGCGAGAGGTTGCAGGTTCGAGCCCCCGTTGGGCGGATATGCTTTGTAGGCTGCTATTAGCGCCGTTGTAATTGCAAAGCTGTCTGTTCAGTTAGTAGTTAAGTTTAATTAAGATTACTGCATAACTTGTAAATGTAAAGCGCAGTGCGTTTGCAGGCGCTCAATTAAAGAAATATATATATATGTATATTATATATATATATATTATATAATATATATATATATATATATTATATAACAGTATATGTATATAATATATTATAACATATTATATAATATACATCTTGTATATACATATATAATACACAAATATATATATATATATATATATATATATATATAATTATTATATAATAATTTATGTGCATAAAATATTATATATATATATTTATATGTAATATAAATATATATATATATAATATTTTAAAATATATTATGACATTATATAATATATATATATCTTATGTATACATATATATATATATATAATACATATATATATATATTATATAACAGTATATGTATATAATTTATTATATAATATGCATCTTGTATATACATATATAATACACATAAATATATATATATATATAATTATTATATAATAATATATATGCATAAAATATTATATATTATTATATATATATGTGTAATATATATATATAAAATTTTAAAATATATTATGATATTATATAATATTATATCTTATGTATACATATATATATATATAATACATATATATATATTATAACAGTATATGTATATAATATATTATAGCATATTATGTATATATACATATATAATACACATAAATATATATATATAATTATTATATAATAATATATGTGCATAAAATATTATATATTTATTATTTATATGTATAATATATATATATATACATAATATGTATAATATATTATAGCGTTTATCTACCAAATTAATTCCATAGGAGTTGGTTGTTAACCGCATATATAAGTCCACAGTTAAGGGTCGCCACCTAGTCGTAAAACCATTACGCGAAGACACAGCACACCTGCGTCATTATCGAGATCTCAATCATCTGGTTGTAAAGCTCGAGGGCATAGCACATCTGCACGTTTTGCATGTGGATAGATATATCGGCGCCAGGTGCCTGGATATTCAGTAATTATATCGTCTGGGCTGCGGCGCCCTAGAGATTGTTATCGCACTCCATCGCGCGTAATAAAACCATTACCCGAGGGCATATCATTAACGAGATCTTAATCATCTGATCGTAAAACCATTACCCGAAGGCATATCATTAGCGAGATCTTAATCACCTCTTCTTAATTGCTGCACCAGTAGCTAATTGCTTTCTTAATGACTTTTTAATTGCTGCACCAGTGGATAATTGCTTTTTTAATTGGTTTTTAATGGGTTTTTAATTGCTGCACCAGAACACGTAGTCACCCTACTACTCACTCTACATGTATATCTATTCCATTTCATCATAGTTTCGGAAGTGATTAACTGTCTTTATCCCATGTTTTTACCTCCTCCTTTGCTGTATTTTCTTCTACGTAGCAAATGTACACCTGGGGTAAACTGTTAGGTTGTAAACTAATGAGAGCAGGGCTAATTTGTTTGCTCGCATCTCTTCCAAAGTGCACAACTGCACATGCCAGTGAAATAAGGTTTCAGAGTTCATGCTTTTGAGTTATTGTGATCTCGGTTTAAATGATTGAACTTGGGAGTATGAAGTTTGTGTATTATACATACTAACTTGGGGCACGGTGGTGTTGTTGGTATGTTTGTTGCCCTGCAGCCAGATGTTTGCAGGTTCGAATCCACCTCAAGCCCCTGTGTGGGGACCTTGAGCAAGTCCTTCACTCGCAATTGCTCAGGCACTTCGGCGTGAAACTCTGATGCAGTTTTCGCACTGTAGTCGGGAGCGCCTCTGAGTAGAGGCTTGAAGGGCTGTTAGAGAAATAAATAAATAAATAAATGAATGAATAAATAACTTGCTAGACTTCCGACGAATACGAAACTAGAGGTCAGTGTGTAGAGCTATTTGTACTGTGCATTTTGTTCTATAGATCAGAAGTCTTCATAATTAAACTTTTAATCAACGACTGCCACTGCGTTATAAGCAGATCTGTATTATGTCAACACATTTTATAGTTAGGGTTGAGTGTAACAAAAAAATAAACGAACGACTAATGCTATAGCACTTGACCACGATGAATTGCTGTTGTATAAGCTTGCCTGTTACGTTGTAGGTTTCATGTTGCCAAATGAGCAGAAGGTGATAGAAGGCATGACGACATCGTACAACAAGTACTTTGTGCCGCTTGTGTGGTCCGCAAGTCTCGTATCGAGAGCCAGGAAGGAAGGAAGAATTAAAGACGATTTTGCTGTCAAAACACTTATTGACGTAAGCAGCAACAGCAGCAGCACAAAATGATACCTTTAACCAAGGGCGGATACAGAAATTTTCGATGGGGGGGGCAAAAATTTTGGGTTTTGCTTGAACCAAGAAAAATTTTTAATCTTGGTCACCCAAAAATCTGATGAACTTTTTTCTTTTTTAGTCATTTATCTCGAATTCCCAAGAAAACTATACCATTTCATCTGCCAAAATAGTTGATGACCTTTTTTGTTTTTTTTAGTAATTTGTATCGAATTCCCAAGAAAAAGATACCATTTCATCCGCCAAAATAGTTGATGACTTTTTTTAGTCATCAGTCATCCTGGTCGGAGTAATGGCCTCTCTGGTATACTGCTTTTTCTCTCCCGCTGCATTGATAATGGCTTGTTGAAACCAAATTTGGGGCCACGTCCCATGCACTTTGTAAATGGGGGAGTCATAGCCGGATTGGCACCCCCTGGATCCGCCACTGCCTTTAACTATTATTTGTTACCATTATTGCAACAGTTTGTACAGTGTATATTTACTCTGACCCAGCCCCCTATGGAATTTGGATTTTACATGGATTTTGCATAGGAGTACCGGTGGCTGTTGATTGATGCCTAGAGTATTTTATTATAGTTGCACTTTAGAAGTTCTTAGATTTAAATATATGCATGCTTTTAGAGCTAACTCTGCTCTTTTATTATTATTATTATTATTATTAAATAATTTCTTATGGTCACACCGAAATGTGAATTTGAATGTGATAGTCAACCTCCAGACGAAGATAGAGATAGATATCCAAGTACTTAAAATCTACGGTGAAATCGTAAACTTTGAGCTGCTTTCTTTTAAAATTAGGAAGTGAATCAGAGCTATGAGGCGAGAGCGGAAGTTGATTCCATTTCCTGGGAGCAGAGGCATGGAATGAATAAGAAATTAGAGCACTTGAACAAAGGCCTGGAGAATGAGATGGCAGTCTGGATGAAAGATAATTGCCAATAAAAATCAATAAACTGATGGTTGCGTGGTTTCATGCAGTGTCAGAGTGTAGACGAAAGCAGGTTGACCTTTTTCATATTGTTTTCCCATTTCTTTTGACATTTGTGCGTACACTATGCTGTTTCTTTGCTTTCCTAGGAAATAAACGAATTCCGAGGGAAATGTGGCACCCTGTTCAGCTTCGACTGGGTCACTATTCCACTTGTGTACACTCAGGTAAATTAACACTCCAATATCATTATTATTAAATATATATTATTATTATTATTTTTTTTTTAATATATTATTTTCTTTAAACCTGAGGCAGTGATAAATAAATAATAAATTTTAAAAAAATAGAAAATAGAAAAATAAATTGTGATCAGATGTCAGATAATAATAATCAATTTTTACCCTGGAGTGGCCGTACATGTCAAGATCTGGAAGAACAAACGTGATGCGGAAGGCAATGTTCAGCATTGAATCTGAATTTTTTAACTGACCGGCACTGAAATTTGTTTCTCTTGATTCACATGAAATTTGGCTCAAGAGACGACCCAGGTTGGCACGAAATGCATGTCCTTTGGTGTTAATTGGTCCCATTGTTTCAAAAACCAATGGGACAAATTGATAGGATTGCATCAGTTTTGCATATTATTTGTCTTTCCCTGGCTTCAGCCAGTTCCACAGCACTCCCAATCTGGTTGGAGGTTATGGCTAAGCGAGAGGGAGACACAGTGTCTGTCATTATTATAATAATAATTATTTTTTATTATGATTATTTTTGTTATTAACCCTTATAGGGTCACCGGGGGGTAAAAAAATACCCCCATCTCGGTTTTTCACGGAAATTTTATTCCCTGAAAATAGTTGAAGAAATCGTTTCTATGACTTTTCCTAAATATGTTTTATGCACAGAATGCATCCAGTTTCATTAGTTATTCATGCACCCAAATCAGCTATAAAGTACGAAAATGTACCCTAGCTATTTTACTCAGGAATTTTTAAACATAGCACTATGCATGCTTTACACATGAGTGTCTTGCTGTTAAAATGTGTCCTTATCAGTATCTGGACATTATATTAGAAATCGTTTTGGTTTCATAAAATTAGGATGAATAAATGAAATTGTCTACAGCAAATCACGCGAAGTTAACAAGTGTAGCATCAAGCCCTACTGCTGTCGAATTGCGATCTTGCCATGTACACTTGAACGCAATTGCATTGACAGCAACAAGGCCTGAATATCTTGTATACCCTTTATCTGTCAAGTCATGAAACATTAAAACTATTGATAGATCAAGTTATGAACCATTGAAGTATGAATGGGCCTATGGCACATATAATGTCATATATACATATGTAATGCCAGCAATAGTTAAACTGCAGTGTAATCAAAGGCTACTAAAAATTTCGACTAGATATGATAATTTCATTGCATAATAGGCTCATATGCTGCATATAGAATGTGGCTTTCATGAAATTATTTGACCCAGAAATTATTAAATCATATTTTCATTAGATACAGAACTTTACTGATAGCCAATTCAAGAATTTGACCACCATTTTATCCCAATTGTGTTTTCCTTGCAGTGCCATATAAGTGAAATTGGTTCCATCGCATTCCTTGACCTCGAAAATGCTGATTTAGACCCTGAGGTCATGTTTCCATTGCACATATGACTTCACTGATAGCCATTTTAATATTCTGGCCGCCATTTTGATTTTCGTTCAATGCCACATATGTGACATTGTTTCCATTGCATTCCCTGACCTCGAAAATGTTGATTTAGACTCTGAAATCATGTTTCCATTGCATGCATAACTTCACTTATAGCCATATAAGATTCTGGCCGCCATTTTGTCCGCCATTTTGATTTTCCTGCAGTGCTGCATATGCTACTTTGGTTCCAGTGCATTCTGCGAACCTTCTATAAATAACTTCTTTTAGTTTTATACTTGAAAATCGGAGTTTATCATAGGAAACATGCGAATCACAGTGGGGGTATTTTTTTACCCCCCCCCCCGCCCGGTGACCAAAATTGGTTGAGAAAAATCGTGACCCTATAAGGGTTACCGGTAATTAAAGTTGATGTGTGTGTGTGTGTGTGTGTGTGTGTGGTGTGTGTGCACAGTTATGCCAAAGTGTGCATCTGAGTCACATGGATGGTCTATTGAATTACAGTTTCTGGCGAATGCAGCCCAGACGATTCAAACTGCCTCTCTGCCTGTGCTTTCACAGGCAATATAAAACTGCACACTACCAATAAATCACTCACTGTAAACTTTATACAGTACCCCTCTCTCCTTCAAGATATCTTCTCGGATGTACTACCACGCGCGGCCAGTGTTAATTTCGTGAACGAAACTAAAACAAGAACGAAAAAGATGAGGCAAAGAAAGCGAGAACGAGAATTATAAATGAATTTTGATCAATTTTATGGAAATTAAATTAAATTTTATTTAAATAAATTTTGACCAATTTTATTTAGCGATTAATTGTGAAACTAAATCTGAATTAGAAACGAAAAAGAATTATGTAGAACGAAATAAAAATGAGAAGGATATAGAAATAAAAGTAAGCTAGAATTTTTTACCACAAGGTAGTTGAAAGGATGTGCATGTATATAGGCACTAAATTACTGTCGCCCTACCCCCACTCGTCTCTCTGCCACAAAGAAGCGAGTGTTGAATGGCGGCTCTTTCAACATCAATTCATTTCATGGCTCAGCTTGCTAATTTCTCTTTAATTAACCTTTTCCTTTCTAAATTCTATCTGCCTTACGGTACTTAATGTCCCTCATGCAGCACGCTTAATTGCAGGCTTAAACTGAGCCATAAAATGTTGGCATTAGGCCATAAACATCTACAGGGTGGGCCCAAAAAAGTAATCTCCTACGGTTTTTTGCCAATATCTTGGCCAAAAATAAGAATTTTTAAGATCAAGTTTTACGGGCTTAAAGGTAATTTGTTTCTATGATTCTACGTACAATAGCCTAACATCTACAGGGTAGGTAAAAAAAATGTAATTCTCTACGTTTTTTTGCCAATGCCTTGGCCAAAAATAAGAATTTTTCAAATCAAGTTTTATGGGCTTAAAGGTAATTTGTATTGACATACATTAGCCAAATTTCATTGAAATATTTGAAACAGAACAAAAGTTTTATCAGCTTTAGTGAGCCCACCCACTGTTTTTTGATGATCCAGCAGGATCAGCAGTCTTCAGGAGTCTGCCTGTGCTGATGTATAGATGCTCTGCAGGTCTTGTACACACCGTGTCCCAATAAATCGGGCACCCTTTTTATAATGTGAATAAAACAGGCAAATCTTAATCGATTTTCAAAATTTCAAAACATACTTGATCCTGAGATAATCATCTTACACTGATTCAAATATGAAGTTTCTGGCATGAAAATTGATGTCACAATTACGTCATTTGCATCAGAGAATTCAAATGGTAAGTACCGAACAAAACTTTTTCTTTAAAAATATCTACGTTACCTTAAATATTATTTCACAATTCTAAATTTTAGTCTAATTTTATTTAAAATTTGACTAACATGAGACTACAAGGTGTGTTCAAAGTGTCCGCCTTCGGCTTCAACACAAGCTTCAAGACGCGTTTTTGTCTTCTTGGCTGAACGCCATTCTCTTAACGATTTTTGTTGACATTTGGTTTCGATATGTAAATTAACGACGTCATTATGACGCAATTTTTTAGTGAGGATCGTTCATACACTACCAATTTGTAGATAATTATCTCAGGATCAAGCCTGTTTTGAAATTTTGAAAATCGATTAAGATTTGCCTGTTTTATTCACATTATAAAAGGGTGCCAGATTTATTGGGACACAGTGCTGTCTTGAAGGTCATAAAACAGATTCTGAAGCAATATATTAATTCCTCACTAAGCAATTGCATTCGCTTTTGTTTATACTACAGGCTATATACCATCCTTTATAGAACTGCTGGCATTACACCTATGAATGGTGCTACATATATTTTGATTTGCCTGAAATTATATTTGAAGTCCTGTTATGCTATGCGCTGACCATGTGGGATCACGTTTGTACTAAAGTTGATATACTGGCCATTATCGCTGTCAAATAATCTAGAGTAGTGACCTGAGCATGGTGAGGATCAGTTCAAGACTTCACTGAGGCAAGTCCTTCACCCACCGTTGCTGATGTTCTGTCATAATTATATGGTTGTGTGCGCCATAGGCGTAGGGGACATTTCGGCAGTGGGGGGCAAAGATTTTATTTTTGCCCGAAAAATCTGATGACCCCTTTTTTTAGTCATTCACCCAAAATCTTCCGATTTTCTCGTCCAAAAAAATCTGATGACCTTTTTTAAAAGTCATTTTCTATAAATCTTCAGAAAATATAGCTGTGTTACCCCTGTGTGCCCGAAAAAATTCTCCCATGCCTGTTTGCCAGAAAAAAATTTAATTTTTTTCCGCCCATGCCCTGTTTTGCCCGGAAAACACATTTACCCGAAATTTTGGAGGCATTTGCCCCCATGAACTCCCGCCTCCTACGCCTATGGTGTGCGCTGTTAACTTTGGAAGGAGGGTGATATCTATTTGATACAGTTGTGCTGTATTGTATTGTACTGTATCGAAATGCTCCTAGTAGTAGTTTCAGTTTAACGATACTGTATGATATCAAAGATCATTAGTGTCGTCCTTCTCCATTATCCAAGCTTGGGACTGACCAAATTGCGTTTCAAATCTCATGACGCACTGGCCAAATGTCCAGGACCTTGGCTTTTGGGGATTCGTGCATTTCCGGTTTAGGGGCTAAAGATTAGGCTTTTTTACCTTGCCATCTACTGACTGATGAACACAGACTAAGGACTTGCATGTAGATGTGAAACTAGGAACTTGCATGTGGATGTGAAACCACCTCCCAAGTACCAGGATAAAGTGGTTATGGTTATGTATCTGTAGGTGGTGACGCTGGCTGTCTACATGTTCTTTCTGTCGTGTCTCATGGGACGCCAGTTCCTCGAGAACGGTCAAGTCGGTGACATGTACTTTCCATTCTTCACGTTCCTCCAGTTCTTCTTCTATATGGGTTGGCTAAAGGTATGTCGAATATTTAAATGTGCCAAATATATAGGGTCATTTCGGGTCAAATCATCACAGTGATCCAGCATCACCATTTTTGACTCAAATGGTGAAATTTGGCAAGATGGTAGAACCCAATGATAAACTCTCAAAATTTTTATTTTTTGGTCAATGGGTTTTTCAGATTTTTAGGTTTTGTGAGTTTCTCGTTGGGTTCTACCGTCTTGCCAAATTTCATCAATATCGGAGATGATGATGATGTGGAATTTTATTCAAAACTGTTCTGATTTGACATGGAATGACTCTATAATAGAATGTGTTATTGATCACTGTCACTATCGAATAGGATATCTGTTATTGATCACCATTACAAATAGAATAGTACATGTGCTCAATTGCTTCTTATTGATCACCAGATTGCAATGAGCATATCTTGCTGCACTGTCTTGTTTCATAAATTCACATTTATTAAGCCCATATTTTTATTATAATCCATAACATGACAAGTGAGCCTTAGCTTTCTTTCACTAGGTGGCTGAGACGCTGCTCAATCCTTTTGGTGAGGATGATGATGACTTTGATGTCAATGGACTGATCGACAAAAACCTTCAGGTATTTTGTACTTTTCCATGAAAACATTTTCTGCGATAGTTAAACCCCTGTTCACAACTCAACCATTCAGCCAATTGTAGTCGTAATCTCCAAATTTCTAAGGCGCCACTCGAAAGCCAAGCGTTGGGCACCAGCTTATTCACGAGTGCTGCGTTGAGTCAAAAGGGTTGTCCGTGGTGGTCCGGGTCGAGTTAGCATAGGATCAGAGGGACGGAACAGCTACTAAGGTGGGTTTCGTCTGGGTCGCGGATTGGAAGGTAGAGGATCAGATGAGACGGGGTAAGAGACTTGTCTTGCATTCCTTCAAGAATGTCTTCTCAGCAGTGCTACTGACCTGAAAAATGCAGGATTATATTTAAACTTAAAATGATTTTCAACACAAGAGCAATTAGCTTTTGTCGTAGGTTACTATGCAGCTTACTCTATACTGAATTACACGTGAGTTTGTTGTTTGATTTTCTTGATTTGTGCCTCTTTATTATCCTAAGATTTATTAACTGTTATGTTTACTGTCTATATTTTTGCAGAATGTAATTTTAATGTAGTTAAATGCCATAGGACAATACAGCTATAAATGGGCTAATGTGGGCGCCATAAGTAAAAATTTAATTTGTGTGCCTACATTTTTGTCGATACCACTCCCCCACGGTACATACCCGTATGCAAATTGCCTAAATCCGGTAACCCTCCCTGCAAAATCCGGTTACCCTCCCTGCAGAATCCGGTTACCCTCCCTGCAAAATCCGGTTACCCTCCCTGCAAAATCTGGTTACCCTCCCTTAAAATTCGGTTACCCTCCCTGCAAAATCCGGTTACCCTCCCTGCTTATGTAATATGTGAACAACCCTTATGCTGTTGTTGTTTTGTAATTGAATGTTGTTGTTGTTGTTGATTTGGTTTAATCCAGATATCGTATTTAGTGGTGGACGAAATGCACGAGGAACATCCGGAGTTGATCAAAGACCAATACTGGGATTCGCTCGAGTTTGAACTTCCATATACGGAGGCTGCACAGCGCTATCAGAAGGAAGCACACATTGGATCAGCGTCACACATCGAGTACGTAACTCACCGCCGTCTTAAATGGTGTGAAACTCCGATTTAGTGCTTGCGCTGTTGTCGGGTGCGCCTCTGAGTAGTAATCTTGATGAGCGCTATAGCAAGTGAAATAGTTTCAGCTTCAGTTGTCATTGTAATTGTAATTGTAACCAAACATTTATGTATGACCACTCGGAAATTGGCGGCGCTCTCAACCTGAGTCGGTTCCTGTGTCAGTAAATGGGAAAGTCTTAAGGTGTCTCCGGAATTTGGAAAGAGAGAGGGCTAGTAACTGAGGACAAAGAGACTGTGGAAAGACATTGCATGTCGGATAATTGTTTAAATTTATCTTCAGGACCTTTAAGAGTTTACGAAGGGGGGTTTTCATGGGAGGGTTTAGGGTAATGTATGTGTTTATTTATGCCTGAGCACTTGCTATAGCGCTCATCAAGATTACTACTCAGAGGCGCTCCCGACTACAGCACAAACATTGAATCGGAGTTTCACTCCGAAGTGCATGAGCAATTGCAAGTGAAGGCTTGAGGTGGATTCAACCCGCAACCTTCTAGCTCCAAGGCACCGAACATACCTCTGCACCACTGCACCCCACATGCAAATGGTAAATAGTTTGACAGAAAGAGAACAATGATGCTGGATTGCTTCCCGCTACAATCCCAAAAAGGTTCACTCAATCGTCCATTTGGCAGATGGCATAGGTAAATTGACCAGGATGTGAGGGGCATCTTGCATGGCTGCCAATGGTTTAATTCGTCTCCTGTAATAACTTCTTATCATCCATTAATTAATGATTGTAATCATACTACGTTGTGTCGGTTTTAAATTAAACGAAGATTATTATGAAGGTGATATTGGTTATGTTGACATATATAAGTTATCTATCTTTTTCTCCATTTCTATAGCACCTCTTCAAGCTCTCTACTCAGAGGCGCTCCCGACTACAGCATGGACACTGCATCGGAGTTTCACGCCGAAGCGCCTGAGCAACTGTGAGTGAAGGACTTGCTGAAGGTCCCTACATGGCAGCTTGAGGTGGATTCTAACCTGGAACCATCCAGTCCCAATGCACTGGTGCTACCACTACACCACCGCGCCACAGCTTGTATGTTAGCTTCAGGTATTTTTTTTAGTGTAAGGCGTTTGACAGTGTTATGTACATGTCGGTTTGTCTTGCTTTCCAATCTGTCCACAGAATTCCAGAGTCTAAGGCGCAGTTCCTTGCACCGGCTTCTTCCATGTCAACGATAACGGAGGAGAGAGGCGACAGAGCGGCCGATGGGAACCTGAGTTCCGACGAGGATTTGGCTGTTCCACCGGGAAAGTCTCCGAGTATGCTGAGTAAACGCGAGAGCAAAAAGCTCAAGCAGAGCTTCTCCACAGTTGCCAGAAGTTCGTCAAAGTATGAACACGAAATTTCCCGATTGTTCTGCGATATATTATATATATATATAGTCATACAAGTTGCAGCGTATGTTTAATCAGGGCTGTACTCAAGGGTATGCGCGGGTATAGGGCGTATACTCACCTCCGGGGAAAAATTACAGCGTATACTGCCCTCAAAAAGCGAGGGTACATGTGGGTATACAGCATATACCCACCTCAGTAAGACCAAGTGGGTACATGCATGCAAAAATCACGAGTTACGAAGGGAAAAAGCATGTAAGTAGAGCGTTTGTTTTACGCTGTTTTAAAGGTTTTCCACGCGAAATATCACGGCCAAAAACTTCGATGCCTAAAAAAGATCTTCAGAATTTTTTTTTCGGAAGGAAGTGGGAAATTTCCCATGGAATTTCGGCCGGTGAAAATTTTTGCCCCAAAAAACCGATTTTTCCGGCAGCAGCGTGTACTCACCTCAAAGGTTCTGAGTACAGCCCTGTGTGTAATTTATGTAGGTTGCAATGTATTTTGGTATGTGTTATGTGTATGTTGTGGCTACGAATAAAATAATGATGTCCTTGGTCATTTGTCAAGTCCATTGCTTTCTGTATTGTTAGTCTGAATGATGTTATTTCTTCTTTTACAAGTATCACAGAATAGGTTGACATGGAATTGGGCGTACAATGCTGTTGCAGCGTATCCATTTTAACTTAGTATTGAAAAATTACGGTAGATGCAATGCCACTTAGCCTTAACATCACCATGTCAGAGATCCAATTTGTAATTCAGGAATTTCTTTATTTTCTGAAGTTTTTTTTTAGATCTCGCAGAATCATATCTTCCTTGGTAAAATCATAACAATTAAAATAGTAGTAATAGTATAATAATGTTACAGGTGAATTTCTTGATGTTTTCAGACTTAGTATTTGGAGAGGAGGTCCGCGACGGCCTTCAAAAAAGAGGATAGACGATTTGGAAGTCGGTTCAGTTCCTCTGTCAGCTTCCATAAAATCCTCAGGTTGTGACACCCACTGACTCCTCTATTTTATCCAGAATAGTCGGAGAATAAGATACTTTTTACATCATAATTTGTTTATATGTTTCTAATAATTTTTCACATAGAAACATAACAAAACAGCAGGTATTAGGTCAATTATTTTTGCTTGTCCGACAGCTACAAAAATGGTCCTTTAACTGGAACATTGTCAACATATAAGTCACTCAGAGCCTCAATCAATTGCTCAATCAGATCTTAGTGCTAAGTACACACGTTTTTCTGCTACCTGCTTATGTACCTGAAAGTTATTGTAATTGTAAATAGCAAATATGTATTTATGCATGTATTTCTTCTTAACTGTACCAGGCATGTTTTCTGTGTTTGAAGACTTTGCAGTTTACTAAGGCATTGAGCCTTGCAAAGGCATTGATGTGAATGGGTTCTGTGCCTTCGTAAGACTGCACAGATTCAATGTTGTTGACATTAGCATCTTTCCATGTTGGCTCCTCTGGATTGGAGTATAGATGGAATCTTCTACAGAACAGTCTGAGAAAGAGGATGATCTTAAAGTGACGGTGATGATGCTGAAATGTCGACATGTGTTTTTGGGTCAAGTACTGTTTCTTGTTTGCTTTGTTCAGGAATGAATTCCAACCAGTTTTGGAGGTTGAACTGTTGTTGCTTGAGTTCTGATATTTTCATAAATATTCTGTATTTTCATTTTAGATCCTCTGTCAAGAAAGATGCCACCAGGATCACCGGTTTAGTATTCATTTGATTGTACATATCGCTATTATGTCAACATGAGTTAATTTAAAATCGTATAATTTAGCATTATGTGTACATTACTTGTTGCATTGTAAAACTGTTCTTTGTTACTGGTTTCCGTGATGTGCCAGTTCAGAGAATCTTAATTATGCCGGTCAAGACATCATGTTCTATTTGGTCTTGTATTTATCTTGCTATGTGCAACTTTAGAATTCTGTGAATAACTACCTACACACAGGGCAGTTCTTTCGATTTATGCTATAGAACTCCAAATATCAATTTTAGTGCTGTCCTTAGAAGGCTTTTGATGATGATGAATGTACTGTTGCAAGTTTGCTAATGGCCAGCACTGCTGCTACTCGTGTCTATACCTTTAACCCTCTATTCTGGTTAGCCGGTTGTCTTGTCTTGATCGTGTACTGTGAGCCGCTGTATTGGGTCACTATTGGGAATATGAGACAAGACGGCAAGACTGGTCCTTATATTCTAAGGTCAATCTAAGAAATCAAAGCCAATCTAGGCTGAGAAAGTGGAACATTGCTAACACTTCAATACCCATGGCTACCATAGTGCTAACTCAAGGTTACCATAGTGCTAACTCAAGGTTACCATAGTGCTAACTCAAGGGTTACCATAGTGCTAACTCAAGGTTACCATAGTGCTAACTCAAGGTTACCATAGTGCTATCTTAAGGTTACCATAGTGCTAGCTCAAGGTTACCATAGTGCTAGCTCAAGGTTACCATAGTGCTATCTTAAGGTTACCATATGTAGTGCTAGCTCAAGGTTACCATAGTGCTATCTTAAGGTTACCATATGTAGTGCTAGCTCAAGGTTACCATAGTGCTATCTTAAGGTTACCATAGTGCTATCTTAAGGTTACCATATGTAGTGCTAGCTCAAGGTTACTATAGTGCTATCTTAAGGTTACCATATGTAGTGCTAGCTCAAGGTTACCATAGTGCTATCTTAAGGTTACCATATGTAGTGCTAGCTCAAGGTTACCATAGTGCTATCTTAAGGTTACCATAGTGCTATCTTAAGGTTACCATATGTAGTGCTAGCTCAAGGTTACCATAGTGCTATCTTAAGGTTACCATAGTGCTTGCTCAAGGTTACCATAGTGCTAGCTCAGGGTTACATAGTGCTATCTTAAGGTTACCACAGAGCCAGGTTAAGGAACTGCTCTTCTTCCTCACTGATGGTGAATTCCTATTTGTAGGATGAACTGATTTTTCCGATATCAGACGACGAAGCGTCGCCTGTCGAGCCACTATCGCCGCTGACATTGTCCATTGTCTCCGAGACGATTCCTTTTGTTCCGAAGACAAAGCCAGGACAACAATCGTACGGTTCCGCACCAACGGACAGCCATCTAGCGGAACCGCCTCACCACAAGTACCACAGCCAGACAAGCCATCTGGAACCAGTGGCCGAGACGGCAGAAACAACGGACGCCTTTCTCGGTGAGGTGCGAAATGAACTGCAGAAGATTCGGGATGGTCTGACCGAGCAGAAGGTCTGATATGGCGGTTCGATGGGAGACTGGAACTTTGGATGAGCGTCAGTGATTTTCAGTTGTGACGACGGTGGTAGGAACGAGATGAGATGGTAGTTGGTAGAAGCTTGGCGATTTTGTTGTGTGCTTTGGAAGTGCGTGGTTTGCAATGTGCAAGGCCGTAGCTAGGGGAGGGGGTGTTCGTAATCGTGATCTCCAAATTTCTAAAGCGCTACTCGAAAGTCAAACGCGGGGCGCCAGCTTATTCATGAGTGCTGTGTTGTCAAAGGGTTGTCTGTAAGAGTAGTCTAAGGAGTGTTTTGGGTGTTAGAACACCCCCCCAAAATGAAATAACGCTATAATGTAATAATGCATAAATTTTTTTTAACACAATCATGATTATAAGGACTTCATTTTAAAGCTCTTATTTCTACGTGACATTCTGCAATAGATTAGATCATCCTTCCAACCCTTTGTCTGCCGCTACGGTTGCTTGTCGGCTTGGTCAAAGTCGAGTAAACACCCCCGAAATAAAATCCTGGCTGCGGCCTTGGCAATGCGCCGCCAACATGTCTTGACACGTTCGCCACCCAGTACGAGATATCTCGTACCGGATTCAGTCATTTAACATGGCGTGTAGGCGGTGAACGTGTTAAGCATGTCTTCTTTGAGCGGCACTGTCACATTGTGTGGCAAAGCGGAATTTGGTGAATTGGGAAATTAAATTTTCTTGAATTTGCTGAGCCACTTGTGCAACCGTTGCTTCTGTTTTATTGTTGCATCTGTGTTGTTGTCGTTCGTTGTTTCTTTGTGAAATTGACGGAATCGTTGGAATAATTACAAATCTAGAGTGGTATGCAGTTTTTTTGCATGTCATTTGCCGCCTGTGTCGTCTGGTCAATATTAAATTTAATATATATATCGTTTATTAATTGAAACTGTCAGATTGTAATTGTAATTCAGATAATTTATATATTATGCAATGAGATTACGTGATATGATGGTAGTGGACGATAACATGTTTAACCAGTGCTTAATGTGTGGAAAAATTAGTGCCTGGACGCCCCTTGCCTTTCCAGTCTGTGCTCGCCAATAAGTGGCTGGACGGCGTTCAGATTTTAAAACAAGTGCATGGACGCCGTCCATGACCGTACATGCACACTTTAAGCCCTGTGTTTAACAGAAGTCGAATGTGACTATATGGCAAGGCACCACATACCTGGCTGGTCATTTTACAGTTTCACCCCTCCCCCGAGGGAGTTGAAAGCGAGTCAACTGTATGGGGCTAGTGGTGGGGATTGAACCCTGCATGCTTTGGGTGTTTGTCTTAGGCTTCTACCATTCAACCATCTCCCTGCATTTACTGCCCGGTTGCTTCTGCATTAGCTCTGATCGTCTTGACTAAGTACTCACTTTATTTTTTGTAAGCATTTGTTTTGTTTGACCTGCTACTAAGCATTTCAGCTGTAAGAGTTAAAATGGTCGTTCGTACGTAAAGAGGCATATCCTTCAATCCAGTATTATTATGAACTTATTGTGCATTCTCAACAATGGACTGACTTTGATAGGTTATTAGAAGGCATTGTAGAAAGTTAAGATGCACTCATACATGTGTTTAGGATCTGCTGATTGCGATACCTCTTTTTATATATCATAATTATATCATATATTATTTATATATACATATATATATATATATATATTATCATGGTACCCTGTTTCAAACATCACTGTGAATCGGGCATGAAATATTAATTATATGCGATTAATTTTCAGCCTGTTATGAAATCAGTTTATCAACCTATTACCTACAGCTTTGTTTTAAAATGGTTTTTCGTTTTGATTGGTACCGGTGTGCAGCGGTTTTCAAACTTTATTTTACTTGTACCACTAGATAAAATTTCGAATGTTGGCCTAACACCAGCAACAGTCTGGTCAAAAACGACAGAAGTCCCCCTTGCTATAGATAGTCAAAGAAACATATATGTGCATCGAGTTAAACATATAGAAAATGTAAAGAAAAAGCACAGGGTGGACAAACTGGACATAAACCCACAGGAAATTTTTTAACATTTTTGTGCCGCTTAGCAACACTTGGCGTACGACCACGAGTATGCTTACCACAGTTGGAAACCGCTGCTGTAGTGTTTGGCCTCATACTAGGTATGGTTAGATGTTGCATTTATTGTGTTTTTCTGCGGCCTGATAAATCTAGTCTTACCTTGTGGCATTTAAAGTGACCATTATTTATTTGCTTGTTTTTGTTCATTTTACCAGAACTGAGATGGAAACGATTTAGGATTTTTTTTAGTCATGTTAGGTTATGTTTTTGACCAGAAGAATGCTTGTCATTTTGAGATGTTCTTTTGAAATTATGCAGAATGCGAGAAAGATATAATTGGTAATGCCATAGAATGGCCGAGATTGAATAATAATAATAATTTTCGTTTTATCAACAATCCGGTTGACAGACCGCAACCAGTTACAGTGTGCAATTATGCAGTTGAAACAATTTACAGGAACTCAGATTACAGATTACATAAATCTTAACTATACTATCTGAACAGACAGCCTGCAATAATCTATAATTGAGGGGCTCACATGTCAGTCAGAGTTCATTGTGACGCTATGGTTAGCGCTGTTTTGGGGTGATAACATCAAATCCCGGGTATGTAATCTTTTTGTAATTTGTCATAACCGTTTGTTTTTTACTATAACTTATAAACTGGACTTATGTCTCCTGTTGCATACATACATACGTATGTACATATATTTATGTATGTATACGTACTTGCGCACACGTACGTACATCCATACATATGTACATGCATGCAAACATACATGTATGCATGCAGTGTGGTTTGGTTAAGGTGATTAGCGTTGCATTTATCTAGGCTTGGGACTGACACAGCCGAAGTACGGACATGGCAGGGTTATATACCGGTACATGTGTATATATCTCTTTATTAGTCAGTCATTCTGTGGTTACAATGTATTGTTACCAACTGAGCATTGAATGTGAAATGTTCAGCGGAACGGCAAAGTGACAAGTATTCGAAGTTATTTGATGGTAAATATGTGGACGGTTGTTGTTGATTGTGTCATGAACCGGTGGTGCAATGTGTTGTAGTGTGGACTGCATCTAGACAAAGTGAATGCATTTGCTCTGTGCTCTGACATTGGAAGCTTTACGTTTATTTGCATTCGCGTACGTACTAATGTTGAACAGATGTATTATGATGTATGTATTTGCATGGACATAATATGAAATTTAGAATTATTTGCAGTGGCTTGGGCCTTAAGTGGACCTCTGAAATGTTGCGCTAGTTACTCATTGGAACAGTATTACCCGGTAGATTGATACTCAATGCTTGATGTGTGTTCTGCGAGTCTATCATTCTGGAGCATTGCAGTAATCATGAAAATCATGCAACATTTTGTAACTGACATTAAAAATGCAAACATTTGCTGAAGTTTGCGTCTTCATAAACAGTCTGTTGGACAGTTCTAGGCTAGCTGAGCTATTTGGTCTTGCACAGAGAAGAGGTCTAAGATTTTTAAAGTTTCTATGTAGTAACAATTGTTCTAATTTTTGCATAAAAATATACGTGTGCTACTACAAATAGTGTAGGCGTGTGCATGCCTCAAGATTAGTGTTGTGTATTTGCAGGGGTCTAGGCCTAAATGAACCTCTTAAATGTATTGCAAGTGCTAATTGAAATGGTATTACCCGGTAGATTGATACTCACTGTCAGATAATGATGAATCCAAATGATTGGAACTCCTGTGACTGTAAAATTGAGTTGATCGCTAGTCATATGTCTCAGATCTGAATCTGCAGAATGGCGTGCGAAAAGCTAGTTATAAAGATAAGCAGGTGATGGTTATTTCACACCAGTTCGTGACAGGCGTTTCATACTGTAGACCTCAATGTCTTCAAGGCTGTATTTTTGCAAAAAGAACTAGTCATGCAGACGTTAAGTTTATGGTTGTTGTATTAGAATTCGTTTTCTTTTAACAAGTCCATTTTGAGAATTGTACCCATTTTTTATATTGTCGTGTATTCAAACTCGGTTGGAAAAGCTTCTTACTGTCTTTCATATTCTTCTCTGGAAATTCTGTGTAATGTATGTATGCTAACATGGTAAGAAACTATTAGATAATTTGAAACTTGTCACACTGCTGGTCAACCAGTACTGAAATATATGCAATCAAAATTAGAAAAACCTTCTACATACTTGTATGATTCTTCGCAAGTATTGCAGTCCTTATACTTTACATTTCTGTGTATTGATATTGTAATTTAATTTGTTGGTAGTAACATTTATTAATAGTAATTTATTAATAAAACTCTCTTTTTCGATACCGGTTTGTAAATTGGGTTATTGTTACATATACTTTATCTTTCACCTCATTATCGTTGCGTCATTGTGTAAGATTTTCCTGAAAAATCTTTGGCAGTGCTTTAAACCTAACACTCCCAAATCACATATATGGTGGTTTCAAAACTGGTATCTTCCACTGACCATTATTATGTTCTAGTGTCTTACTACTTCTGCCTTTGTCAGCGTGCCGTATTTTTGCATACATATGGTTGGCTTGTGTTTCAAGAATCTCTGTAAATACTCTTCCGATACTACTTGAGACGGGATTTTTACTCGCCTGTTCAATTTCAGCAATGAATATACAAACAAATATAAAATATGTGTAATTGTTTGTGTCTGCTAAGGGGTAATAAGCTTTATTTTAGGTTATGGTCTGTAATTTTTTTATTATTCTGTTCTAGTCGCTCTAGGAATGATGAATAAAATCAACCGAAATCAGTCTTTAAGTTTATAAATTATTTTGTTTTGAATTTAACTTTGGTTCCGTGCCTGAATGACCCAAACCAAACCAGATGAAAGATACAATTCTGCTTCATTTAATTAAAATCTAGACAATTTCAAATCTTGTAAACAGAAAATGCTGTTACTTCCAGTGCCGCTACACACATCCAGAATGTACTCAACATGCACAAAATAAAACAACTGCATACAACAAAAGACCACCAACCGTAGATCCTTTCAAACCAACCTAGATATGAATAATTTCACGTAACTTGATGCTTAAAATACGGCAAAATTCAGTCTAGCAAGAAACTGGAATAAACTGGCTCAAAAACTCACAGTTGTAAATCCTTATAATGAAACGCATCATCAAGTTCAAAACGACAGTTCAAATTAGTCTATAGCGATTAAAACTCCTGTAGTTCAAAGTACACAGAAGCTCACGTGTTGAACAGTCTGAAAAATCTATGCATGTGTAACTGAGACGCAGAAGTTTCTAATTAATTTTAAGTAGGTACATAGATTACAAAGTGAAACAGCCACTAAGTGAAAGTCAGCAATTCTGACCCTCCAACTCGCACAATCTAGATTCTGAAGTTTGGTAAATTTTATGCAACTGTTCAAAATTGTATTCAGAGCAAAAACTTATTCAACTATGATTTCTCCACTACTAGAAGACTGAATTAAAATAAATAAATCTGACATGACAATCGGCAACTGCTACAGGTACATCAGTGCAAAGACATGTAAAGAAAAACAATGCTTTCAAATCAAGAACAAGCATACAAAAAACTGAAGAGACATGCTTGCCCCAAAACACGTACAAAGGAGGTGAGCCGAAAACATCCAAACTTAGTCCCAATAGTAACTGCCTAGCACTGTTATTAAAACCAAGTCTTTACAAGTGAGAATATCAGAAAAATAGTCTCGTTGCTACTGTACAAGTCACTGTGCGTTTAATTCCCAACGAGCCGAACAACGACCACATCAATAATAACATAACCAAAAGACTCCTACACCTTACAGCAACTCGAGAGAAGATTCTAGCCGGACAGCGGAGACGTCTTTAAATCAAGAGGCACGTTTCATTCAAGCTCTCACATGAACACCGTATTGCAGAACAAACCCAAACACCCCGTTCCCTCAGTTCAGATACTTCCGACAACGTCTAGACCCGCACGTACACGGTATCTTCACATCTTCGATCGGAAATTTATAATCGTACGTCAGCTCCTCGCCGCGCCTGATCGCACGCAACGCAAAAATGACGATATGCTTTCGATTCTCGACGAGAATAACTTTCGAGTAGCAGTTCGGATCACACGAGTGGTTGATGAAACGAGCGGCGTTGCCCATCATCGTGGAATCGATGACGTGGTCACGGTCCTTGCGAAACATGTAGCAACCCATCGCCTTGCTCTCGTAGTGCTTCTCGCGCTTGTCCGTAAGAATCGCGCGGATCACCTCGCCTGAATATTCGATGATCATTTCGCTAGCGTCTATGTCGCGCTTGCAGAAGAGACCGCGGCCGTGAATGTTCGACCGGTAGACGCCGACCGCCTCCTTCGCGAACGTACGCAGGTGACGGAACCGCATCGCCATCGGAAGATCGAGACTCGTGCAACGTCTGCAACAGATTTAACACAAACACCATATTATCGTTACTAGCGATTACTATCATGTCTATTATTAGAAGGAACTCTATGGACATAAATTTCTGAATGCATGAATGAATAAACGCTCACTGTATCCCTACAATTAGTTCTCACCATTTCTGCTCCCTTCATTCGACTGAACAAAGTCTGCTCTCAGTCCCGTTTGCTCGTACTTCCACTATGCAGAACCGTGCTTTCTCGGTGGTAGGGCCCTTTACATGGAATGGTCTTCCTCCGACTCTCCGCTCTCTTTGTAAAAATCCTTCTCAGACTTTCCTCTCTCATCTTAAGACAGTTTTATTTGGCCGCACTGAGGTTGGGAGCGCCTCTGAATAGTCCCCTTGAAGAGGCACTATATAAATGCATATAATGAATGAATGAATTCGAAATGTAATGCTTGATGTGACGTAAGGCTCTAATTGGTAGAAGGCTACTAACTCGAGAAAAATATTCAACGTACTAAAACCTAATGCGGATAATAATATTATCTTTTGACAAGGATGCCTCATCTGAATTATAATAAAATTTAAGTCAACCAAAGCACAGTTTAAGTAAACAATATCCTTACCTACTTACTTGTTATCAGAAATCTCTACCAATGTTGCCCTTCATTTAACAATGGTAATCCTTGCGAAACAGAACTGAACATCCACAGCACATGTCATATCGTAAAATTATCTATAAATTTATACAGCGCCTCTGACAGCGCACACCAATCGTAGGCCCTCACAATGCAAGGACCCCGGCAAAAGAACATAGTTTTGAGATAGCAAAAACGATGTGCTTTGGGTACCAGTTGATAACAAAGATGTCAATGGAGTGCACAACCAATGAAAGTAAAAGCTCGAGTTTTGGCCAAAGCAGTCCTTGCTGAATAGGCCAGTCAAAAATATGGGAAATTCATCATGAACCCGGACATTTACTATGGCAGACCTTTTTTGGCAGAATATTGTACGTAAATACCCTACTAAACTACAGTAGAAATGCTAATAAATTCCAGCATGGGGAAATATGTTTAAATCGTTAATTAGTGTGATGCAAATTATGACTGCGCGTATAGCGTTTCGCTTAGTCATCGCCTATGCATTATGAGCGTGGTGTTAAGTGCAGGGTAGTTATCGACCACACAGTGCGGAGTTCTTGCATAAAATTTTATTTATTTTTGTCTCTAAGATCGACATTTACATAGTTGAGATAATCAATATATTAATCGATATTTATTTTGTATTTTTTTATTAAATCAGTAATTTCACTGTGTTTCCAGCAGATAAATCGTATTTCCGCCAGTCCTTGAAATGTAAACAAACTCGTAAAGGCTAGTCATAGCTGTTGGTCGTCTGCTCAAAACTAAATTCAAAATTTCAATTATTTCCCCATATATTGCATTTTGTTAGGATTTCTACCATATATTCTTTAATCTATTTCAAAACTTTTTGTGCAAAAATTTGCTTGCCATAGTAAATGTCCGGGTTTAAGTATGGTACCCTGACACTAAACATCGTCCAGCATTATCCGATTCAAACTGATAGGAGTTTTTAGATAATTACCTGTACAATTGCTCTTACTCTACACAATGTACACATGTATGACTTCTTCTACATTGCACAAGACTATGTTACACGTCAGTAATTCGAACAAAAGCTGCGTCAAGAACGTTGCAATCAGTGTCTAAATCTAGACGTCCGCTTGCATTAAACCAAACCGACAAAAAGATTATAAATGAAGTAGAACTGACCTCTGCGATTTGTTGGCCATGATGTTCTCTTCATGGTTTGCGTTGGGGTCGTATTCCGGTCGAATTCTGTATCTTGACAAGAGGAATGAGAACGTCTCACACTTGTTGCGACCGGAGAATGGTTCGGCTCGCAGGCAGCCATGCGGATTCTCAATTATTTCATCCTACATTGAAATATACACAAAATTACGTGGCGAGTGTTAACAAAGCAATTTATCAAGTAATTAATTAAAGCAGTTTACAAGCGAAATCCAGATTTCTGCATGCCACATAAGATCCTCCTTTAAAAAGTTTTTATAAAACAAATTCTGGTAGAATACAAAAGAAATTTTACATGTCGAGTCAGTTTCTGATAGAATATATAAAATTACAGTCTAGTGCTAAAACAATGTATCAAGTAATTAAAGCAGCCAGAGAAATCCAGATTTCCACATATTACTACATTAGATCTTCCTTAAAATGAAAGTTTTCACAAAACAAATTCTGGCAGAAAACCCTGTATCAGTCTGATTAGACTCAGGTATCTAACATGAACACTAGCACACAGTTGACCTTTGTGCCAGCAATTGCAAAAACAGCTTCTTAAAGGACGTAACACCAGGAGTAAACAACCACTGAACCGGTAATAATAATGATAATAATTATGACAATTTATATGGTGCCGTAACAAAACCAAGTCATTACAAAGGTGCCTTACAAAGCAGCTGTGTTGAGCAATGATGAAAGAAAACGCCTAAACCGCGAGCTCGCACTTCTAACAGACAGCGTCGAGCCTTTCCTGTTGTGGGTCCCGCAATCTAGAATGGCCTCCCACTAAACTTGCGACTTACGACTAGGCTAAATTCCCCTACATTTTTTAAGTATCTCAAATTCTACTTTTTTAGCTTTGGCTGGGCTGGGAGCGCCTCTGAGTAGGTTTCTTGAAGAGGCACTATATAAATTCTTGAAATGAATGAATGAACTTGTGCACTATTCAAATTCAAATTCAAAATTATTTATTGATCCCACAATAAACATAAATATGCAGAACATGATATAAGACAAGTTAAATTAAAGTATTAATGCGTTTGGCAAAGGAGTTAGGAGACAGATTAGGGAGCAATAGGCACTCCAGAAGGGACAAGTCCCGCTTAGTAGGGGCCTATATACCAGGAAGAAGCTGAACAGGATGGTGGGTGTGATTAAGTAAGGGGAATAGACGTTATTATGACTGTTATACTTTTATACAGAAAAGTTACGTATATTAAATTCTTAACTACAACTTAACTAAAAAACATAAAGCTGAGTCTAATTAATATAAATTAGTGTGTGTGCACGTGCAAGTGTTTTAAAGTGGCTAAGGGATGTAACCGTACGGATTTCTTTGGGAAGGCTGTTCCAGTTAACAGGGCCCTGGACCCTAAGCGAAAATTTACGGACATTAGTCCTTGCAAACACAGATCGGAAATCATTGTTACTTCTGGTGAAAATACGATGTGGTACAGGATCAAAATAGGATGAGAATGATGATGGGAGGAGGTTATTAACGTATTTATACATGAAAATGCAAGTTTGTAGGAATTTGATTTGATTAATGTCTAGGAGTTTATGTTCAAAGAATAGTGGACTAGTGTGTGAATTGGGGGAAGATTTAGTTATAACTCGTATTGTCTTTTTTTGAAGGATCTTTATACCATTAAGATTGGAGTCATATGTAGAAGTCCAAATCATGTTGCAATAAGTCAAATATGGATATATGAGAGTATAATAGAGATCCCGCAGGATATGAGGGGGAAGAAGGTAAGATACTCGTTTTATGATGCCAAGATTCTTTTTGATTTTGTTACCAATTTCAAAAATGTGTGTTTTCCATTTCAGGTGTTGATCGATGTAGACGCCTAGAAATTTTGTTGAAGATACTTGAGGAATAGTAATATTATTTAAAGCTATTTGGCTGTTGTTATTGGGGATGGATTTTCCTGTGTAGCGGAAAATGATGCAATTGGATTTTTTTTACATTAAGTGATAATTTGTTGCTAATAAACCATTCGCTAGCTGACATTAGTTCATTATTCACCAGTTGTATCAGACTGTCGTACGAGCTGTGAGATAAGAAGACATTGGAGTCATCTGCAAACATGATGAAGTGTAGGACAGTAGAAGAGTTTGGCAGGTCGTTAATAAATAATAAAAATAAGAGTGGACCAAGAATTGATCCACTACTCACGTCTTCCTCATCAAGTCGAGCCGGATGAAACTTGACGTCGTAGTTGTGGAAGCGCTTGATGCCAGGCAGTTGTTCGACGAGATAGACGATTGCTGGATGGTTGAGTTGAGTCATGTATAGACCATTCATCCCAATGAATGACACGGGTTTCATTCCAGCCGATAGCCTCGCGTCCTGGACTTTGTCCGTAACCACTTTCCAGGCCTCTGCAACATACAACACACGTCCAGACATACAGAACATGTACTGTGCCTACCCAAATTATTAGACTAAAAACTAAAATGTCAACATTTCAACACGTTTTTTTGGTAAAAAAATGTACATGTATAACACAATGTGAACTATATTTTTTGCTTTACACTACATGATTATTCATGCACAGAGTTTGTGATGTCATTTAGTGCTTGGTGCTGGCTACCTTTCGATTTCAGGAGGGCTTTTGCGTGTTATACATTTTTTTGAAAGAAACGTGTTGAAATGTCGACATTTGAGTTTGAGTCTAATATGGGTAGTTTGAGTCTAATATGGGTAGGCACTGTATATGCATGTATGTACATGGACAATTTTGGACATCTATATAGCGCCTTACAATAACTTCATGAAGGCACGTAACGTAGCTGCCCAACTGTTCTAAACAACTGCACAGCGACTTTGAGAATGTTTCACAAGATACATGCAGAGCATTATCGCAACAAGATGGATGAACAGACCTTTCAGCGAGCCTGATCTATACAAGCAGCCATGGATATTCATGAAGTGTCAGCAACTTCATAGTATTCATCTAAGCCAGTGGTTCCCAACCCGTGACCCACGGGCCAAAAGTGGCCCCCCAGGCCTCAAAAAATGGCCCTGATCTATCAAAGAATTAGCAAAAATATAAGAAAAAATGGCAATTTGGACAGGATAGAACACAAAATTATTTTCTATTACAAAATATATCATTTTGACGCTGATAAATAACATAAAACGTTCTATTTTGAATCAATTATAACAATTTTATATGATTTTGGTTAATTAAATTTCAGCCTTGTGGCCCCCGAATGTCCTTCAACTAAGAAATTTAAGTGGCCCTCGTGTCCACAAACTTAGAAAAAGTGGCACTATAGTCAAAAAAGGTTGGGAATCACTGATCCAAGCATATCCTCTCCCTCGCCATCTCGTCTTCCCACCGACCGTGTACTCAGTTTAGTTGCCTACGGGTTCATGTAAAGTAGAATTCTTATCAAAATACAACCAACCAACTTTTTCTAGCTCAGTGGTTCCCAACCTTTTTTTACTCTGGGGCCACTTTTTATAAGTTTGAGGACACGAGGGCCACTTTTTCTTAGTGGAAGGACATTAAGGGGTCACAAGGCTAAAATTTAATTAACTAAAAGCATATAAAACTGTTGTAATTGATTAAAAAATAGAATGTTTTATGCTATTCGTAGACGTCAAAAATAAAATAATTCTTAACAGAAAATAATTATGTGTTCTATCCTGTCAAAATGTTCGATTTTTTCACATACTGTTACTAATTCTTTGAGAGATGAGGGCCATTTTTTAGGCCTGGCGGGTCACTTCTGACCCGTGGGCCACGGGTTGGGAACCGCTGCTCTAGCTTACTTACTGTTCAAAGAGTCGGCCTGGACGCGGAAGCCGTCATCACTCGTTATTTCGAACATCAGATGCGGCGCGTTCTTTTTCTTCTGCGCCTCGTCCTTCATGCGCTGTTCCTCCGTCTCAAACATCGCCAGCAGCGGCGAATTCTCGATCTCCTCTTCCACCTCAGCCTCCGGAAGGTGCGGCCGGAACATCGGGTGTGGCTCGAACAGTGGTTCTGTGCAGGAAATTCGTCCAAAACAAGTTTCAAACAGCTGCGCAAGGAATTCAACCAAAACCAACTCATGCATTCATTTCAAAAGTCGTTCATTTTAAAAACTGCTATAGCACCCCTTCAACGAACTACTGAGAGGCGTTCCGAGCTCAACCACGGCAATACAAATTAGATTTGACAGCAACTTGCAAAAAAGCATTGGCACTTATTCCTAGGGAATAGGTGCATCTCCAATGGATAGATCTCTCAACTTGAACAAGTTTGTTATATTGGTCATTACTTGAGAAGTGAAAATTGTACGTGTCCACTAACAATGCAATTCATATCAACATATTTTATGAAGTTCATTTCACATTAAATTTGATTACTGTAATTTCAGATCCTTTTTCTGGTCACAATTTTAATTAGTTAACCAGTCACAATTGTAATTAGTCAACCAGTCATTATTGTAAATAGTTAACCAGTCACAATTGCAATTAGTTAACCAGTCACAATTTTAATTAGTTAACCAGTCATAATTGTAATTAGTTAACCAGTCACAATTGTAAACAATTAACCAGTCACAATTGTAAACAGTTAACCAGTCACAATTGTAATAGTTAACCAGTCATAATTGTAAATAGTTAACTAGTCACAATTTTAATCAATTAACCAGTCATATTGTAAACAGTTAACCAGTCAAATGACTCATTTAGTTCTTCATCAGTCTGTCATCCTATAAAGGCGTTTCTTTCCACCACTCTAGTTTCCCACCTGACGGCATCTCTGAATAGTCATTCTGCACAACAGTAGCTATACAAATCCATAAATACAGCACAACAAAACTTTATATCTCACCAGGCTTAGCCTTTCGGTTCCCAAAAGACCCCGTCTTCTGCTGACTCTTCCTTCCGCCAACCAACGCCGGAACATCATCCTCCGCTTCGTCTCTATTCGTCTCCGCCAAGACTCTCGCAGACGAACCATCATCACCATTCGCAATACGATCACGAGAAGAACCCTTCGATCGAGGTTTCCTTGGGGGTCGTCTTGACCGAGCCCCTCGACCGGGGCGATCACCACAAGTTCTCGACCTACCCCCAGCATCCTTGCCAGCACTGTTCGTCGACTGTACCCCTTGTAGAGTGTTGCTGAGGCGAGTGTCGGGTGGTGGACCGACACAGTGGCCGGAAGTCGAAGAACTCGAAGAAGTTGACTCAGCGTCGTTGCTACCAGCTGCCTTGAACCTTTTAGTCGACGGATCGGTGTTGCTGCTGTCCTCCGTCTGGCGCTTGAACCCCGCCGAAACAGGCTGACTTGAACACGGTAGATTTTCGGGCTGGACCTGATTGTGCGCGTAGAGAGGAATTGCGCTCAACAGGTTGCGACTGAAGTCGTTCGTGGGTAGATGCTGGTTGGAAGCGGACGATAGAGGAATTGGATTCGGGTTCCACGGCGAATGACTGAAAGGAGAGGAGTTCGAAGAGGTCGAAGCAGTCGACTGGTCCATAGGCGTTTGGTTCATCAGCTTGAAAAAGACGGGTTGCGACGTTTTCGAGCTGCTGATGATCTGCTGTAAGGACTTGAGGACCTGGGGAGGGAGGCTCGAAGTAGTCGGCGCTACGTGGACCTGCTGGGTAAGGATCTGAGGGGTCTGCTGTTGAAGGAGCTGCTGGGTTAAAATCTGCGGGTTCGACGCCCCGAACGACACGGGTTGGACCACGGGGGCCGCTGAAACGGTGAGGGGCCGCGAGATTAGCGTGGAGGAGACCATGGGAATGGCCTGCACGGGTCGAGCGAACTGGAGGTTCCCGATGAGCTGGCACGGGTTGGAGAGGGTGACGGCCAGGCTGCCCAGGTAGGACACGTTGTTCGACTGGATCAGCTGAGAGAGAGCGTACTGAACCTGAGGAGACATAGCTGGCACTTGTTGTACAGGGGGAACAGAAGGCGCCTGAAGGACTATCCTAGGGGGAAGAGGCGGAGGTGGCGGCGGCAGCGGAGGAGCAGCGAGAGGAAGATGCAGCAAACCCTGAGAAGATGAAGATGGTCCGGAGGCGGTCTGTATAAGCATCGGACGCGCCTGCTGCCCGCCTCCGAATCCGACGGAACTGATTCCCGTAGCGGCGTGCCTGGCATCGCCGGCGGTGTCCGACGCCGTACTCACGATGTTGACCTTGGTGAGATAGCGTTTCAACAGAGTCGTAACGGAGTCGCAGTTGCCCGCCGTCGCTGGTGACGTCGTGGTGGACGTGGACGGTTTGGTGACGTTAAGCGTCAACGTCATCGTTCCCTGATTCAACGAGACTCGCACGCAGCTGGAATCGAACACCCTCGTCGGTTCGCCCACCTTTCCGTCCTTTGTCTTCTGTCCAGCGCTGCTCTGCGGCGGCGTACTGATTTTCGGCGACGACCCGCTTGAGCATGCAGCACGATGGCCGCCCGAGGGATCATCCAGTTTCTCGTCCAGCCGACTGACGCTGGCGCCATCTCTGTTCGTAGATCTCTCATCGTTCACCGTCGCTCCTTCCTTACGTTGAACTCCATCCTCCGCTGGTTCTGCGCTTTTCACCGACGGTGAATTCCGCACCGGACTCCGAGTCGCAGATGATGGAGTGCCAACGACCTTCGACTCATCCATCTCAAGATGACTCCCTCCCCCGTCGGATGAAAAGTCGGCGACAAGGTCAAGGTCGTCGCCGTCTTCCACGTCCGACTCGCCGGCCGGGCCGTCCATCTGAACGAACGGCTTGAAGCTCTTGATGGTCACAACCCCATCCGCGTTTCCCATTCGAACTGTAAACCGACCACTTGCCTCCGCAGCCAAATTCCGGTTCAGCGCCCCGATGGTGTCGTTTGCATTCGATGCCTGACTGAAGCCGATCAGATCGGATGATGCGTTGATGTTCGATTGACTCCTTTCGCCGTCGTTTTCCGCCCCGTCCGGAGCGAGATGAAGGGTCATATCGGCCGGGTTTCCCCCGTTTTCGTCCCTCAGTCGCTTCTGGCATTCCTGCTCCTTGTTCTTCGCTGCTGCCTGGTTCAGTCGTGTCGCGATCTTCACCAGTTGCAATCCCTCGCTTTCCTCATCGTCTTCTGGATTCGACCGAGAATCGAGTGTCATGGCCGTGTTATTGCGTGTTCCGCCGATCTTGTGTTTTATTCCCAGCATCTTCAGCGTAGTATCCGAAAACTTTGCCAGACCAGATGGCGACTGCGCAACACCCTGCGACTGTGCAACGGCTGGCGACTGTGCAACACTCTGCGACTTGTTGTTACGGTACAAGTCGTCGGAAGCGGACCGTGCCAACCTCAGCTGCGGCACGCCTTCAATCCACAGACTCTTACCCAACCTTTCCGGGTAACTATTGCTCAAACCAATCTGAGAAGCGTATCCCACTTTCCCTTTCAATTCTACCGACGTTCCTAGATCCACGTTAGTCAGCAAATGCCCTCGCGCCGGAGGATCCTTGCGGATGTTGTGCAGGCTGCTACGCGCTTCGACATCCAGGTCGAAACTTCCCAACTCGCGACTCTGGCTGGCGGTCCCGACTTCGGAGTCTGACACAATGTCAAAGTCCTCATCGGCAGAGACCGTCGACTGGTCCGACGTGTCTTCCCTGACGGAGCAGGTGAATGACATTGCCAGCGCTGCGTCGTATCGTGGGTCGTTCTCGTCGTGCACGATTGTCAAGTCGTTGATGACTTCCGGTGCCTTTGCTTTTGGAATGACTTCGGAGATTCGACAGCTGTAGACCGACCGCTGCCTTGGGTCCGTTGTGCTCCAAAACATGCGAGACATTCTGCGCATAGAACAATTTAGCAAACATTACACTTAAAAACAAAACCTTTTCCTGTTCCCCCCATCAACTACAACCTAGGTCCTCCAAACAATGGCACCTTTTGTTAAGCTGGGTCCCACATCAACTGGATCCTCCAATCAACTGGGTCCTTCAATCAATAAGGTCCCTAACAGTTGGATCCTTTAACCAACTGGGTCATCCAATCAACTGAGTTACTTCAATCAACTGGGTCCCAAATCATCATGGTCCTTCAAACAACTAGGTCCCAAATCAGTTGGGTTCTCCAATCAACTGGGTACAAAATCATTATGGTCCTTCAAACAACTAGGTCCCAAATCAGTTGGGTCCTTCAATCAACTGGGTCGCAAATCAGTTGGGTCCTTCAATCAACTGGGTCACAAATCAGTTGGGTCTTTTGATCAACTGGATCCCAAAACAAGTGGGTTCCTCAATCAACTCTGTAAGTAGGAACACCGATGCAAAAATCACTAAAGGCATAATCATATCCAGATAATCTACCTACACTTGCTTGTTTGCTTACTTACTTACTTCAAACAGAACATAAACTTTTACTTCCTATTAGAATCATCGTTGTTTGGATCGAATGTTTTGCATTTAAACCTGTCTTAACTCTTGAGGACTTCTGCACTAGGAGCGCCTTTGAATGCTTTTTGTCCCTATGAGAGGTGCTTTATAAATCGTTGAATGCGATACAATGCAATACAATACATATATATTATTCAACATTAAGGAGAAGTATGTCCGCAAGAGCTACTTGCTAAAACTTCGCTACCAACTTACAAAAAGTCAACAGGAATCAGAGCAGCCTTCGTGTCAGATAACGACGAGAGACGACCGAGAGATTCAACAAACAACGACCCTGTAACGAACGACAAATCAAGTCATCTCTCAAATGAAGATGCATGTTCACTTATTACAGCGCCCCTTCAAGATTACTACTCAGAAGCGCTCCCGACTACAGTGCGGACACTGAATCGGAGTTTCACGGCGAAGCGCTGAGCAATTGCGAGTGAAGGACTTGCCCAGGATCCTTCTTTGGAATGTGCTTTCCCCTTCTGTTCGTTCTACAATTCTGTCTTCTTCTTCCTTCTCTCTTCTAAAAAAAAATGCTTCTTCCCGCGGAACATTGCATACAGGGATGCTTCTAAACAGTTAACCTTACTATAGGCGCTTTACACAAGCCTAAATACAATACAATATAAAAATAATATATTAAAATACTAAAATTTAAAAAATTAACTAAAGTAACAAAACGTATCAAAATAACAAACAATTAAACAAATAGACTACATGGTTTTAAAATGGACCAAGAATACCTTGCCTTATTCAGTGCAGTTACCATCATTCAATCAAGAATACATTACACCAGCGTTTCCCAAACTGTGGGTCGCGACCCAAAAGTGGGTCGCAGAGCTTTGACAAGTGGGTCGCGAAAATTCTTCTTATTTCTCTGTTAATTTCAGTATTTATTCCAGTAACCCTCAAACGTCATACTTTATTATTCCGTTATAACTAGTGAAACAACATTTGACTATGGTTGGGCTATAACTAGCTTCTACTTGTGCGTGTATGTGAACAGGAAACAGTGCACGAGACTTAGCAACGAGACTCAGCATGATTAATAAAAAGTCTGCCATTCAAAAATAAACGTGTATTTAAATTTCTCAAATTTTATTTTCAATTTTTAAAACTTTGCGAAAAAACATGGATAAATTTTTGAAACGAAAACGAGAATCTTTGTCACGTGTGAGTGAGCTCAGAGTCGGAGTCGGACGATGATGTTAATTCAACTCTTGATAATCGACTTCCGAGTACGAAGAAGGCATGTCCGCCGAAACGTAAATATTATGATTCATATCTGAAATTCGGATTTATTTCAACTGATTCAGGCGATGAACCAAGACCTCAGTGTGTGATTTGGTTGGAAATTCTTGCGAATTTTCTTAAGTTAAATTTTACTGTTTTAAATGTGGTAATTTCTAAATGCTGGATGTAAATCAGCATATCTTAATCCCGATTTATGAAGCAATCCTTAGTTAGTGTTAGTTTAGTATTCTGTACCTAATTTTGTTTAGTGGGTCCAGAGACAGAAAAAATATTCCCAAGTGGGTCCCGAGCCAGAGAAGTTTGGGAACCTCTGCATTACACAATATTTGCATATGTGAAAGTTACATCACAAAAAACTGATACAATACCACTTCTCAATTGTGCATCTGACATTAACACATAACCTAAATCAGTAATGAGTGAAACACTGCTAACATGCACCCAATGGGAGGCAGGCAGTCTGACAACACTGCGCATTACACACGCACAGCTTAACCCTTTAATGCCGAGATGGTAGTAAATGTTATGGGAAATCCTATACCTCCGGCATTAGAGGGTTAACGAGTCTACCAGAAAGGCAAAGCCGCAACGTGCAATTGCACATGTACTGCCTACTTACAACTGCACAAGTGTGTAAGATTTCAACAAATCTCATAATTTCATTTTAAGCAACAACAAAATTACCTTTGAAACTAGAAATACACAATCACACATGTATGCATTTTCGAATGCAGAATAAAAACAGAAAATAAATATCAAATTTTAGAAAACGAAGGCAGAGTATCAGTCTTCCATGGGCCTCAAGTCGCAAATAACTCCAAGATCGTCGGCAACTCAAAACCGACCTATGATAAGACTAATGCCGGCTGGGTTGACACCGTTCGACCACTGGCGCTTGGAACATCCCTTGCTGCTTGGACCAATGCTGATCCGTCTGTTCACAGCAAAATTCCCATCGGCAATCAACTGAAAGGAAACAACGCTTGATACAACACAATGCAATACAAAGCAATACAATGCAAAACAATGCAATACAATGCAATGCATACAATGCAATACAATACAATACAATCGAGTACAGTTTAAAAGGAAGTGTTAAGCCCCAGTGATTTTCACGTCCTTCTGATGTGCTGAAAACATGCACAAAGCACTCGTGTGTGCACAGAACCCAGCACGCTTCACCCATCCAGCTTTTTTTCAAGAAATAAATGAAGGTCAACTTGTATTTATCATGTAGATTTATATAGCACATCTTCAAGGTTACTACTCAGGAGCGCTCCCAACCCAACCACAGCAGAAAAGGACGGTTTTAAGGCTGCAATAAAACACATCTGGGCAAGATCTAGAAGCATAAATTTTGTGTACAGACAGAAAAAGTTCATTTCAGAATAGTGCCAATGATAACACTCGAACTGTAATGCAGTAACATTCTCTCAGTGGCTGGCCCTAGAACCTGGAATGGGCTCCCTGTTGCTCTCCGCCTGGTGCCTAGAGGTCACACCACTATGTTTCTTTCTCGCTTAAAAACTGCCTTATTCAGACGTTGTTGGACTGGGAGCGCTTCTGAGTAGTTACCTTGAAGGTGCGCTATATAAAAAGTCAATAATAATAACAACTTAATGTGAAATAATGGATAATCAAATCACATCACAATTTTAACTACTTTAACATTAGTCATGTCTTGCAAGGTAACTGAAAGCTGCAGCACCGTTCATCCTTTTATGAATTCATGCAAATTGGTGTCAGCTTTAAGTTTATTACTAAACTGTGGCAGAGTGGCTGGCTGATAACCTCAGAGCCTAAGCAGTCTATGGATTTCCTGGTTGAAATACAAATTAGGTCTTGGAGCATGAAGGTCTGTTGTACAGCACTGTTTTATCTCTTTGGTGGCGTGCCAAATGTACAGTCCAACGATCATGGGATATAGTTAGCCAACTTATTTATAGTACATGCAATAATCAGATTAACGAAGATGAAACTTCAAACTAATACAGATCGTAACGTCCAGAGTAAAAATTTGTGTTCACTTTAAACATACTTAAGGGCTTCTGTTCATTGTTTCTTTTTCATGTCTTTACTTTTAGTTATGATAACAATACAACAACGTGTCACTGGTTCAGCAACAATCAACCCGCAATGATAAGAATGCAAGTCTAAGAACTCCAAAGTCAATCAAAGATTAGCTAAGACCTTACAATACACTAAATATATCAGATGAGAAAGAGACAGACAGACAGACAGACACACAGACAGACAGACAGACAGACAGAGAATAGTTCCTTAAGCCACCCTGAGGCAGCCATGGTATGTAAGCGTTAGCGACTTCATTTAATTCAATTCAATTTCGATTTGATTCAATTCAAGTTTCAATTCAATTCATTTATTGTAACCATCAACCATAAACAATAGACATAGTATAACATGATTCACATAATCGGATGGCAACAAGGAAGGCCCTAAGGGATGAATATCCCGCTAACAGGGACACCTATTTACATTTACAGCATAACCTCAGCATACGACAAGCAGAACTTATTGTTTCCCGCACACGGACTACAATCAGGCAGCGCCGCACCTTCTCCATGGCTGACCCTTAGAGTGGTCCAAAAAGACAAAATGTCGAAAATTAATTTGGGTCACATATGTTCTTGTTCCATTCACTTCAAATAGTATTTGAACCAATTTTTGAGTCATTTGAAGAATATCTAAAGGTGACTCAATTTTGAACGATAATTTTGTATCTTCAAAAATTTCGTCATAATGTAGTATATTGGCATTTATGACCCAAAAGTGCTTTTAAACAAAACCGAAAGCAAATAACTATTTAGTGTTAACTGTTTAGTAAGTTCCTAGGTAATAAGAATGCCAATAAAACAAGTCTTTATTGATATGTTCCTCTAGAGAGACTTTTATGGCTCCAGAATGGCTTGACAAAGGTATAAGGCAGTGCTGTCCAACCTTTTTGACACCGCGGGCCACTGAAAAAGGTTTCTTGAAGCCGAGGGCCGCAATGCCGAGTTCAAAAAGCAACGAACATAATATTCTAATGCAAATTGTTTAAGCTTATTGAACTTTACTATGGAATAATCATAATGAATTCGTCGTGAGAACTGGAATTTGTGTTCACATTGTCAACTGATAAACCAAGTTATGAACTTATAGCCATTAGTTAGCCTACGATTTGTATTCTTCATTTTCACAAAATTTGAAACAACTTCATTAACTTAGGCGGGCCACTTGAAATCAACTCGAGGGCCGCATGCGGCCCGCGGGCCGCAGGTTGGACAGCACTGGTATAAGGTATTGTCTTTGATTCTCGACTCTTGTCACAGAAGAGTTGAATATCTGGATGAAAGCAATACCATTTTCTGCGCTGTAGGCCTAATTTATTACTTTAATCTGCCTGGCTTTGTCTTTCAATTTGATATAAATTGAATGCAACAGTAGGCTACTGCCAAAGTGTGGTGGCGTCGATAAGAAAGCCTATGCCTCATCTGCCAGCCAATTGCTGGCAATGATCATAATTACGTCGATGAGTCAAGATCTTCGGCTTGTCACATATGATTCCAGTGGATTTCCAAAGTTCAACATTTTGCATTCCATTCCTTTTGATGCTATATTCTTTTCGGAACATTTGAGCTTCGTGACCAAGGTGGTCTTTGCCTTAAATCACATCAACGCAGGTTCAAAGAGACCAGGTGTCTCTTGAAAGTTGTTGTGGCAGCATTCTGCCCAACAACGTTCAAATATTAAGTTCTGACTAGTTGAACAGTGTCAAATAATTGTTTGGAGCTCTCTCTTGTCCAAGCAAGCTTTGAGACCATAATCCATAGAAAAGAGAGGCAAAAAGGCTGACATTATATCTGTTAAACCTTTTTCAGCCCAAATGCGGAGAGTCATTTGATTTTTGAGGATTTTGCTAGACGTTGGTGAGTGGTGTTGCATGGTGTACTGCCCCAGAAGCTGGAAACGAAATTGCACTTCTCCTCTCATACACCTATCAAGAAGGATGACATGCGATATTATAATTGCAGAAGCTCGTCGTAACCTTCACGTTGGTGTTGGTTTTTCACATAAATCGTTTGAATGAGCTTACATCTGGACCCCTGGTTGTTCCGAGGGTTGTGGGAGTAAAGAAATCACTGGATTTCATAGATGCGAGCACACAGCAGTGGCTCCTCATTGAGTGTCTGTTAGATACGTGTACAACTGTACATGTGCAAGTCTTTTGAGGCCGTTTTATCAAATGCAAGCCCATAATACTCTGCTTCCGATTCCGATCATCCGACATTTGAAGACAGGCATTAACTTGCTGTTTTCAATTATCTAATAAACTTGAAAATTACAAGAAACTTTTCTCTCCAGCTCCAGAAACACCTTCAGAATGGTCTGGACAAATTCTAGTTAACGTTTGCCATCGCAGTGCAAAAGCAGAGATAACTCGGCTGAATCCAAATCCTGCTCAGCTGCAGCCATAGCCTGCGTGTGGCAGTTCTAATGGCAGAAAAAATGTTCAAGTTTGAGTCACCTCCAAATATAATCGAATCCTTATAATTTTTGGCATGTAAGCTCCCTTGGTGTATAGGAACAAGGACAACTGTGACCGAATTTGATATTTGAAAATTTATTTTTTTGCATGGTAAGTTGGACCACTCTACTGACCCTGCAACCTGGAATGGGCTCGGGGCGGAT
The DNA here is from genome assembly GCA_949752735.1 of Lumbricus terrestris. Lineage (NCBI taxonomy): Eukaryota > Metazoa > Annelida > Clitellata > Crassiclitellata > Lumbricidae > Lumbricus > Lumbricus terrestris. The sequence goes on from OX457050.1 coordinate 26,613,617, forward strand.
CCAGGGGTGCCATACCGGCCTAGGCCCTCCCATTTAGAAATTTCTTTATTTTTTTACCCGCTATTCTGGCTTGGAAAGTTGACGTGGCCACCCACATGAGTAGTTCCGTAGGCCCTCCTCACACCCACGGAAGTCCGCACACGAAATCCATACCAACTAAAAAAAGTTGTCAGATTTTTCTGTGACCAAGACCAAATTTTTCCCTGTCCCACGCCCGAAAATTTTTGCCCCCTTAGAAAATTTCTGTATCCGACCTTGAATGGGCTTCCTACTTTTCGCCAAATATCTTATAGGTCTCTGTCTCATCTCTCACTGTCTTTAAGACTGTCCTATACAACCAGATTGGACTGGGAGCGATCCCAAGTGGACAAACTTGAATGGGCGCAATATTAAATAACTGTAATAATAATCTTTAAAAATAAATAAAAATGAAGTTGTGGGCCAATCCTCTCCCTTGCCATCTCGTCTTTCCACCGACAGTGTATGTTTATTTTATTTATTTATTTCAGAAATTTATATAGCGCCTCTTCAAGGTAGGCTACTCAGAAGCACTCCCGGCCCAACCACGGCTAAATAAAACAGTTTTTAGGGTTTTTTTAAAATAAGATTATTATTACAAATAAAGTAGGGAATTTTGTGTGTGAATATTTTTAGTATGTAGGGTCAGTGTGCTCGTCATGAACCAAATTTCTGCCCAGGTGGGACTTGAACCCCGATCTCTCAACTAACAGTCCTGCAGTGGACCAGTATCTTAACCACTACACCATTGAGCACACCGCACATATATTTAACCCTTTAAAGTAGACCAGCCACACATGTTTTCAATGCATTTTAATACATGTTGGTCATTAACCCTTTACCCGTTCATTTTTAAATTTTAAGCCCGTATTCAGCGGATATACTCGGGGCAAACGCGTAAAGGATTAAAGGAATATGTACATAAGAAATAACTTGGTCATGAGTTGTTACCTCAGCATCCACAGACATCCAGTGCAGCTCGCAAAAGACGTTCTTTGTCTCCAGGAACGCACAGTTCTTGCGACGCGCGCAGAGAAAGTGGAAGTTGGCGTTGCAACCCAACTGACAACATCCGACTGTTGCACCGAGCTTTCCGCACATGTCACAGCGCTAAGTGGCCAACAAACAAATGATCATAGTTAAGAATCGGTCAATGAACCAATCAGTCAATCACCAACCAAACAAATCAAGCAATCAATCAATCAATTAGCCAATCAAGCAATAAATTTTAATCATAAGTGTCCTATTTTCTCAGCAGCAGCACATTCCGATATATATATATATATATTCTTTTAGTTAATGAAAAAAGAGCAGGATGACACACCGCAGTCTGGCTCATAGTGACCTAAGAAAAAAAACATTTACAAAAATTTAGCCGAGGTTTTGTCTAGAGCGCTCCGTAGTAGATGGTCTTGATGGGCGCTATATAGCATAGATCTAAAAGAATGACTCGATTCTTGGTAAAACAACCATACCAGTTTTCTGCTTCTTGCCAGAGCCAAGTGGACATTCTGGAGTTTGCCGTCATCATCTTCGTAGACCTCGGCCGACCACAGAGCACAGTTGACGTGAACCCAGTCGTCCTGCCCAGCAGACACCAAACGACCACCCTCCTACAATAGCAACCTTTCCCATAACAAAAGAGTACCTCCTACAATAGCAACCTTTCCCATAACAAAAGAGTACCTCCTACAATAGCAACCTTTCCCAAAACAAAGGAATACCTCCTACAATAGCAACCTTTCCCATAACAAAAGAATACCTCCTACAATAGCAACCTTTCCCATAACAAAAGAGTACCTCCTACAATAGCAACCTTTCCCATAACAAAAGAATACCTCCTACAATAGCAACCTTTCCCAAAACAAAGAAATACCTGATACAATAGCAACCTTTCCCATAACAAAAGGGTACCTCATACAATAGCAACCTTTCCCATAACAAAAGGGTACCTCATACAATAGCAACCTTTCCCATAACAAAAGAATACCCTCCTACAATAGCAACCTTTCCCATAACAAAGAAATACCTCCTACAATAGCAACCTTTCCCATAACAAAGAAATACCTCCTACAATAGCAGCTTTTCAATAAAAAAGAATGCCTTCCTACAATAACAGCCATTTAAATAACAAAAGAATACCCTCTTACAATTTAGCAACCATTCCAATAACAAAAGCAGAGTAACATAAAAGATATGCAAATTGCTTTACATCTTCATCGGCATCTCCAAAGGTCCAGCACAAGGCACAGCATCTCACGTCTTCCGGTTCGCCATCGGCTTTCTCTTTGTTGCTCTCCATCACAGCGTTACCTTTCGTCAAAAATTCAGACAGTAAACCACAAACCGATAAAAGCAGAGAGAAGCAAGTTACCAAAACAAAAGTTTATATTACAGCTCTTAAAGTTTTGGAAATTTGTGTTAAATTAATGGATAAATCTAAACAAACGTTTCTGCACAAGAAACTGCTCACTTCTATTTCCGTATGCATTAAATTGACTATCAAAGTATGATCTGAAGAGAATACAGAAATTTATGCAACACAAAAGGCAGAAATGCGCATGCATAATAAAACAAGCAGATCAATAAATTATACATTATTATTACTATTAAAAAAAATGTGCAATGCGAGCAACATCACACCCAAATGTGAATCTGAGGCGCAGTTAGTCAGCCGTTACGAGATGCAGCTAAAGACACGTGTGCTTGAAAACCAAGGAGCAATGTTTTGAGCCGCTTATTGAAGAAAGTTGGGTTTCTTTGGTCATGTTATGCGCTCAAATGGACTGGAAAAAGATATGATGCTGGCATGCGGAGAGGGAAGGAGAAAACAAGGGCGGCCGAGGAAAAGGTGGTTGGATGAGGTTCAGGAAACAACAGGAATGAATCTGGAAGAACTAAGGGAAGCAACATCAAAAAGAAAGCAATGGAGGAAACTGGTCATGACGGCCACGAGAGTTCAAGGAACTGAAAGCACAACGTGACAAGGTATTGAAGGAAGTGTCTAACACACACACAAGGGAGCTGCACAGTACATTCACATGACATGTATATAATCCTACATGACATGTAATTGCAATATATAATGAATCTGGAACCATAAAGTACATGTAACATCATGCATTGCCAAACGCAAGCCTAAACCATATGTATACTGTAAAGTAACACATGTATTCATCTTCTAACGATAATTACCAAAGTGCAAGGCTTTGTCTTTGTCCGTTTTTCTGAACATAGATGGTTGAAGTGGAGGCGGTAAGTCCTTCTTTTCCAGCCAGTGAGCGTAACTGTGGTCTTCGTAAGGTGGCATGACCGCCTGGTCCAAAACGCCACTAAAACATCAAGCAAATGTACAGTTGTACACGCACTGTAACAGACCTTCCTGTAATTTCATGTGACAAAAATGCAGCACTGCGGTGCTAACATGCAAGGCTCGCCAACAAGACTAGGGTCAATTACATCATAAAAAAATTCAGTACATCACAATGTCGATCAACAACATCTTAAAAACATTCAATACATCCCAGTTGCAGTTGATTCTAGCCAATTCCAATAAATTATTCATTGTAAAGCATGAGCCAATTAAATCACAAATTATACATGGTACATAACTGATGTAATTAAATTATTGCACTGGTTCAGTTCAGCAAAAAATCACCGTCAAAAAGGGATTCAAAAACGCTAAACTATAGTTGGCAATAATGCCTATAATACTAGAAGGCCTAATTGCATTAAGAATTCTTTGATCAAAGCGCAAACAGCAATGTCAGGTAAAACCACAGTAAGCCAATGATCAATAACAAAGAAAATGTCATTATGTTTGTTTGTTTTGTTTGTATGTGCACTTGTTATAGCGCCCCTTCAAGCTCTCTCTACTCAGAGGCGCTCCCGAATGCAGAGCGGACACTGCATTGGAGTTTCACGCTGAAGCGCCCAAGCAATTGGGAGTGAAGGACTTGCTCAAGGTCCCTACTAGGGAATGTAATCCCGGGATCCCGAATTTCGGGATCCCGGGAATCCCGGACATTTTACAATCCCGTAATCCCGGGATTGACAAGCACGGAATCCCGTTTTTCGGGATTGCAAAAAATCCGATTTTTCATTAAATTACTTCAACATTTTGCAGTAATTCCTTGGTCAGTAGACGCCAAAACGACAGATAAGCAGACATCCTAATGAAGGTAAGCTGGCGGCCAGCAGAAAACCCAGAGGGGTGACTGGAGGTAGGCGTTTCTCAGTGATCAGACAGCGGATTTGGATTTGCTCCCTCCCATTACTTGCTTGGTTCATGTATACAGACTATAGAGTCCTCCTCACACCAATGACCCACACACCATTCAGTGACTGATAGAACATAAATAGATGTCAGATGCCAGCAGGGCTGGCCGACTAGGCCTGGGACGTCGCAGCGCCTAACTCCGATTCACGCTTGTTGATGTGACCCCACGGTCCCCACCCCTATAATTGCGCCGACCTGTGATCTGGACAGCATACAATCGGGCTCTTGCTGCCTTAATATCAGAGGACTGCAGCCAGGCTAGCTTGCAAGATCAGTCATTCACTGGTGAATCTTGGCTAGCCTGCTACCTGTTGTGTTCCTCGCGGTGTGGTCAGTCGGTGCACTGGTAACCTCGTATCGTCTGTCCTAATTCCGGGTCACCGTTATGCAGAGGACTATTTATTACCCTATTCAGAGTGATCTCTACTTAAGCCCAGTTAACGACGGGGGATTCTAAAATGACCTCAACTCACGGCAATCTAGATCAAAGGAGAGACACGGGAGGGCGGGGAAGGAGAGGGGTCTAACTTGGTTGTTCAGTGGGGTTAGTAGACCTATCACTATCAAGTTTCAAACATACCCCGCTGCTGCCAGGGACCACCGACTAACGCCCATGCCGTGAGTCATAATTGATCGCGGTTGAAGTACCGAAGACAAATTAAGCTTTACCGTATTTGACCCGCTGCTATACTATGCCTTAAATTTTTTATTGCCATTATAAGCCAATCCCGGGATACCGGGATCCCGGGATTGACTTATTTATAATCCCGGAATCCCGGGATTGAGGATATGTCCCGGGATTACATTCCCTAGTCCCTACGTTGCGACTTGAGGTGAATTCGAACCTCGAACCTTGTGGCTTCAAGGCAACGACGCCACCACTACACATCACCGCGCCCCACAACATTGGTGTGCACGAAAATCTAATGAAACCAGGAAGATGCCAACCTTTTAACGGCCTGACTAGATGCTGACCAACACCGGTTGTTCTTCACATTGAACCACGGAAAACACTTCTCCATTTGCTGAAACAACGATGAACGAAAACATAATGTGACCACGCGTAAGAAAATAAGAAGTCAATTTATATAGTGCCTTTAACGCTCAAGGAGAGACAATGGTGCTGTGCATCAGAGGTTTCCAAACTGTGGTCTGCAGACCAAGAGGGGCCCGTGAAGAATATGGACGGATACCCCCATCCCTCCACTGCCTGTAGAATTTATTTCCTTGGGGCTATCGCGCTGAGAGCACCTCTAAACAGCCAAGAGGTGCTTTATAAATTCCCACATATGATATGAATTATACAATACAAGAACTTTGTTTTGCAGAAATTTTAAGTAATAAAATTTCTGCTTCTTAAATACCCGGGTCCAGAAAGTCTAGAAAAAGTAGAAAAAAATAAGAGGTCTCAGGTTTCTAAGCATTCATATGAAATACAATACTTTAGCAGTTGCTGCATATGATTCATAGCCGTGCTGTAAATGCAGTTTACAGAAAACTAAAAAAACTAGCATACTGGGGAAGCACAGATTGTCTTGTATTTAAGCATCTATAAAGCACCTACAGTAGGGTGAACTGTTCAGAGGCAGCGCTCCGAGTGCACACAATGCCCCATGAGAAGAGGCAGGTTCTGAGAAGAAAAGAAGGAAGAAGAAAGACTGCCAGACAGACTTGTAGAGCAAAAAGAATTAGAAAGTACAACCTAAAGAGGAACAAATGTGCAAGAAATGAATGACAAAAATTATTGTGTTGGGGTCGATACAAACCTTAACAAAGATTGTCCTGACAGCAACTCCTGCTCTCGCCAGATGTGACATTGACTTGTCATCTTTCAGCTCCATGTTATAGCGAATTATGCGAGCAATATCGGCCACAAATTCCTCCTGAAATCATCAGAAAACAACAATATTACACAATCTCAACCAGTTGTCAAATGACACATCCCCAGCTAAATCAAGACAACGCAGAACACATGTAAGCACAACACTAGTCAAGGCCATTGATCAACAGCTTAAGAGACACAATTGTGGGGGGCAGGTAGAGTAATGGATAACACACTGGCGTAGAGTTCGAGAGGTAGCGAGTTCGAGCCCCCGTTGGGCGGATTTGCTTTGTAGGCTACTATTAGCGCCATGTATTGCAGGCCGTCTGCTCTGTTGATATAGTTAAGAATTGTGTATTCTGTGATCTTCGTTCTTGTGAATTGTTTAAACTGCATAATTGTACACTGTAACCGGTTGCGTTCAGTCAACCGGATTGTTGAATAACGTAACGAGAATATTATTATTATTATAACAAAGGTTGCCTTGGCTCCATGAAAGGCATTTGGTCCTATCATGTGGAATGGCTTTCCACTCTTCTATGGGCTAAGCACATGTCTGGGCTCTTCCGAACATCGTCTCGTTCTCCCGATGTTTCCTTTTCCCTGGGGTTTTTGTGCTGAAAGCACCTCCAAATAGTCTGTGCTACGAGAGGCACTTTATAATTTTTAGATACGTATGATACGATACAAAGGAAGGCCATAAGCAATCTCGTTGATACTGTGTGTATGAACATAACACTAGACGTTGGGTTGGGTCAACAATAAATGCACAACAATAGAAGTCTATTGATGATCAAGAACGACGCAAGATAATCTCCTATGCCTCAGCACCAACTTCAGCTAGAGAGCAGTCCCTATGCTATACATGGCAGCCCCATTGTACCCCACCCAGCAGCACACAGAGAGCTGTCTACAGCATCTCCATATTTGAACAATGCACAGCATGCACAGCATGTACACCATAGGAATCTTCAAGCATCACACAACATATGCAAAAACATCAACTGAAAAATTCATCCAAAACAGAAAAAGGAATTGAATTGAAAAATTACGATTAGCAGACAATGACATAGACAATTAACTTAGAAGCAAAACACTCACAATCGTCCGATATCCTTTTTCTTTTTCCAGCTTTGCCTGGATACTACAGAAGTCGCGTGGTGCATCTTTGTGCGGCTCATCAACCATCTTTGAGCACGGCTTGTACTGCAGGAGAGATCTTAGCCGTGCATCTAACGGCTGCTTAACCTCGGAGTCCTTGAACTCAGACTTCACATCACTCAACGTCGCATTGCATAACTCCGCAGATGGAGTCTTCACTTCATCCAGCACAGGATTTCTGACATCTGATATGAAACCGTTTTCCAAGGCATCGGTTCCAACAGGTTCTCTGGCATTCGTAAGAGGACTATCATTCGAAACCCTGATACCGGATACCTCGCTGTTCCGATGGTTTTCCGGTAACTGGTTAACTTCTGGTAGTTCAGGATCCGGCAAAGATCTACCACCTAATAAAAGTTCTTTCACTGCAACCATTGCTTCCTGGCTATTGATGGTCTCAGCTAAGTTTAAGCTTGAGCCTGAATTGTCCACATGATTAACCTTAGGCATAGATGGCAAAGAACTACTGGAGAACAAGTCCGCTGATCTGCCATTTTTCTCAGATCTATCACTGGACGGAAAACTCTGGCCTTCCGTTTGATCGACACTGCCCCCATGGTCACAGTGTCTACGGGAGATGTCCCTCTCCAAGGTTTCTGCTTCATGAGATGACGACATGCCTTCGACATCCTGCAAACACAATGAACAAAAGTAAACGCATTGTCGTCTTCAGCATAATACTCAACAATTCACATTCGTCTGCGAGTTAAAGAAAACCAATTGCAACTGTGGAATTAAATAATAATATTCCTTAATTGGTCAATTGTCATCTGCATTTTTGCGTACAGAAGACATGGTATAATAAACGTACATCATCCATATAGAGCCAATCAAAAGACAAATACTTTAAAATACCAGACAAATAAACCTGAATCCAATAGAAGAATCAGATCCTCAGGCATACATTAGCATACTGCACCAACTCAACCCACTCCATGTTCAGTACAAAAACTTCTATTCAGTGTCCGTGCTGTGGTCGGGAGCGCCTCCGAGTAGAATCTTGAAGGGGCGCTATAACAGGTCCTCAGGCATACATTAGCATACTGCACCAACTCAACCCGCTCCATGTTCAGTAGAAAAACTTCTATTCAGTGTCCGTGCTGTGGTCGGGAGCGCCTCTGAGTAGATTCTTCAAGGGGCACCCTAACAAATCCTCAGGCATACATTAGCATACCACACCAACTCAACCCCCTCCATGTTCAGTACAAAAACTTCGATTCAGTGTCCATGCTGCGGTCGGGAGCACCTATGAGTAGAATCTTCAAGGGGCACTATAACAAAACCTCAGGCATACATCAGCATACTGCACCAACTCATCCCTCCTCCAAGTTCAGCACATACTCCGTGCAGCAGTTCCAACTCTCACCGTTGTTGCATCCTTGATTGCCTCCAACAGAGACGTCGTCTTGAACTGCAGGAGAGCGTCAAGAATGCTCTTCATTCCGCTCTGCATTTCCTGTCGAATCAACGCCTCCCACATCTTCGACCGATCTGGGCAGCAGACGCGACAATTGAACGGCACGTCCTCCGGCATGTACGCCAGGATCTGATACATCTCATCTAAATTTATAAACAACCGAGTCTCAACTCTCAGTTACAGCACAAAACAAATGCACATAATACTAAAGTAAATGAGTGGGGCGCGGTGGTGTAGTGGTGGCGTCGTTGCCTTGAAGCCGGAAGTTTCTAGGTTCGAATCCACCTCAAGTCGCTGCATAGGGACCTTGGGCAAGTCCTTCACTTGCAATTGCTCGGTGCTTCGCGTGAAACTCCGATGCAGTGTCTGCGCTGCAGTCAGAAGCACCTCTGAGTAGTGAGCTTGAAGGGGCGATATAACAAATGCACATACAAACAAAAAACGAGATAAATAAATAATAAATAGAATAACAAATGAAAAATGAAGCAAAATTTTAATCAATTATTAACATAATCGACGCATAAATTACACTAAATTTAGCATAAATCTAGCATGGTCTCCCTTCAAAGCTGCATAAATTTATTACACCTGAAACAACAAACTTTGATTCATAAACCTATCAAATCAATTTTTCTTTTGCCATGGCTTGTTTTTGGGAGCGCTCATGAGCAGTTTCTTGTTAAGGGGCGCTCCGTAAGTCCAATTCAAATGGCTCAAAGTCTAGAAACAACACAACTTAATCAGACACAGTGGAACAATGCCAAATATCGCCGATCAGGTACCAACTATTCCTCACCTGTGAGTTCCTCGCACCTGGAATGCACCCAGCTGTGACAGGTGCTGCACTGGATCATCTGCGATTCCCAGTCATCATCCGTGTAGCACTTCTGGCAAACGGGGCAGAAATTACCTGCAATTAGGACAACGCCATTTACTGTATATTGTACAGATCAAAAGTGCATAAAACTATCTTTACAAAATATCCAACATATTTCTGAAGCAAGGTTGCAAGCAGAGAGCAAATCTAATTAAATTCAAACCAAATAATAATTTCTAATCTGCCGTGCAATCACTGCAATAAAAGCCGAACCTTTTTCCATCAACACTCCACATGCGTAGCAGAGCGAGAAGTCGAACATCCAGGTGGCGTCTTTATCCTGACCTGCGGTTGTTGCACCACAGCTACGACACCGCACACACTTTGAACAGACCTGCAAATAATTACACCACAATGTATTGTTTGTATGCGCAGTTGTCATAGCGCCCCTTCAAGCTCCCTACTCAGAGGCGCTCCCGACTACAGAGCAGACACTGCATCAAAGTTTCACACCAAAGCGCTGAGTAATTGTGAGTGAAGGACTTGCTTAATGTCCCGGCGCGGCGACTTGAGGTGGATTTGAACCTGCAACCCTCTGGCTGCAAGGCGACGAACATACCCACTACACCACCGCGCCCCATTGTATGCACATGCTTAAAATGACACCGCTCCAGAAGCAGTTAATATTCAGTCTGTGTAGATTGACACAATAATGTGAAAAGCCATAATATCCTGATAATGGTGCCGCTGATACCATGGAGAAGGTAGCCTGGGGATGGAAATGCGATCATGCATGGCACTTAATGAGATAATGGTTAAAACGTCCGCTGTTGTAATGAGATATGTGCCCAGTTATGCATTTAACTGGCAAAGGTAAAATGTTACCAACGTTGCATATAGCATTCCACTCACAAATACTCTTAGCTCAGTCAAACGAGAGACGGCCAAGTGAGAAACGGGGGAGCGAAGAGGTTAAATGTGCACGTATTACGGGAGTCATCCTTACCCAAATCCGTTTCCTGCGAGACGGTTTAGTTGGGTAGTTCGGACCGAGGCACTCCGGATGATAGGACTCTTGGCACTTGTCACACTGCAACAGCTGCGAAAATGAGGCCACACACAAATACACTTTTAAAAATCTCACAAACCTCATATATGTACTGTGTATAAGAAGCCAAAACGTAAAAATAAATCAGCAGTGACCATTTCAGGCAAATAAATTACTTTTAACCGAGTTGCCCGGGTGTGTTTAATGCTATAATTCAGCACTTTAATCACACTTTATTTAATAAATCACTCAAGTATTTTTTCTTAGACATAGCTTGCTTTGAGTGTTAAGTCGTTGCATGACCTATTAAAATTGACCTCTGAAAGTGAATTGGATCAGTGCATGACCTATTAAAATTGACCTCTGAAGTCAATTGGGTCAGTGCGTGACCTATTAAAATTGACCTCTGAAAGTCAGGTTAGACTGAGCTTGGCACTTACGTTGCTCTGTCCATAGCAGACGTGACAGAACTGGCACTGGAGGCAGCACCACGTATCGCATCCTTCTCTCGGCCGATCCTTCTCGTCGAGGCAGAAGCTGTGGAACGGTTCGCAACAGACGCTGCAGAAGACCAACTGAAACAGGCCCGACGGACAAAAACAGTTCAACGACCGATTATATCAGTGGTTCCCAACCCATGGCCCGCGGGTCAAAAGTGGCCCGCCAGGCCTCTAAAAATTGCCCTCATCTCTCAAAGAATTCAGAAAAATACAAACAAAAATTGACAATTTTGTACAGGATATAACACATAATTATTTTCTATTACAAGTTATTTTATTTTTACGTCTATAAATAACATCAAACATTATAATTTGATTCAATTATAACCATTTTATATGCTTTTAATTAATTAAATTCTAGCCTTGTGGCCTCCTAATGTCCTTCAATTAAAAAAAGTGGTGCTCGTGTCCTTCAACTTAGAAAAGGTGGCCCGAAAGTAAAAAAAGGTTGGGAACCACAGATTATATAATATACCAGCAGCCATGAACACAATCATCAAAATAAACAGGAATCGGTTCAGCTATTAATTAGAATTTAAGACAAAGCTCTGTGTTGCACATGGCATACAGAAAAGTCCAGAGCATAGATGGCTCGGTTGAGCATAGCCAGCTGAAAAGTCCAGAACATAGATTGTTATCGGTGTGTCGTGGGAATGGCAATGCTTTAGGGTGCTCAGCTTTTCAAAAAGAGCGTTCCGTGAAAACATAGGGTTCCGTGAAAGGAAGGCAAGGGCCCGTGAGGAAATTGGATAATATTTTGAACAGGTCTGTAAAGAGTTGTGTTTATATCAACTTTATTTAATATGATTAAACAAATATTGATTTATTGATTGGCAGTTTACGTTGTTACATCACAAATCAAACTTCTGTGTGAAGACAAAGTTTCTCAGAGAAAATTCCTTTGATCTAATTTTTATTAATTAAGATTGCATATACTCCAAATCACTTTTTGAACCAATATACCAGACTACTTTTCGTTTAGGTCAAACGAAGACAACAGTGATGAGAAAGCAGACGTGAGAAACTGACCTCCTGTTGTCCCAGACTGCCACACAGTCTGCAAGCGGCTTGCATACATGAATTATTAAGTGATATCAAGGCCATTCCTCGTTTCCATGCCGTTTCAATGTCTGTATTCTCCTGCAAGAATCACACAGCAACAACATCCACCAAATTATAGACAACAGCAACTATCTGAAAATACATACCATTAATAAAAATTCTACTAAAGATTCATTAATATACCCAGAACGATCAGGGGGCTTAAGGCCAAAATTCTATAAATCATCACAAAAAAATCTTGCTTGCACCACAAATTGCAAGATAGAAGCCTAATTTGACTGCTTATATAAAAAAATGTACCAGATAGCATTTAGTCTAGCAAAAAATTTGTGTAAATGTGAACCAGAAGCCCCTACCAGACCCCTGCTTCGTTTCTGGCACCTAGATGCACCACTAGATGAAAACAATGACACTGGCCCATTAGATACCCCACTCTGACAAAGACTGACAGAAATAATTTACGACCCCAAAACCACAAAATGCAAAGAGATCTTGAATAGAACTTAGAAACGATTTACCATACACACCAATCAATGCTGTGCAAGCAAAATTCAAACAATTCGGAAAGTCTACTAACGCTGTAGTCAACTTTGACGGTATGAAGACACTGTGGCTCCAAGAGTGATGTCTTTGACTTTGTAGCGTTCAGCTTTGCACCCGACATGCCCTGGTTTTTCTCAAGCTAAATTTCACACCAATGCAACAGAAATTGATTAGACTCTTAAATACATAAGAACATTTTGAACAAGTGTGACATGGGTGAAACGTATATCACTGTAGCAATTATTATTATTATTACATAAATTTATTACGCGCGCAAGGTCACACCTACGTGTGAATCTGATCGCCACGATCAATAAAAAGTGCAACAGAAAATCTTAAACCTGAAAGCATCAATGTAAAAGCCAGATCAATTTAACATAACTGCTTATAATGTTTACAGCACTGCTAATGAACAAAGCATCATAGAGTGGACGGAAGAAGCCTTGCACTCTATGAAAAAGTTGAGACATACATATAAATATTTGAGCGACTCCGAGTAGTTTCTTGAAGGGGCGCTATATAAATGCTATTAATGAATGAATGAATGAATTAAATATATGAACCGAACTCCTAACATATGTGACGATAATTTTTTAGATAAAGTATAACTTAAATAGATACTTGGTGTCTATGGCTGTTTTTTCTTCTTCTAAATTTAGATTGTCCAGACTGATATGTAAAAATGTATATGTGGAATTGTGGATAAAGACTTTTCGCTCTCAAAAAGTCAACCTATAATGCAGCATTGAATAAAATGACTTACTCAGCCAACTAAAAATGTCACATTCTTAGCATCCAACTAAAAATGTCACATTCTCAACAACAACAAAATTAAATTATCAACATATGCCCATATAAATATATGTATATAAATATACCTTGTCTTTGGGTCTTTTTGAAACGCTGTCATCTTCTCCAGCCGTAGAAACTTTCGGTATTTTCAGTAGTGCCGGCAATTTTCCGTACTTCTTGCCTCCCATAAGATTAAGTCTCGGAGGTCGGCCTCGGGGTCGGCTGAAGCCAGTCGTAGCCTTCAGCCGAGACTTGGAAAGCTTCGTGGCTACCAGAAGCGACTCCTTCCTTTCGACTTCCAGTTCCTTCTCAAACTGTACCTTTGCCAGCTTTTCCGGAGACAGCTTGTGCCACGGAAGAATTGGATTTCTGCAGACTCGAAGTCTGAAACAAGTCGTGCAGTGTGAAATTTCATTTTAAGCAATATAACAAACTACAGCAAAATTAATATCAGCTAGAGCGAAATAATTAAATTTTAAAAATCTGAATATTCATGTCATCAAAGTCCTCAGAAGCCACAAATGGATTATTCTACAAAATTCTGCTTGACAATAAAAGGAATATATTCTGAACCAAATAACGAAAACAGCATCAAGATTAATTTACTACTTCGCAAATTATGTCAAATTCAAAACCATCTGACGAATTGAAGAACGTTCTACATTATTATCTCTCATCTTAAAACAGTTTTATTTGGCCGTGCTGAGGTTGGGAGCGCCTCTGAGTAGTCCCCTTGAAGAGGCGCTATATAAATGCCTAAAATGAATGAATTATTGATCCCTCTTGACTATTTCAGCTTCTAGCAACAAGCAAAGGATTTCGAGCCACAGTGTCACATATTTGGGGAGTCATACAAAGAAATACTTACATGCAGGCATGCTTCATTGTTCCCCTGCCACCGTGCTTTGGCATGTCTCTATAAAAGTCAAAACAGACACGTTACTATACACTGTATACAGTATACATTCATTCAAACACATCACAATATAATAAGCAATATACTACAAAGAAATTCCAGCAATAAACAATACAATACAATGAAATCATAGCAACAAATAAAATCTTACCACAAACAATATCATACAATGAAATTATAAAAAAAAAAAAATTTAATACAATGATATCACAACAATAAACAATTATCATACCACAAATAATATATCCACAAAAACCGATTTTAAATATTAAGTCACAATTAAGCTGTACATAAGAAAAATGTGAGGGCAGCAACATGTAGAAGAAATAACAGAAAATCCTAGGCACCAGTAATACTTCTCACCCACAGAGCCACTTCCTGGAACAATAATATGTCCTCAGCAATTCCAGCTAAATTTACTTACTAAAAATGTAATTTTTCTATTTACAAAAATTCTCAAATCTCAATTATTCGCAGTAGGTGCTATAACATTTCCTCAACAATTGCATTCTGGAAATGCCCGAGTCCATTAAAATCACAAGAAAAGCATTGATCAACCTAATCAAGTCACAAGATGTTCAAGAAGAAAAACAAAATTGATTACAATTGATGGTTTGTAAAACAATGGTTCTTTAGCAATGAATGATGGTTTACATTTAACTCTGGATCACGCAACTCCGGCATTTTATCAGTCTAGGACTTAAGCACTGGATTTAAGGAAGTGTTTTCCTATCTTTCCTATGGAACTCTACTGATCCGAAAATTTGATGCAGACCCACCTAAACAAAATACATTTTTTTATATGCATGCAAAGTAGACCAAATTTCCAATATATGTTTGATAAATAGCAGTTATGAATAACCGAGTTCGATTTAATACACGCAGATTCAACCACAAGGCGGACATAAAAAAATGCATTAAGCAATATGCATTAACCCTTACGCTGCCATTATGACGTGTTAAGACGTCATGTACACAGGACCGCCGGCAGCGAAAGGGTTAAGCAATATGTGAAGTTTCACAATGCGCCTGGTGCTATTGATTCTTTTCAAGATATGCTTCTGACGATACGGGTTTTATGACATCAAGTGCAGCAATTAGTCGATCGTTATATATAATTTTTTTTCCTGCAACACAGCGCGTGAATTCAGTTCCAACAATACACGTAGTGACAAATAACATCAACTGCATGAGTTGTAATAGTCTTTAATGAAGGGTTGATCCAAAAACTGATTACTGTCAAAGGTTCATCAAAACTTTGCCTCAGTTCAGAATGGACGCTATTTCAAAAGGCTTTTCATCATCTTCAGCAAAGGAGCTGTCTTGTTTTTCCGTTATTTCAAAAGGATTTAGAAAGTTCTAGTAATTGTCAGCATTAGCAAGATGCTCATTTTCATATTGTGAAAAGATCCACAAAGTACTAGAGGAACAATGTCACATTGTCTTCTTCACTTGGGCAAATCACAAATTCACAATTACATCAAATTATCTGGCTACACACAATCTGCTTAGCAGCTTGCTGTAAGACTCTGCTTTGTTTACAAGGGCCACAAAGCAATGTTCTTTTAAAAAAAGCAATATATAACAAAATATTCAAACACTTTTATTCAGTTTCCTCATGGAAGCATTGACCCTTTAACCCGTTACCCGTTCATTTTTAAATTTTAAGCCCGTTTTCAGCAGATATTCTCGGGGTAAGCGCGTAAAGGATTAAGGAACCCTGGGGTCCTGCGTGCGGAACACACTTCGGGAAACACCAACCAATTCAAGATACCAGGAGCAGAAAATTCTGACACAATGATTGTGAAATATACGTACTTGCAAGGCGCGCAAACCCCACATTCAGGCGTCAGGCAACCGATACATTTCTTGCATCGTAGCGTCTTTTTCGGACCGCCACTTCGTTTGACGCGTTTAGGCAGAATGGACCTCTTGGCCAATCCTCGACCGATGTGTTTCTTGACCGGGGAATCGTCGTCAACTGTTTCTTTCGCCTTTTCCTTCAACAGATTCTTCGCTTCGTCCACTGAAGAAGACCCTACAGAAAATATTACTTTTATAAAAACCCAGACAACAGTGCCCAAACAGAAATCACAACAAACCCTCTACGCAATCTCTTCCCGCCCTCTCAGGTCTGCTGATCGACTTGATCTTCTAGTTCCCCGGGCAAGGACTACAATGGCCCAACACCGAGCCTTTGCCATGGTAGACCATTCTATGTGGACTGACCCTCCTCCCACTCTCCGTAGTAAGATCTTATTGTGGATCTTATTTTCACTGCTTGAAGTATTTCTTGCCTCCTCGGGGCTGTCACGCTGAGAGCGTCTCTGAATAGCTAGTACTGCAAGGGGCGTTCTATAAATTTTCATATACAATACAATACAATAGCCTAACTGGACAGCATAAATCTTCTGCTCCTCTCGTTTCTTACCGTGACTGTTATCGTCATGTTGGAGTATGCGTTCCTTTTCCTGCGACGGAAGAGCACTCAAACAGAGTTCCGGTCGCGGCGTAAACGTCGCCGGCTGCTTTCCGAGAACCACGGCCGCCTTCCGACACACGTGCTTGATCCGCGGACCCTTGCTGTCAGCTTTCCGGCCGGAGGCATCCGATTCTCCACCATCCACTCCCTCTTCCGTATCCAGTTGTTTCGAACCGAATCGATCCTGGACTCGAGGTGATGCTTCCAGCGAAGGACCGGCAACCTTCGGAGAAGCGTGGAACTTCGCGCTGTCCGCACTAGACACAGGAACGTCGACTTCGTCGTTCTGCGGCTTTGTTTCGGACTTCGGAATCAAGTCGTCAATGGATGTTTTGCTCTCGAAAGCCTTGCTTCCAGGAGTCTCTTCTTTCACCGAGTCGTATCCGCTCTGATTGCGCACGCCAACATCTCCCGAACCGCCAAAGCATCCGCCCGGATACTGCAAGGCTGACGGTGACGACCCAAAGCTGCGCGTGTTAGGCTCGGCTTTGATGGCGGCTGACGCCTTGCCCTTTCCTAAACGACAAAGACGCCTTGACGGCCGTTTCAAGAAATTCGGACTCAGCTCCGTCGTACTTCTGACTGAAACATCTTCTGAGATGGCCAAATCCAGGCTACCATCCACGGTACTTGTGTCAAGGGCAGCGGACAGCTCTGACGAGGTGTTGATGAACTTTGCCAGCTCCGCAGTCCACGGAGATGGTGGCCGAGCGGAGGATGCGGTGAGAGGCGGCCTGTGCTTGTCGCGTTTGGCGATATCACACTTACGCACTTAAAATACAAACAAAGAAACTCAAAGACTGAAATGATTGTTACGAAAACAATAGATCAAGAATGCTGTCCTGTGCACACACTTCAATATTTAGACAGAAACCACTGGCACATAACACAATATCTTGGGAGTTTAATTCTATAATCTTTCGCAATCAAACAAGCAAGCGAGTCAAATACTTGCAAACTGCTGCATCAAAACACCTTAGAAAAATTCAATATTAAAGAAGAAACCTAACCTAATTTTTTACCTCCGGTAGCGAATGGGTTAAAGAAGAAGATTAACCAGACCTTAGAATTCAATAGTTTACTATTTAACTAAAGATGCTCTTCATGAATATAATCTCAGAATTTAATATTCAGTAAAAAAAAACAATCTCACATACTTCAAGACACTAGTATCAATCACAAAAGAATACAACTTTCCAAAATCTTGCACAGCAAACTTTCAAATACAATAACCAAATCAGCACATGTGTTCCCAAACACTAAGCACTTGTGCAGTAAAATCAGTCCACACAACAACAAAAAACTGACGACCTTGCATTGATTCCAAATGCCGTCGATGGAAAGTCAAAAAGCAGAACTGTTACCTGACTTAAAGTTGGCGATTTCCTCTGGACTTGGAAAATAAGCGAGGCACTTTTTGTATCGGCATGCCATGCAGATTTTCTCTTTGTCAATTTTCCAACTGATTACACAGCTGCCTGTTAAACAGAACCCAAATAAAACTTTCTTTCTAACTGTTGCTCTGCAATCTAAAATGTGTGCACAGTTCAAAGACTAGGGCCCCCAGAAATTCGCGATCTTGCGCAGCGCAAAATTTGCGCAAATTTCCAGGTTTAGCGCAAGAGCGCAAAAATTGGCAATCCGCGCGATTTTAGCGCAAATTTTGACAAAATCTTGCTAATTTATCTAAATTGGGCTTTGATTGACTTAAAATCACCGCGGCCCATGACAGTTCAACATAACAACAACGACCGATGTGCGATAATCAAAATGGCGCCGTCGAATGGAATGAGATTAAAGATGAATTTTTAGTTAAAGATCGATATTTTTGGTAGTAACGCACAAACTTAGAGTATAAAAAATTCCAGAACTTCACAGCCACACAATAAAATGTGTCAGTCAAAGTTTCTGAAAGCGGTCACACAGCAGCGTCGCGTGCTGTCTCGGCTTATAACAGAACGAACGCATTTTATCTATAAGCGTCAGGCGTGCAAACAAAGACAGAAGGCTAGTACTCAGCACGTTGTGTAACTTGGTGATTCATTATAATATAGGCACATATATTACTATTTTGAAGTTACATTTGTAATGAGTGTAGATTTCGGTGGGCGCAAATTTTGCAAAATTAAAATTATCTGCGATCGTCTGAATACATTAATATTAAGGTTATAGGAACTTTATAACTGCATTTTTGGCTTGATTGTCTAATTTCTAGAACGCCAAAGCTTTACACTAAATGACAAAAACACTGTCAGATACTTTGGTACACTGATTCAATGAAAAAATAGCGAACATTTTGATTTTTTAACTTGCGCAAAATTCGCGCAAATTTATCGTTTTTGGTGCGCAATTTTTTCAATTTTTTGGCGCAAATTTCTGGGGGCCCTAAAAGACACCAATTTGATCCATTTAGGAATTGCGAAGTTTTCAACCTTCTTGTTTGTACAATGTACATAATATACGTATTACGTATACAAATATACATATAATAAAGACCATATAATAAAGACATATGTATACACATATAATTATACATATAACTATACCAATTCAATTTTTATTTTCATGAATATGCCACATAAACAATGGCAGTAAAACAAAGGAATTAAGTAAATTAGTGGTCATCAAGTGGAGATCCAGTTAAGGGATTGATAATCCATAATATCTAAATATACATAATTGCATATACTATACAAATATACATAATACCTAAACAGAGGAGCATCAGGAATATTGTAGGTCGTCTGCGGTATTTTTAAATTTAAAACATGCTGAGGTTATTGTAAGGCACTATATAAATGTTTATATACCACATGATGATTTCAAGTGCTCTTGCAACATCAGATAAATCTAGTTCAAATCCCAGGAATGCCTAGCAGCATAACACGCACTACAATCAATGTCTATATCTGGTGACTCAAGTCAACCTTTGTTGGAATTTTGCATGTACTCGCCTCACAAATATTTCTATGCAATATACGGGAAAATGACTTGCAGACAAAACTAGGCAACTTTAGTGTGTACCAGCCTCTAATTTAGAGAGTACAGCCCTGAAGGGCATGGTACACGCTCACAAAAACTTAATGGGGCTCGGTGGTGCAGCGGGTATAATCGTTGCCTTGCAGCCGAAGAGTTGCAATTTCAAATCCACCTCAAGCCGCCTCGCAGGGACCGTGTGCAAATTCTTCACTCGCAGTTGCTCAGCGCTTCGGCGTGAAACTCCAACTCAGTGTCTGCGCTGTAGTCGGGAGCACTTCTTAGTAATAATCTTGAAGGGGCGCAGTGGTGTAGTGGTGGGGTGTCGTTGCCTTGAAGCCAGAAGGTTCGAAATTTCGAATCCACCTCAAGTCGCCGCGTAGGGACCTAGGGCAAGTCCTTCACTCGCAATTGCTCAGCGCTTCGGCGTGAAACTCCGAAGCAGTGTCCGCTCTGCAGTCGGGAGCGCCTCTGAGTAGAGAGCTTGAAGGGGCGATATAACAAGTGCACATACACAAGAATTTTTTTTTTTTAAATTAGTCAAAACTTCACCTACCTTCGTCAGGACACGCCAGTTCAAGAGCACCTTTTACCGACTGTTCCGCCTTTGACTTGAAGAACCGAGAGCAACTGCGACAGCACAAGCTCCGACATCTCAAGTGATGGCTGAGACGATACGAACCACCGCAGACACAGCAGCTCTTTCTGCTCCTCTTCAGGCCGCCAGCCACTTCGCTCAGATTCCTACCCAGCTCACTGTTCTTCTGCGACAATACAGCACCTGTTGCTGGCAGTACGGGCAGACTCAAGTTTGTATTATGCTCTTTTTGCATTTCGTTTGATGAAACATCAGTTTTTCTATCGTACGATCGATGAAGATATCGCTTAGCTCGCCGCACGCTATGACGGTGTCGTTGGTTAGAACCGTCCATAACTGTCAGCTTTGCGGACTTCCGCAGCGGCCAAGCGAATTCGCCTGCGTCAGCTTCAGACGAATGTTCCCCGCTTGGACTCATACCGTCAAGGAATTTCTTCGATTTCTTTGTTCTGTAGTCGTCGGACAACTCCATGATCAGTTTCTGCGACGGCTTGCGCATGCGCTTCGAATCGCAGATCAGCGGTGCGTCGAACATTGGGATCTTTTTGGCATGATCTGGGATCGCCAGTTCAACCGCGCCCGCACCACCAGGCAGACCAGGCGAACTGATGGGAGGAGCGGGTGGAACGAGGACTGGATTTTCGATTACGTCTTTGCATGGCTGTTCGCCTCTACCGCCAGACAGATCTATTTTCTCCACTTTCACTGTGACGCGAAAACGCGGCCTCTTCGGAGTGGGCGCGCATTCGCTGTTCGCGCTGTCGAGGAACCTTTTGTTAGCGGTTATCTTTCGCTGGCTGTGACTGCTTTCCGACGGTAAATGGAACGACTTCTCCTCAGCCTCTTCTTCATTTTCGCTCTCCTTTTTCAATCTTGTAGAGCATTTTCTTGCCGATCTTTTCAAACCGAGCACGCCCTTCCTGATCTTCACCGCTCTATGTCTACCTAAGCTCACGCAAACGTTCCTCTTTGGCGACAACAACTCTGTGACCTCGCTTTTTACTTTCTCGTGGTTCTTCTCGACTAGGCAGTACTTAACCTCGTTGTTTCGACGTTGCCTGACCGCTTTGCCCGTCTTTATGTAGCGTCCCCTCTTTTTCAGAATCGCCTCCTTCACGCTCTTCCCAACCGTCTTCATCTGAACCCGTGGCGCCACCTGAGAACTTCTTTCCACTGCCGCTGCTTGCTTCTCCTTCGCAATCTTTTTCTCGCGTTTTTTCAACAGAAACCCTTTTCCAAGCAGGCGAACTTTTATGCTGCCTCTCATTGGCTTGTAGGAGGACTGTTCCCGAGGGGACATTGGCAGCGATTTCTGGTCCTGCCTCTTCGGACTGGGAGTTATCATCGGGGTCGACGTCAGGAAAGACCGTCGGGCAAAACGAGGTTTAACCAGCTGGAGGAACGGTTTCGCCGTCGTCTTGTTGACCCGTTGCCGCAGGCGCCCGCTGATTTCTTCGACCGATGATGCGACGTTGCTCTCCGATGATTTGACCAACGTGAGCAGGCCGGATGTCTTCTTGATGACCTGCTGGACATCATCCTCCGTAAAGCCAAGAAAATCCTCCTTTGAAAAGCAAATAAATAATTACTTTTAAAAATAGGCAGAATAGTTAGCTATCTAATCAAGCCATACGTTGCTAAAAGGCAATGATTATACCGCATTTCCAAAGTTACAGAACATTCCTAAGTAAATTCTTTAACAACTACGCATAGAAAATACCTCTTCATAGGAATTACATTGTTACATGACACTGTCAGTTTGCAGTATTCACAGATAGTAACGTTTCTGCTGTTGGATTGTTTTGTTAAATTTCAACTACTCTGAGCAGTCGTCAAAATACCATTCTTGAAAGTCTAAATGTGGGACATCTATCATTACCCATCCTTCTGATCTCACATGGACTGCCAGAAGAATCATGCTAAATATTAGTAATGTACTCTTGTAGAAATTCTACACATACACTTTGATTTTCTGGTCAAACCACAAAGGCCACGACACCATGGCAAAAGATGGAAATGCTGCCCTCAAAACAAACCATTTTCTCAACTAATTTCTCCAAGATTTTATGAGGCATAGTGATACACTTGATAATGGTACTTAAACGAATAATCCTAAACAGTTAGTCAATTGAGACCCTGAAGGACATCATTCAAACAAGCAGGTAGGACACTTGGCCAAAAATCAAACATGGCCACCATACAGATCTGCAAAAATTAACCTTCAGCCATACAATAACTGAATTACGTGTTCAGTGTCATCAGTACATAAGTACTATGTATGGCATAAGTACTATGTATGCATTTCAAATCCACCTCAACAAGGATTTAAGAAATACAGTAAGAACTTGTGGTAATCCCCAGGAATGAAAGCATGCTATAACCACAATTCTGAACATTATATGGCCCACCCTGAAGTGAGAGAATGCAAGCAATAAGCTGTCCACACAAAGACAAGAACTGTGCTAAAGAGAAATTTGTGAGTCAAAACCATGGAAATAGGTGACCGTATGCCACATGCAAATTCAGAAGACTATTTGTCATCAGTTGTGATTTGCTTACAACATATCTGTGCAGTAGTTTTTCCAGTAAAAGCAATTCATGAAAAGTTTCTCTTTTACAAAATTCTTAGCTGCATCCCAGAAACCAGTTGTGCTATTTACTGACCACAGCAATAAAGGAGTTTTAAATTTAGCGATTTTCTATAACTAGTACTTACAGCTTAATTACTCACTTATTCAATTACTTACAAATGATAGCATTGCAGCATTCTAATTTTTACAGCAGTCGGAGATAGGTAAAGTCTTAAAAAATGGTCACTCATTGTCGCCCTACTTAGAAGCTATCCAATACCTACTTATAGGCTAGGTACCCAATATTGCAAGACAAAGCAGGTTCTGTGTGCTGCCGCCAGGACTACAGCAAGTAATCATGCAAATTAAGTAACGTCGGAAAAATTTCATGCAATATTAAGTAATGTCGGAAAAATTTCATGCAATACTAAGTAACGTCGGAAAAATTAAGAAATCACATTTGCAAGAATGTCAGTGTGAAGTGATGCAAATTGTTTCAAATGTTCTCAATGGTAAATAAATTAAGAAATCAGGTTTCTGCAATGAATTTAATAATGTGCAAGACAAAGTTTAAATAAATTCGTTGCCAGATAAATTCATCACAGATTGTTTGAAATAAATCATTACTTCGACACTAAACATTGTTTTAATATCAATTCAATCGAACAAAAACAATTTGTCTGGCTCTGTCCATGTCATAGTGAGAAGAACCACTACGTACAATGTTCAGTCCTGTTCGCAACGCCTGTCATTCTATTCTCTCTTAGAATCTTGGGTAGCCATATTGTCTATATAAGTAACAATCGGTAATTTCGTGACTCTTGAGGATAATCAAAATTATTTTGTTGTGCCGACTGTGTTTACAGAACTTGTGAAAAAACAGCATACAGTGAAGATAGCATGTCAGATTTAATCACAACATGTTATTCCAACAACAGTTCATAGCATCTGACCACTTAGGATAGCTACGAACTTGGGTAATCCTAAAGACTACGTTCTTGTTTATGTAAACAAAATGGTCGCCAACAACTTTGTGAAAATAAAGTGCTAACCAACAGGTCTTTATGACACATCATCCACTTTTTGTGTGCTTCCATCATTTCATTATCTTTTCGGACATTTTCCTTATTAATTTTAACACTTATCCTTCCATTAATTCAGTATGTTTTAATTTCTTCTATTCCTGTAATGAAATAAAATCAAGTGTCCTATTTACTTATTTACATACCGCACTAATTTCTTGCGTTTATTACTTACTTACTGAACACATTGAATTATGGGATGCGGCTAATATGCGACAGCACTCTACGACCGCAATTTCTTGGGCAGCCATGAGGTTTACAAGAACAGGACCGTAGTCTTCTGGATTACCCAAACCTGCCATTTTCAATTTTCCAGCACGTATTATTTTAAACCTGGAAAAGTAATAATTATTAACATCTTTGCAGTTTGCATACTCGAATGCTCAACTTTGACATCATTTATTATTTCAAACCAAGAAATTATTAATTGCCAGCCAGTGCAGTTCCGTAGCTTCTACAACAGCTTCGTCTGTGCAGAGCTTTTAAATCATAATAAAAGTTGCAGACACCCATAATGTGGACAATGTACACGATCGGAAAATAAAATCGTCCCATGGCATACACCTTTCATGGTCTAGGCAACGGATATATTCGATGGTTTTCTCTCGAATTATTGCAAATTAGTTGCCAATTCTTAAGCATGCATGATCAATTGCTTGAAATTGTCATCTGACGAGAGGCTTACGAAACGACGCTCGAATTAATAACTAGGGCACTGCGATCTGCAGACACAACGAACGGTGCACCACCGGACGCTGCTGGTATAAAACACATTCCCCAGTTACGCACCTCGTCCGAATCGCCGGATATGTCGAAAAATTCTCTTAATCCGCGATGAACGTTCGCTAAAAGCTGCGTTTTTGGATCGAGATCAGTCGCTGTGACATAGCGTAATCCGTCTTTGTTGCCGAATCTTCGGCCTGGTCGTCCAACGAACCTCAGCCGCGCCATCTTGAATACTAACCACTGAAGCAACCGCCAGATGTCATCCGCCCTTATAACGCATCGGGTGCCATACGAGTGCCCGCAATGTGACAGCAGAAAAAGACAGCAGTAATGGGTGTAAATCAGTGCATAAAGTGTGGGAAAATAAGTGCCTGGACGTTCCTTACCTTTCCAAAAGAAGCGCATGGACGCCCCTTACCTTTCCAGGCTGTGCTGGCCAATAAGTGGCAGAACGGCGTTCAGATTTTAAAAAGAAGTGCATGGACGCCGTCCATGACCGTCCACACACTCTAAGCCCTGGTGCAAATGAAACGATAAGGATGGTCCCAAGACACGGCATTAGTTAGTGATCCTGGTTATTCCTGCATGCAGAATAGACCGAAAACCGACCCATATTAATTGTAAACGCGCCGGCGGCCTGGGTTCGATTCCCGGTCGGTCAGAGATTAATTTCTCGGATCTTTACTGCGGGTGGCTCGGTCGCAATATAAACGTGGAGTAGCGGTGGTGAAGGATCTCACCCTCAGGGTCGAAGCCATAACACAGCCGCTATATAAATATGCGATTACATTTACATTTACATTTAAACATAGCACACTGAACCTTACTCCATTCCGTACGATTGTCTACTACTGCCGACCATCTCGCCATTGGCATCTTGTAAGTGGGCTGTTTTGCCAATCGCAGCACAAAGTTGCCTCCGATCTGGTGGCTTCTGTAAAACCAATAATGATATAAATTTTCTGTGGTAATGTGAGTGAATGTTGTTTCCTCGTTTCAGTGCAAAGTATCAAGCATTTAAATTGCTTGTTTGAGCGCCCGTATCTGTAGGCTGGTACCCTGCACAAAAGCTTTCTTGCCGCGATTCCCGCGAAAATCGTAACCTTTACGCTGACCTATGTACGTTGCCTATTTTTCAAAGGCCTAGTTATGATTATTTTATAATACGTGTATCTTATACCTTTGTATTTACTGTTATAGAATATCGGCTCAATATGAAACGCTTGATTTTCATGTTAATAGCAAATGCTTTAATTACATATACACAAAAGTAAGTTCTGTTCTTAGCAAAGACACTGAACAGACAAGAGGTTTCAACTTCCAACAGCTGGAAACTCGAGGCGACCTCAAGCTATCTATTTTAATTGAGGGATTTTAGGGCTCTTGGTAACCTATTTTAACGCCATTCTTAACACGACGTCGGTTGCTGTCGCGATGACTAAAATTAATGTTACCAATGCGTATTTATAATATTGGCAATTAGCCTAATGTATATTTTGACGGTAGGTCGGTACATCGCTGTGTCCGACCATGCAGAGTGTAGCCTATATAGTGTGTTTCATATGGGAGGAGACCTAAGGGGGAGGGCAGGGAGGACGGTCCCCCAATAAAGGTGTTGGGAGAAGGCCCATGCATTTGCCCCCACCCCCAATCGTTGAGCGTGAAGACTAAAAAAAGGTCATCAACTTTTTTGGCGGCGAAAATAGAACACCTTTTGGGAGATTTCGTCGCCGGCCGGATGACTAAAAAAGGTCACGAAAATAGAACCTTTTGGGAGATTTCGTCGCCGGATGACTAAAAAAGTCATCAACTTTTTTGCGGCGGAAATTGAATTTTGTTCCGAGATTTCGCCGGTCATCAGAAATTTTGGCCCGCAAAAGATGGAAATTTTTCTGCGACACTCAGAGCAATTCGTCCGTTCAAAAAATCTCGCGTCTTTCCGTCCTCCCCCCCCAAGTATCCGCCCAGGTCTCCGCCTATGGTGTGTTTCACCTACTTTTCCGAAGTTTTCTGTAAATTGATGTAGCCTATATAATGTGACAGTAATTAACTGTTCTCAGCGCCTACAAAAGCCATGTCAAATTAAGACACCAACCAACACAGACGCTATATAAATCAAGGCCGCTGCAGGCAATTGAACTGCCCTCTTCGTTCCGGTAGCCTATATACATACATGTACCAAATTAAGTCAAAATCTTAGCCTAATGGGGTGAGAATTGCCAGGGCTTGAACCTTATAGGCCTATAGCTATATACTAGGGTGGAGTGAATCGGAGTGAAAAAACATTTTTTCTCGAATTTCTAATTGTAATAGTGATCAAAAGTTGACCATGGTATCACAGAATTGCTACAAAAAATTTGACCTTCCTGTGTTGACGTCTTCTGCCCTCTACCGGACGATTTAAGGACGCCATATTGATTTTCAGTACTGTCAGGCATTTTGAAAATTGCACTGTTAGAAGCAAATCATGTAACAATTTTCTAACTGGTGTTTCTAGACTAACTTGACCCTCCTGAAAACGAAAATCGCGGTTAGGAAGCTGGATTTTTAGCGGTTCCATTGGAAAACAAGATGGCGGACAAAATGGCAGCCAATTGCTTAAAATGACTAAAAGTAAAGTATTGTATGTGATAGGAAGACGGTTTTAGGCTCTAAATTAAGATTATAGGGTTGAAGGAATGCAATGGAATCAAATACATATATGTACCACTGCAAAAAAACAAAATGGCGGACAAAATGGCGGCCAGAATCTTCAAATGGCTATTAATGAAGTTTTGTGGGCGCTGTAGGCTAGAGGTCTCGAGATTACGATTAATTACGATTAGCCTACACATTAAGTTTTCTGCGGCGAAAATATGCATGGTAGCCAGCCTACGTATCTTAATACATTAAGGCCTACCTATGTATAGGCTACGTTCCGAATTGAGTTCAAGCTCAGTTTGCTGGTATAGGCTATACAAATCGTTTCATGGGATAGCGCCTGAATTCATAGCCTACATCCGCGACTACTGTTCTGAGACCCATATTCCTCCAGTGCTGAGACCCATATTCCTCCAGTGGCGGCGCCAGGATTTAAGTTGGGGGGGGCTAAACGGGGTTTTTCGTGCGAAAATTTTATTTTTTTATTTTTATATGGGAGAAAAAATGGATGGCCTTTTTTAGGGGGGGGGCTTAGCTCCCCCCTATAGCGCCGCTACTGCATTTCTCCGCTTCCGGGCTGCGACTCAGGTCGCTCGGGAAGACCTACCTTCGTGTACGGAGGATGAGGACACGTTTCGGCGACCGCGCATTTGCGGTTGCTGGTCCCAGATGTTGGAACAGTCCTCCACCGGACATTAGATTGGCCGCCTCAGTGCATGCATGGACTCTTTTAAATCAAAGCTTACTTAGAACTAATAATTATTATCTGTTTGCTAAGTCTTATCCCGCGCAGTTGTCCGTTTGTGAGGCGACCTTGTTTCTATTATTATATGTATGCATGCATGCAATAGGCTATAGGCCTACCTCGCGATTTTTCCTGGTCGGGAAGATCATTCTTCAGGGGAATTTTCCTCCCATAGACGTTTAAATAAAACACCGTGGAATGACCAAAGCGTACCAAATTAATTGCCTTTCCATCAAGGACTCTTAATTTACACAGAACTGGTTTTTTTCTTCTTTAGCCGCCTTGTTCAGGTTTTGGGCGATAATCGGAGTTCCGGAAAATTTCAAATCTTATTTACAAAATAACAGCATTCAATTAGTTACATCTATGAAAGCAGATTGACGAATAATAATTATTATGTTTGCAAAATAAACAAATACCTTTGGAGATTCAAAACATCATCCTTATAGCGATAGAAACGGAATTTTAAGTGGAGCTCCATCTATCGCTGAGAGTGAAATCGACCACAATATGTTCACAAGTAGCCTATCTTCTAATATAATTTAGAATCCTTGCCTTTCCATGCATACTGTGCTGGCCAAATAAGTGGCAGGACGGCATTCAGATTTGAAAATAGGTGCATGGACGCCGTCCATGACCGTCCAGGCACACTTTAAGCTTGCCTACAGTACGTAGGCCTACTGTCGAATCACCACCATGCATGCTTATGAGCAGGTTATAAAATATATCCTTTCAAAGTTGGAAGTACAGAACTTGACCACAGTTGAAACGGGTTTTTGAAACTGCAGGGTTATAAAGCCAATTGCATGGTTATGTGAGCATCAAAAGCCTACACATTAATAATTTTTATTTTCGACTTTTGAAACTTCTAATAATCTTAGGCCACGCCTCTATATTATGCCAGCGCGGCGCACAGCTAGGTCACGCTGAGTTCTAGGTCAAGTGTCACGTGACTGGTAATGCCGCAATTCTATCACCTGGATTTTGCTCGTACAGGTATTCTCCATTAAAACAGGTGTTGAGTTATGTTTGTTTGCAAACAATTCGTGTCAACCGGGGCTTAACTATCAGTGACACTAGTTAAGTAAGTTTAGGGTAACGGAAGACAGATCTTTACCTGTTAGATCGGCGCGCTGCATTGAAATTTGCGTATATTTTCGGACGTGGTAAATAAGTAGGCTCAGCGTTTTGTCGGAGACGGTTTTAGTTAATTTCTCGCTGTTCGACCGTTTCACGAATGGCTTCGTCGGATAAGTCCCCGAAGAAGGGAAAGAAAAAGGACGAGGATGGAAAGAACTGGAAGAGCAACATCGTTCGTCTCGTGACGAGCTGTGGGTCGGGAAAATCGAAGGATGGAAAAAATAAGACTGGAAACCTCCACGCTGCACCGTCCACTCCGCCCAATGAGGCGACTTGGACGAGAATTGACGACGATGGTTAGTCTAGTAGTCACTCTATTGATAAACTATCCGACGCTTTTCATAAGCAGCCAAATTTTTATGCTACGCTTGCTTGGAATGTGTGACTGTAGCCTAATATGGCAACCGGATCTTGAGTTACTTTTACGGACAACCCTTTTAAGTAAGTAGCCTAAGTAGGTATAGACTTTAAGCCTATTTATCCTTTTGCACACGCACAACGGGACATCAACAGTAGTGCAATATCACACATGTAAGTAATAATATAGTACAGTAATATAAATGAAAAGTGATGTAAAACATGTTAATGATGGTGATTGTGGTGGTGATGATGGTGGTGGTGGTGATGGTGATAGTGATGGTGACGGTGAAGATGATGGTGATGATGAGTATGCCTCCAGGTTAGATGAAAAATTACACATACTTTTACAAAATACAAAACCAAATTTAAAAAAAACTGGCAACCAACAATGGCGCCCATCCCAAAACTCTGGTCTAAGTTGTAAACAGTGACCATGGCAAACAAAGTCATCTTAAGTTAAAAACATTGCCAGAAAAACAAAGATGAGTCACCGGCGACGAACTCCGATGCGCACATAAGAGAACAGCCAACAATTTCAATGTCCGATGTTGAGTCTAGGCTCGAATTTTAGAGTCTTTTGATTCAACGCTGCACTCATGAATAAACTGGTGCCCCACACGTAGCTTTCGAGTGGCGCTATAGAAGTCTGGTGATTATGATTACGACTACGACTGGGAAGAAATGTGCAACATTCGACATTATAATAGATTTACCATTTAATAATTTTTATGTGAATGGGATTTTTACTTTATTTGTTTCCATGATTGACAGCCAATGTAAGTTGTTTGTTTTGTGTGATTGACAACCATTGTCAGTTTGTTTTGTGTGATTGACAGCCAATGTTAGTTGTTTGTTTTGTGTGATTGACAGCCTATGTCAGTTGTTTGTGTGAATGGCAGCCAATATCAGTCATTTGTCTGTGTGATTGACATTCGACATTGTTTGTTTGTGTGATTGTCAGCCAATGACTGTGAGCCAATGTCAGTGGTTTGTCTGTATGATTGACAGCCACTGTCATATGTTTGTGTGATTGGCAGCCAATTATTTGTGTTATTGACAGCCAGTGTCATTTATTTATTCATGTTATCGACAGCCAATGTCAGTTGTCTGTTCGTGTGATTTGCATCTGGCTTCAACACATAAACAATCAGTTGTTTGTCTGTGTTATCGACAGCCAATGTCAGTAAGGAGGTTGTGACGGTAAAGGCAGTACCGGGTCATGGAGCAGAAGAGGAAGAGGTTGAGATCTCTTACACGGATCTCAAAGAAATCGGTCAAGGAACGTTTGGCATCGTCTATCGAGCGAAACTATGCGATACGGGAGAAGTCGTTGCAATCAAGAAGACGCTTGATGATCCAAAGTTCAAGGTCAGGGTTCACAATGTCAGCGTTTTCCAAAGGGTGTTTCATGGAACCCTAGAGAGGATTCCATGAGGGGAAGAGGGTTACATAAGGAACTGCATTTTGTTTCAATGTGTTGTTGCTTGGATTGTATTATATCAGAATCTGATTTGAAGGCAAGGCTATGTGTACAAAGTTCATTTAAGATGTTTTCTAATGTTTAAAGGAGAAGTCAGTTATTCATGGGTGGGTTAATTAAACCTATAGATACTTTTCTGCTTTGCAAGAACTACATATGCCAGAATATGTTTTATTAAGGTCTAGGTCCACGTTGGAGTAGTTTCCTTGAACAGAGGTGAGGCCAGACATTTTTTCACCAGGGTGCACACTGTACATACAAGTTAGCAGTGCAGCAGAGATTTATGCCCCAAACAAATGCCTAGCAGGCAAACTTCTGCCAGCATTATTGTATTGTATGGTATCTGACCATTTATAGTGCTTCTCACAGCAAAAACCTTTCAGAAGCGCTCCCAGTGTGTGCAGCACGGTTTTAAGGCGAGAGAAAGACGAGGAAAGACTACCACAGAGGATGCTGTTGTGGCAGTGTACCCTGGTTTAGCACAACCGCTGTTTCGGAAGGGCGCACTATATAAATTTCCTGAAATGATGAATAAAAATGAGGAAGTTGCACCGTTGATAATTTTATGTTTTTTAGAACCGTGAGCTGATGATGATGAGGCAGCTGGAGCATCCCAATGTTCTCGACTTGCGATATTTCTTCTACACTAACGGCATCGGATATAAAGTAGATGTTCTGTTTCTATTGACATATTTAAACTGTTTAATGCTGGCTTGACTCACTGTATCATCGTTATTCTGTACCATCCATCTCACATATCTAATTAAAATTTAGAGTTTATGATATTGATTCTGCATGTTACAACTGTATTTGTTCTTTGTTTGTTCTTATTTAATTTGTTCTTTATTTGTTACTGCTGGTTTTTTTTATTTGTTCTTTATTTGTTGCTGCTGTATTTGTTAAGACTGTTCAGTGTTCATTATATATGAAAATTCGTATTAAGTAGTATTGAATAATTTGGACTCTCTGTTTTAAGTTAATGTTAAACACATTAAACACTTTTGTAGGGTGTATACATTTTCATATTTTTTGCTGTGGGTACAATCAGTTTGTGCCAGACCATGGACCACAGTTTGAGTAGCAACTCTTCGTACTTCTTTGGGAACTCCTTTCACTTCTCTAGAACTCATTTGTGACCCATCTGACCAAAACCAGGCGTAAGTCGGATTTTGTACAAAATGACTGTGATATATATCTTCTAAAAGAATAAAGTCTCGTCTTTAAAATGACACAAATCCTATTGCTCTGCAATGTTTCTGTCCAAAGTTATGAGTAAAAATATGGTTCGACCGTCCAAATTACAATTCTGAGAAAAATGCGTTTAAAGTTTTCTATAACTTAGAAATGCAAGATTCTTTAGAACCATGTTCATAATTAAATAAAATTTGCAACAAATAAACAGATTGCATAGTAGGCTAGAGGGAAGTCTGGGCTTTTCACTGATACCTAATTTATTTTGTTAGCCACATACCGAATATGGCTACCAATGGTGGAAAATGGTGGAAAAATTCATCAAATTATTTGAACAATAAAAATCACAAAATTATCAAAAAATCATTAAAAATAATATTTTTGCTAAATTTTTTATTTTAATGTGTATAAAACATATTTATTTATAATTTTCTGTCAAAAAAAAAATTGAAAAATTAGTTTTTTTCACATTTTGGTCATTATCTCAGAAGCGTGTGTTGCGACTTACGCCTGGTTTTGGTCAGATGGGACACATTTGCCCTTTCGGTGAACTCCTCTGACTTCTCTGGGAACTCTTCGGGGAGCTCTTGCGAGTTGGTGCTGTGCTTATGAATAAGCTGGTGCTCTGTGCTGAACTTTCAAGTTGTGCTGTAGAGTCTGGAGTTTAGAAGAATGATTTTCAACTCATACAAAAAATTATTTAAAGTTGTCATGTTTTACCAGCTCATTTATAATTATATTTAGTGATGACTTAATGACAATTTGATTGGTCCTTGAAACGATAATTTATTATTATGCGACATTAGACTACCTGATTTGCCATTGCGGTTCCACACCTTTGGAACAAACTTCCACCAACACTGCGACAAATATCTGAACCATGATACAGACTTGACGAAACTCCATCTCTCACTATATCTCCACAGATCTGTCACTGGAAACTGAAAACATTGCCTTGTCACAGATCCTATCCTGATTCTTCAGCTTCTCCTACCTCCCATAATGCTGTTTCAACTCTAAACACCATCCATCCACCATAGCCGTTTGCCTAACTGAATACCTGACTCTCTGGATCTTGATGCCCTGCCAATCGACTTTGTTTTGATTGAAGCCTGTGAATAAACTGGTTTCCATGACTTGGTTTATGTGGGTGCTGTAGAGGTTCAGAATTTACGATTGTGATCATCTTTGCACTACACCATACACCATACCATTCCATACCATAAACCATACCATACACCAAACCATACGCCATACCATACATCATACCATATGATACACCATACCATACAAGCTTGATTCTTGTCTGTGTTCAGGTTTTGAACTGTGCTTCTTGTTTAAGCGGAAAGTTGCCGTTTGATGTTGTAGAAAGATGAACGATACCTGAACATGATCTTGGATTACATTCCGGAAACGTTGTTCAGCGTGGCGAAATGTGACGGCACTTACACGAAACCACTTCTAGATCCGCTCTATGTGAAGGTAATTCTTTAGGTTATTGCAAAATGTGAATTACAGTACGTGGTGCTCTTATAAATTCTTTGACTGCAATTTTTTAGTGTTGCCAGTCCAAGGCTGTAGCGATGGAGGAGGCAACTGTCAGTCATATTTTTTGCAACAGAGATTGTAAAAAATTACCATTGTTATGAGATACTATGTAACTTTAAAGAGACTCTATATTTAAGTTGTAAGATTTATCTACTGTATTATTTATTTATCTACTGTATAATAATTTTTAATGGCCAGAATTTCCCATTGTTTCACAAAATGAGACAAGTATTCAATGGGTGCTTCATGAAACCTAAAAATCTGCCAGATATATAAGCACTGTTGAACTAGTACAGTTTACTGTTGACTGCAATCTCCAACGGTTTTTCACACTTTACCTGTTAGATACCAAAGTATTGAAATTGAGTTGACTATTAATTGAGGTTAATTGATTAATTATTATAATGATAATAATTCTAATTATTATTATTATTATTATTATTATTATTATTATTTTAATTAGTAACAGTCCTACGTTGTGCTGATGCTAGAACTGTATTCTACACATGATGCTTTGAATATTTCCTTAGGTTTACACGTATCAAGTATTTCGAAGTCTTGCCTATCTACACTCACTTCACATAAGCCATCGCGATGTTAAACCACAGAATCTCCTCCTCAACCCTGAAACACATGTCATCAAGCTCTGTGACTTTGGAAGGTAACTTACAAATCACATCTAGATCCAGTTCTTGATGAGCAATCGAACTATGCTAGGTTACCATTTCTAGGTTTGCAATGAAATACTGAAGTTTGACATTGCAATATTTAGTCGTTTAATAGTCTACTACATTTGCCACATCATATCATATCTGACATTTATTTTTATTCATTTTTAAAGCACCTCTCACTATATTGAACTAATGGAAGCCCCGAAGAAGGAATAAAGGAGTTTATTTTATACGTACACAAACTACACATAGCGGAGGGTTCCATGAAATGTACAAGTTGCAACAGTGGCAAAAATAAAAAAAAATTGCCAATTGCGTAGACAGTGGCGTAGTTCGGGGGTTAAACCACCCCCTTTCGCTTAGGAAAAAGTTTTTTAAAGGTTATTTATCCACTTAAATAAGAAAAAAATTGTTTGTAGCAACAATTGTTTTTCTTATTTTATTCCATTTGTTACTTTATTCCATTTTTATTTACTGTAATACTGTTGGGTTGGTGTCAGGAAGGCATCCGGCCAGGCCATAAAACCTCTTCCCCCATCATAAAATCCTGGCTACGCCACTGTTTTTTGCACACATGACATATGGATAGGCCCTTACTAAAGATTTTCTGCAGTAAATATTGCATTCTCTCCGAATCCTGACCTTGGCTTTTGGGTCCTTTTAAACATGGAAAGCTACTTTCAGTAGAAATACTATGCCTCTTCAAATCAAATAAAATCTGAAACAGTTTATTACGAGAGAACGACCATTTTAAATGATGCACATATATATTAATGGTTGAACGTAGACTAGAAAGCAATAGTAGGGTGTTATGTACAGGGTGGACCTTTGAATTTTGCTTAAGCAATTATGAGCATATGAATATGTTGGTTTTAATTTTCAGTGCGAAAGAACTTTCGAGAGGAGACACAAACGTGGCATACATTTGCTCTCGCTACTACAGAGCACCAGAGCTCGTGCTCGGTGCGACGGAATACACGTGCCAGATCGGTGAGCAGGAAACTTACTGTTACACTTTCGTGCTTTCATCGACAATCTGCACTGATTTCCCATTCACTTTTAGCATTCTCTTGTGCAAAGAAATGTAAATGATGCTGATGTTGTTGCCTCTGCAGCAATAACACGTTTACTATACTTGAGCTAGGACTACTATTGCTGAAACTCGATCCTATACCATCACTGGGTCCAGTGGTTAAAGTGGATTGAGTGAGCAGTGGGAACACCGAAGAAGAGTTTAATTGGAACGCATGTGTTTTCAGGGTTCCGTGCCTAGTGAGCAGTGGTAACGCAAGCGAAGAATTTCAAGAGCAGTGGTAATACCTGATTGGGCCCTCCTTATGGAATTCCCTTCCCTCCAGTCTGCATGTGATTCTTCTTTCTCGATCAATGTCTACATTCCTCTCTCTTAAGGCTTCTTTTCTCCCAGGGCTCTCGCACTGGGAGTGCTACTGAAATGCCATGGCTGTGAGCAGTGCTATGCAGAAATCACTCGTTTCATTACAAATATGAAGTACACGAAGTGCAGTTTGAACTTTGCCTTGTCTCAGAATTATGTATTGGACATGGAGGTTCCCTTCTTGCTGGTATGGGTGAAAGGCTTCACTTGTTGGCCCAAAAATGCTCTTATTGATAAACCAACTCGTAACGATATTAAGAAGCTTCTCTGAATGCAAATAAGTATTTCTCATGATTTAGCATGAATTTTGAGAAATTTGTTAAATTTTTCTGTATGGTTTTTGAATTTTGCATGTTGTGTTAAAATTTAATCTGAAAATTTATTTAGCGACCAGGGACGTAACTAGCGTTGGGCTTGGGGGCCTCAGCCCCCCAAATAAATCAAGCCATTGTACAACCCCCGGCACCACTATATACTACTGCTACCACACTCGTCATGCTCCAGGCTTATGCCCCCAAACGAAAAATACTAGTTACGCTTCTGTTGGCAACATCGCTGAGATAGACAAGATGCTGATTACTAATCAGTGCCTGAGCAGCTAATCATTGTAAATTTTGAACCATGTGCATGTATGGCATGAGTTTTTACTTTGTGAGTTTCTGAGTTGACCCCTCCGATTCAAGGCCTATACACCTGTGACCTGCAGTTGTAAGTCCTATTGCTCAGTGGTATTTTGCCACAATTCTCTGGCTGATCCATTCATCAGCTCTTGCCATCTCATTATGAGGACAAGTACTTCACAACAGAGGGCATTCGTTTCATGCTACCCTTGTTAAATCAAATTTGTTTTAAAATGGTAAAATTGTCAGCAGATGTATTTTAAATTTTATCCGTTGTATGTGTGTGATTTCAAAACCTGTTGTTATCTGTCATAGCTTACTTATTTTGAATGTAATCATATTAGGCAATGTAATGTATGTGCACTTGTCAGATGCAAATAAAAGCTTCTTGCTTACTAACTC
The DNA here is from genome assembly GCA_949752735.1 of Lumbricus terrestris. Taxonomy (NCBI): domain Eukaryota; kingdom Metazoa; phylum Annelida; class Clitellata; order Crassiclitellata; family Lumbricidae; genus Lumbricus; species Lumbricus terrestris. Next base: position 26,650,619 of record OX457050.1, read on the forward strand.
ACAACAGTGTGTTACACGAACGTGCGGTCATTTACAAGACCAGCTTTGATTGAACTTTTCCAGACGTATGGTCAGCTGGGTGTGTCCTTGCCGAGTTGTTTCAAGGGCATCCGATTTTTCCGGGGGCAAACGGACCTGACCAGATGGTAGAGATCATCAAGGTCCTTGGAACGCCGACGATGGATGACCTTGCGTCTATCAATCCGAGGTTCATGGAGTTTCGATTTCCATATCTTCCGCCTCATCCATGGGAAAAGGTGTTGTGACGCTCAGTCTTGGAATTATTTGCATTATTTTCTATTTGTGATAATTAAATATTTTGTTTTCAGTGAATGTGTCATGGTTAATCAAGTTTTAAGAAACGTGCATCTAAAAATTATTTCTCGAACTGCGACGAATGTTATGGCAGGTCACATGATCTGCCTAGTTTACTCTAGACATGTCTTATGACCTGCCCAAAATTCTTTGGATGTTTTAAAATCTTCTTTGCATTTAATTTTTTCAAAATGTTGAATAACCCCCACGACCCTGCTGTAAATTTTTCAGTTTAGCTATGACACCAACTTAGCTTAAACTGTCGTGTATAAACTTAGACCTAAAATGTAAACTTTAAATGCTTTTTTTTTAAAATAAATGAAATGAATCAAGAATACTTCTTCGAGAGACGACATTAACAATAAAGGTGAAACTTCATCTTCGTAGTCAGTTTCCTTTGTCAGAATTTTTTGGGAAGTTGATGCAGATGCGGCTGTTTCTATTTCATTGTTTCTATGCATGGTGACCTGGTTGTCCCTATGGCTCGATCTTCCACAGTGCTGCATAGAAGCTTTAATATGGTCGGTCCGTCTTTCTGGAATAAGTTACCCATTAGTCTCTATAATGAACTTATTTGTCTTTCTTTGCCCCTTTTCCCGCAAGCGTTTGAAAAACCTTCTCTTTGATTGTAGTTTGGTGTCAGGTCGGGAGCACCTCTGAGTTCTCTTGAAGTGGCGCTATATAAATGTACGATTACAACAATTCACGGATATGATAAGACGAAGAAGCATGGACCTAACTGTTTACAAAGTTCAGCAGTTATTTGCTTTTGCATCAGTTTTTGAGTTATGTATTTATTTATCTTTTAATAATTTAACGTGCCTTTGTTGTATGAGATCTTGTTGATGCAATGGTAAGGAAGCTACATGGTCACATAATTTTTTAATTTTCAGGTTTTTAAGCACCAACCAACTCCTGAAGCCGCAGACCTCATTCAAAGAGTCCTGGTTTATTCACCATCGCGAAGGATGTCACCGCTGGAGACATGCGCTCATCCGTTTTATAATGAACTGCGCAGACGGGGAACACGGCTAAAGAATGGCGTGCGCCTTCCTCCGCTCTTTAACTTCAAGCCCGAAGGTAGTCCCACATTTGATTCGATTTAGTAGTGTAACGTCGCCTTAATATTAACTATTTAATGACGATTATGTACTAAAAGATAATAGGAAACCAATTCGGGTTATTGTTAAATTAGTAATATCAAATGATCATGCAGATCACTAAACTAAGATAAAATGAATGAGTTATTATTGTCTTATCTAGTATAATGATTTCTTTAGCACCAGTTTTCAGCATGCCTCTGTCAGATAGCTGATCATTTCAAACTGTTGTAACTGGATGCTTAGTGAACTGAAAATATTAGCAGTGTACGCATAAAACGGTATTTTTTGCCTAGTTGTAATCAATCCATCATAATGTATTTGCCTGCTATCTTAATGTATTTGCCTGCTATCTTACAGAACTGGAAATAAATCCCTCGTTGAATTCACGGCTGATGCCGGATTTCGACGAAGAGGACCCCGTTTACCTGGCTTCCCTGACCTACGTTGAACCAGCACAGGACGAAAGTCCAACGAGAAGCAGCAACCCGTTAAATCGCCTGGACAGCCTACGCGGCAGCTTCAAAAAGACACTGCAGCACATCCCTCAGCTCAAGAAAGGCGGCTCGAAAAAGGGAGAGAAGTCGGATAAGAAAGCTGGAAAGGGCGCAGACAAGACCTCTACCGTAGACACGGCTGACGGCATGGAAGATCATGACACGGAGGATCATGAATTGGATGACGACGACACGACGCCTAAGCATGAGAGAAGCACGGAAGACGTGGAGGGCGTATCCCTGAGCCGGATGGACGACCCGGACACGTCGGTGACGTACCCAGAGATCCATTCGGAGCCGAACAAAAAGAAGGGCAAACGTACGAAGCGAGCGAACAATTCGGCGACATCTGGTGGCGAGTTCGTCGACTCGTTTTCGTCGTCGATGAACCAGAGCGGCCTGGAAAACCTCGACAACACGGACACGGTGACGGCCGACATCGAGTCGCTGGAGATCAAAGTCCCGAAGAAGAAGAAGGGAAAACGAAAGCAGAAGGCGAGGCAGGAAGACGGAGGAGAAATCGATACAACGTTGGATGACGACCAAGACGCTCCGTTCGCATCGACGCCACAAGGAAAGACGGAGAAGCTGACGGATAGTTCGTTCTCGACGCCTCCGCTTCCGTTAAAGGGGGACCACATGACGAGTACCTCCATCGAAATGCACACGGAGGACCAGGACGACAGCGGCCTGCAGGAGCCGGGAGTCGTGAGAAAGACGAAGAAGAAGACGACGAAGAAGAAGACGAAGAACACGAGCGGGGACGTGGTCGAGCACACAGAAGTGACGGAAACGGTTGTTGTGACAACGAAGCATTCGACCTCGAAGGAGTCCGATTTCTAGAGAAGATGAATTCCAGCTTTTTGCACGAATTAGCATCGCCAAAAGTAAATCTACACGGTCCAATGATGGAGGGAGAGACGCAGATCTGACAAATGAGATGCAGATTCAGGCATTTTACGTTAAAGTTTACAACTGTTTTGGAAACTGACTGACGTACAACTTCCAGACTGTGATTGAAATTTTTTAACTGATAATCGCTGTTTGTAATAAGAAGTGGGCATGCGTGCAAGTAATTCATTTACGATTTTTGCGTGCTTGTTTCATTATGTACAGTTTTGATGTAGCAAGCGAGTACGTTAGTTGCTAACAGTGCCTATAAAGTGTGGGAAAATAAGTGCCTGGATGCCCCTTACCTTTCCAAAAGAAGTGCCTGGATGCCCCTTACCTTTCCAAAATAAGTGCCTGGATGCCCCTTACCTTTCCAAAAGAAGTGCCTGGACGCCCCTTACCTTTCCAAAAGAAGTGCCTGGACGCCCCTTACCTTTCCAAAAGAAGTGCCTGGACGCCCGTTACCTTTCCAAAAGAAGTGCCTGGACGCCTTTACCTTTTCAGACTGCCGACCAATAAGTGGCAGGATGTCGCTCCAATCTTAAAATAAGTGCATAGACGCCGTCCATAACGTCCAGCCACACTTTAAGCCCTGGTTGCTAATGTAGCCATAGTGAATCCCTCTTAAATCTTCATGTCTGCTTTTTCCTCCTAAGTCTTTCTCACTTACAAACATTGACACCTTCATTCATTCTGCATAGGAAGAACGTCCCTAATTTTTGAAAGCATCTAAAACACGTCTTGGAAAGCCTGTATTTGATATCATGTTTTCCTAGTCCTGATTTTGAAGGTCTGTATCAAGAAATTTTGTGTGCATATATATATATATATATATACGATTACACATACACATATATTTTATATACATATCTAGATATACATGTATATGCAGTAGTTGATCCTGAGTTGGAGTTGGGCAAAGAATGTTGAACCAGGCTAGATTTCGTTCTTATGTCCACTGTTGTCCAGCTTGTACAATAATCGTGACTCAGTCAATGACTTCTTATTCAGATTTGGTAGTGTGGCCGTATTTTATGCGGCTGGTAGGTTTTTAACAAGATTTCCATTATTTCCAGTGCAGGATGTTCTCAGGCTAACACAAGTATATGATTTTTAATATTCATGTCTTTACATTAATTATATGATATATGTTATATGCTGTTTTGCATATATTTCTAATATGTGAACAGGTATCATATAAATGTATATACTTCATGATTTTGCGTGTCTGTTGTGTGTGTGTGTGTGTGCGTGCGTGTGTAAGTTCCTTTACGCTATTGATCAGTTTTTTGACTGCAGCTAAATATCCTCCTCTCAGTAGAGAGGAGGAATCAACAAGGAGCTGAAAAAGAAAATGATAAAAATCTTAGTATGGAGTGTGATGTTGTATGGATCAGAGACATGGACTATGCGAATGGAAGACATCAAGAGAAATGAAGCATTTGAAATGTGGTTATGGAGAAGGATAGAAAAAATCAGCTGGAGGGATCATATCGGCAATGAGGAGGTATTGAGAAGAGTCTGAGAAAAGAGAGCGATGATACACACAATTAGAGAAAGACAAAGAAGATGGATCGGGCACCCACTCAGAGTAGACTCGCTGCTACGAACAGTCATAGAGGGGAAAATGGAGGGAAAAGAACAAGAGGTAGACCAAGACAAAGACTGTTGGACTGTATGATAAAAGACGGTTATCAGAAGCTGAAAAGGCGCAGAACAGAGAAGAATGGAGACGTCAAACATTCGAACCTGCCTGAGGGCAGAGAACGAAAAGAAGAAACTAAATTTATGTGCCTTCTGATAAAATCTTTTCCTTAAATTTAATATAATGTTTTCTGCTCAATTTGTGTGTTCATTTCATTTGACAAATTTAGTGATTTGTTGATAGCCATAGTTCTCTTGTTTTATGAGAACGTCATTGCTAGAATCATTTCATAAGAACATCACTCTTTTGTTTAATCAAGCGCTTTAGCAATGAAATAGCATCGGTTACAGCTACTAATGGGGTTGTACATAGTGCCAACCAGGAGTTGCTGGTTTTATAATTATGCTTTAAGGTGATGGTTGAAGTATTGAAGACGAGAACAGTAATTACAAATGAACTGCTCAGCGTAAACTGAAGAATTAAACATGGTAAAGTTCGTCATGACATGAGCTGGTGTATAATTCTGATGTGTAATTGTGTATGTTGCACTTGTATAAGTACTTCAAAGGATCATGCAAATAACACTAAGTAAAACAGACTGGGCATTAAGAAGTTCAAAAAAGTTCTTTTAATATATATTTAATCGACAAAGCAACTATGCCATTGAGGACAGCCAGATAGGCTACCACAATGCAGTAGAGGATGAGAACTGCCAGGTGTTCAAAGATTAGGGTCAACCCGAATACCGGTACTCTAAAAAAGACATAAATTCAAATCGTTTGTTATTTGGATTTCGATGAGTCGGGGCAACACCCGATTGGTTTAACTTTAGCCCCCTCTAGTCTTTCTTAGAGTCTGTAGAGCAGAAGCTATAGGGCTCTAACCCTAGCTATAGCTCCACGCGGATCATGGTCTGACCCCGCTCCCGTTATTCTCATACTGCAGGGCTGTTTTTAAGGATTTTGTAGTGTGCACACAACCCATGGCTTTTTTAACGTGCAGTTCTACACAAAATGTGCAGTTCTAAATGGATTCGTGCAGTTGTAGAAGCACTTCCGTCACGTTCCGTGCAGTTAAAACTAGTTTAAAATAGGTCATTTTCCTCAGATTGGGAGTAATTTACCATGGGGGACGAGAAAGGAGAGAAGAGGATGTGCAGTTCTAAAAATTCCTTAAAAACAGCCTTGCCACAACCCCTTCCCATCCTCCATGGTAAATTACTTTCAATTGGATGACAATGACCTTTTTTGCTAGTTTTAACTGCACAGATCTTGTGACAGAAGTGCTTCTACAGCTGCACAAATCCATTTAGAACTGCACATTTTGCGTGCAACTGCAAGTTAAAAAAGCCCGGTCCATCTCTTTTAACTCGCGTGCAGCGAGTACGAGTAGGCTAGGTCATTTGGATCTCTGAAGTTCTGAACGTCTAATAATGTAGGCTAAAAACTAAAAAGGTAAAATCTGTTGGGCTCTTATTGCGGTAGTTAGGCCTACAGCCGGCTACAGCAGTTTGATAAGGTCAGAATTGCACGACTTGTATTGACAACGGTAGTTACGTACAGCAGTTTGATAAGATTAGAATTGCATGACTTCTTGTATTGACAATTAAAGTCCCTTAACTGTTACACAGTTTTTGACGTTACAACAAAGACATGGAGACCTGATTTTGACATCCAGATAAGCGCAGTCTTAATTAGTGGCGTGTCTGCGTCGTAAAATTCGAGATCAAAGGCGGTTTCTGCGTGCATATTGAGGGCGGCGACCGCTAACTGAACTGAAGGGTACCAGCGTTGCCGCTTTACAAAAATAAGAACAAACAAGTTGGGGCGGAAAAAATCCCAAGAAAACTCACGTTCAGCAAGTCTTTGGAAAATGTCCAGAATTCGTCTGAAAAATCTGATGACTTTTTAAGTCATCCGACACAAATCTGTCTAAAATGTCCGCAATTTCCCGTCCGAAATTTCTGATGATTTTTTTAGTCATCCGACACAAATCTTCATAAAAATGTCAAAAATTTCCCAAAAATGTCAAGAAATTACTCTTTTTGGGGTCGAAAAAAAACCAAGCAAAAAATCCAAGTTCGGATCGAAAAACCCAAGATCCTGTCAAAAAACTCAAGGAGTGGCAACGCTGAAGGGTAGGCCTACTTCAAGGTGTGTCTTCTCAATATACGTCGATACTTCGAGGCCGTGCGCTGCAGCGGATGCTTTCCATAAAACTGTCGGGACGTGCTCCGAGCACCTCCATGCTATACAATTAGGCCGTACGAAATGAGTCGACCAGCGGAGAGACATCCAGATAGATTTCTCTTAGGTCGTCTCCTCTGCTTCCTCTCCATGCTCCTCCTCGCCTTGCTTCCCGACAGCTGCTCGCGTTGCCGTCTGTCACCTGCTCTACGGTGCTGCGGTAGGGGTTATCATTGGGTCGACCACGGAAGGCGCTGCCACTGCTACTGGACGGAATGGGTTCTCTGGAATTCAAATAATAATTTATATAGCACTTCATTTAAGGAAGATACAATATTATGATATCTTGTAGGCCTACATAACTCACTACATTGTACTGCTAATGTCTGTTTTAAACACGGCTTTTGGATCACTAAAACAATGATTGATAGACTGACTAACTAAATGAATGAATGATTGAATGAATGATTGGATATGAATATTAGAACAATTAGGTGCCCTGTTCACTGTGTATCCCCTCAAGCTGCTTGATGATGATGATGATGATGATGATGATGATGATGATGATGATGATGATGATGATGATGATGATGATGATGATGATGATGATGATGATGATGATGATGATGATGATGATGATGATGATGATGATGATGATGATGATGATGATGATGATGATGATGATGACGATGATGACGATGATGATGATGATGATGATGACAACGATAATTCTGAAAATTCTATTCAGTTTACGGATTTATAAAACGCCTCTCACCATACATTCTAATCAGAGGCGCTCCCAGCGCGAAGAACCTCTAGGAAAAGAAAGTCTTAAGAAACAGTAGGATGGACTACCTATAGATAGGATCTGAGAATGAACTACTGAAGATAATGAAGGTTAGCTTACTCTTCGAACTGCTTGCGGTATCCTCTCTTGCCGAA
>OX457050.1:26663194-26673194 GCA_949752735.1 Lumbricus terrestris
AACTGATTTAGTTAATAAATCATTGTTTTCCTGCATGACAAAATGTTTGTAATATAAGACAGTTTATTATACAATGGAATACAAACTACATATATAGAAACTAACAAGTTTGGTAATAGTCTATACACATTACACAATGATATCATGTCAAATCACTTTACTGAATTTAAGGTTTTTGTGGAGGAGAAGGTTAATTTCTTTAATGTCTCTTTTTGAAAGTTGGGAATTTCTTTACGTTGATATTCGACCATTTGCAATAAAAACTGTTTTTGTGTTTCATCATTGGTAACACTAGTTGAGAAGTCTTGGATTAGTTTCACAGCCCGTTACGCCAGATCATTCACCACTTTGACATGCCGCACATATGTATCAGCTTCTTAGTATTTGGGATCCTTATGAAATTCACTAACAGGTTTTCCTGGCCAGTTGGCGCCAATTCCCATGCTGTGAAACAAGAACCAGGATTTGGGTCCAATAAGGGATGATAGTTTTGTACTGTGGCTCAGCATAGGAAACGTTGGATGGCCCCTTTCAGACTGTCTGGGTCTAGGAATTTGGAGCAGTATTCGAGCAATCTGCTGTCTTTCTGAAGTGGAAAGCCTGTTTGAAAAGAGAGAGAATACAGCACATTCTTCTGTTAAGTACCAGAAGTGCCTTTCCAAGGCTTTCATGGCTGCATTGGCAACTTGTGGATCATGCTTGCAATACTTGTTCAAGTCATGCCATAGCTTGAGATCATTATAAACTGCATCGGCCCCAATGGATGAAGAGAGCCAGTTTTCAACGTAGAATAGCGCATTAAATTTACATAGTGCTTCCAATTTGCTGATCATGTCCTTGTCATATCCCGCTTGAGCACTGAAAGCCAACATCTTTGCAGGATACAAAATGGATGGCATCCATCGAGCATGACGCGCTGCTCCTGGCTTCAGCCAGTGTTTTCATCTTTCAGGTGTCTCACCCAGAAGTATCAACATTAATTCAGCACATTCCCGATAGTCAGGGCGAGGTAGCAAGTTCTATTTATTTGAAGAAGAAAGTATTCTCTTCAGTGACTGTATAGGATTTCCTAGTGCGTTTCAAAGACCTGTCTTTGATTTCCAGGGTTTTAAAACCAGCTTTTGTGTTAATTGTTGGCCAAATAGAATCTCTTAATTGTATGAAATTGGTGTTGTCAGGGCCTGATATTGCACCAAAACAAGTCTTTGTGAACTGAACTCAAGTTTCTTTCAAATATGTGATGCCAACAAGCCACCTATAAGCCACGCTTCAGGCACTTCTCTATCATCCTTTCTAAGTAATGGGCGGTTTGGTATGGATGAAATTGGAGGAACTACTTCCTGAGGTGGTTCTTTTTTCATATATTTACTACTTGCCACCATGGGTACGGCCTCTAAAAGGTAAAGCAAAAAAATTTCAATTTGCTACCATGTTGTCGATGTCCATTTTGAACATAAAACTACTTTTTAGGTGGGCGGGGGTCAAAACATGGCCTACAGACCTGAAAATTTGTAGGCAATTATGTTTAAGTAATAGTAACAATATGGCAGGGGTGCACAATGAACATTCAAAAAATTTTTTTTTGGCAATGGCCTAACATACATACATACATACATACATACATACATACATACATACATACATACATACATACATACATACATACATACATACATAAATACATACATACATACATACAGACAGACAGACAGAAAGACAGACAGACAGAAAGACAGACATGCATACATACATACATACATACATACATACATACATACATACATACATACATACACACATACATACATACATACATACATACATACATACATACATACACACATACATACATACATACATACATACATACATACATACATACATACATACATACACACATACATACATACATACATACATACATACATACATACATACATACATACATACATACATACATACATACATACATACATACATACATACATACATACATACATACATACATACATACATACATACATACATACATACATACATACATACATACATACATACATACATACATACCTTAGTGGAGCAGTCCTGTCCGCCGTATCCCTCTGTGCAGTCGCATCTATACGTCTCTGGTTCATCTCCCTCTCGGCAGGTGCCTCCGTTCTTACAGAGGTCGTCATGGCTGCACATCAGTTCGTACTTCGTCTGACAGTTATGTCCACCGTAACCTGGACAACGGACAGACAGCAGCGACAGGCAGTCTAGGCAGTCCAGGTGGTGAAGGATCTCACTCGATCAATTCAGTGAAAAAAATGAACAGGGTCGAGGCCATATTACACTGGTCGCACTCCGCCAGTGCCAGTCCCAAGCCTGGATAAAGGAGGAGGGCGTCGTTAATGGTCTTTGTTACCACACAATGACGTTAAACTGCAACTATATACTACTATATAAAATCAGAGTATATATATAGGTTGCATTTACATTTTAGATTTACTCGACATGCATGAGCGCCTACACATAGGGACAAGATGGGGCATTTGCCCCTCCTTTGGAAATTGACACCAAGGCTATTTTTACCGGTGATTTTGTTTTTTAAGCAAATTTCGTCGCATTAAAATCATTATCTGTGCAAACGATATTTAAAGTGAAATTTACATTTGGAAACTCCCATGAAACAGTTATTCATTTCCTGCTTAGGTTTTGAAGCTCTTGCTAAGATTGAATTATGGCCATCGTGTTTTGCCCCCTCTTGCAAAGATGTTTGCGATCGAACAAGCCGTCATGTTGGATTCAAGTTGAGTGTCTATTATGTTCTATTATGGGCCAATGTGGGGCGCGGCGGTGTAGTAGTGGGTTCAGTGCCTTGGAGCCGGAGGGTTCGAGGTAAGAATCAACCTCAAGCCGACATGTATATGGACCTTGAGCAAGCCCTTCGCTGAGCTCGCTCGCAATTGCTCTTGCGCTTCGGCGTGAAGCTCCGATACAGTGTCCGCGCTGTTACAGAAGTCAGGAGCGACTCTGAGTAGTAACTTGAAGGGGCGCTGAAGCAAATGCGAGAAATAAATAAATAATATTGCTGCCATCTATTTTTAGGCCAGTTAAGGATTCAATTTAATTATACTTTACATATTTATACAGGTCCAGTGGCGTAGACAAGGGGGGTTTCGTGGGTTGAAACCCCTTCATTGGCCTAGGAAAAAGTTTTTTAAAGGTTATTTATCCAGTTAAATAAGAAAAAAACCAATTGCTTGTAGTAACAATTGTTTTTTTTTACTTTATTCTCTTTGCTACCTTATTCCCTTTTTATTTACTGTAATACTGTTGGGTTGGTGTCAGAAAGGGCATCCGGCCAGGCCATAAAACCCACAACCCCCCCCATCATAAATTCCTGACTACGCCACTGTACAGGTTCACTCGTTACCTGGAATGCAGTAACACAAGTATCCGGAAGGCTGGCCGACACAGATTCCATGATGGCATGGGTTCGGCTGACACACGTCATCCAAACCGTTGCCATAGTCACAGTCTGTATCTAAGCGACCATCTGGACAGCGACACACGTATGTTCCGTTGTCAGTGGCAACGCACTGGCTGACATCGGAGCACTCAGGTAGACATCTTAGAGTCGCAGGTGCGGCGGTCGCAAACGCTTCCGCTGCTGCTACAGATCAAAGCAACGGTGGAGAAAAATGCAGGTCACAGAAAATTACACAATTCACAATCAAATAAGTCTATGCACACATAACGTACACACATGCACACATGCACATACATGTACGTACATACGTACACATATTAGCCTACAGTATGTAGACATACACGGATGCAAACATTCTCATGTATGATCACACATTCATACACAATTATAGCATGCGTATATTCACTGTAAATGCATGCCTACATAAAGGCGAACGTACGTACGCTTACACGCAAAAATACATGTACATACGCAACGAAACAGGAAATGTCGCAGAGGATACCCGAATTTGAAATTCGTCCAAAGACCAAGTGGATAGTTCAAGCCAGTGTCGTAGCCAGGAATTTATGGTTGGGAGGTTTGGGGGTTTATGGCCTGGCCGGATGCCCTTCCTGACTCTAACCCAACAGTATTACATGCAGTAAATAAAAAGGGAATAAAGTAATAAAGGGAATAAAGTAAGAAAAACAATTGCTACTACAAGCAATTTTTTTGCTTTTTCTTATTTAAGTGGATAAAATAATAACCTTTAAAAAACTTTTTCCTACACCAATGGGGGGTTTGACCCCCGAAACCCCTCAGGCATGCGTTTGAATGTTTGCATCCCTCTGGCTTCGTCACTGGTTCAAGCAATTTATCCCAGCGTTCAATGCAAAACTGAAACCTCTCCTTTTCAAGAGTTTATTCCCCAACTCATCTGATCATCCAGCGTCCATCTTTCTCAACCTAAAGAGACCCAGCTTTACAGCTAATCTACGATGCCCAATAACAGTTAGGCTAATACCACTGTCTTGCAAAGTTTTTTGACAACCTATGACTGAACGCAGCGCACTGTGGTGGTCTTCGTCTTTTCTAGTGGCGATTACAATGGACATTACTTGTTAGTACAGTAGGCTAATTGTAGCGCGAATTTTTGCATGGTATTTTAATACTATTAGTAGGAATTACTATTAGTAGGAATGCCTCAAATTGTCATATTATCTCATTGGCGGAAATTTCTGACGAAATGGCTACGTACGGAGTTGGTAGCCTATCAAATTTAATTTGACACCAACTCCGTACATACCCATTTCGTCAGAAATTTCCGATAATATGACAATTACATACATGCATCAGTGGCGTAGCCAGGAATTTTGATGGGGGGGGTTTATGGCCGGAAACCATGTTTTTTGCTAGTTTTTCTTACTTAAATGGAAAAATAGCCTTAAAAAAACCTTTTCCCCCGGAGCCAATGGGGAGGGGGGGGGGGCTTAACCCCCGAAGCCCCCCTTGCCTACGCCACTGACATGCATTGCATACTTTCATTCACGCATGCGTATGTAATATACATGTAAGTTCATGTGTGTGAATATACATTATAAGTATCCGTGAAGCTGTATGCTATCTGCCGCAGCTGCCTAATGCTAACGACAGCAGCTGCAGGTGTTATTGAACGCGTTCGTTTGCACTTGTTAACCGAGGAAGACCAACGAAGTGAGAATCGATTTCTATCAGATTGTCCTTGTGTAGATTAATCTGTCGCCAATTTCCCTTGCCGTATGATGCCTAGAGACAACATCGATCGCTGTTCAAAGTGCGAGTAGGGGGCCGTCCATAAACGATGTTTCGCAACAATAGGGGAATGGAGGGGTCACGCACTTGTCACGATGTGTGACAGTCCCATGGATACTAGATATCATACATGTATGTCTTTTGTCTTGACGAGTGACTAGGGGAGGGGTGTCAGAAATCGTCCAAAATTGCTTATTGGGAGAGAAGAATTTTCACTGAACTATAGCTTCCTTGGCCAATTGTTTGGCCAATTGTCAATTGTTAGGCCAATTGCTAGGCCAATTGTTAGGCCAATTGTTAGGCCAATTGCTAGGACAATTGTTAGGCCAATTGCTAGGACAATTGTTAGGCCAATTGTTACGACAATAATATTTGTTAGACCAATTGTCAGGCCTGTGAGTGATGATGGTGATGATGGTTCTGCTGCTGCTGATGGTGATGATGATGACGATGACGATGACGATGATGATGATGATGATGATAATATTGTTACATGTTGTCATTGATATAACAATTTTTTTCTTTTCAGATTTTGCCTTTTGCTCTCTGGTTATGTTTTCATGTGCGTGAAGCAAAATAGTAATCATAGTGATAAAATAGTAGCAATGATAAACATAGGCCCAATAATAATAAGTTAATAACAATAGTAATAACAATAGTAGTAACAATGATAGTGCAAATGTTATCATTAGGCATATTACTATTCTCACCATCACTATTAAAATAATGACAACAACAGTGAAACTACATTTTTCTACGGCATCCAGCACTTGAGCTCAATCGATATTCACAGCAGCACTTGTGTTAACAGCCAACACGTCGTCAATGCCGAATATCTCTGCATTTTTTATATCATGAAGGATTACATGTTGCACAGGTAATAAAAAATAATGATATTAGTGATGTTTGAATGGTTACCTGCGAGGGTGATTGATGCGGGTTGCGAACACGGGCACTCTGCTGCTGCAACCCTCTCTTCCTCTACCCCGTCCTCCTCCTTATCGCTGCTCGTTTCGTTGTTAGACTCACACTTGCAAGACGACGATGACGACGATAGCGATGATGATATCGACAACGACAACGATGATGACGTTTGTTCTGTTTCAACTGTGTCGTCATAAGGCGATGATGATGATGACGACACATTTCGAAAGATGATTCCGAGTAGACCGGGTATGCTGGGTGATGTTGATGCAGCCGGAGAGAAAGGTGAGGAGGAGGAGGAGGAGGAGGAAGAGGAGGAGGAAGAAGAGGAGGAGGAGGAGGAAGAAGAGGAGGAGGAGGAGGAGGAGGAAGAGGAGGAGGAGGAAGACGATGAAGATGATGAAGATGATGAAGATGATGATGGAAGACAGTTTTCTCTGTTCAACGATTCGTTACAACATCGGCAGAAGAAAGTCGTCTACAAGAATGAAAAAATCATGACGGTATTATTATATTCATTCATAAATCATAATAATAATATAATAATAGTAATAACAATAATAATATTATTATAATAATAATAATATAGGCTAATAATAGTAGTTTTCTTTTTAATTCAACGCCTGCAAACGCACTGCGCTTTGCATGTAGGCTACAAGCTATGCAGTAATTTTAATTAACATCAAACTGAACAATAATAAAATAATAATATCTTTTCTTTAATTAAACGCCTGAGCAAATCCGCCCAACGGGGGCTCGAACTCACTACCTCTCGCACTGTTGGCCAGCGTGTTAACCACTACTCTACCGGGCCGGGCCCCCCAGACAGCCTGCAATACACGATATATCAGTAGGTCTACGTACATGTTGAGGCATACATGCACATGTATGTATGATTCATGTACGGTATGTATGTATGTATCATTGTGTGCATGTATGCATGTATGTATCATTGTATGCATGTATATTATGCATGCATGTAGATCAATAATGTCGCTGCGGAAGAAAGTTATTAATAGAATTGATTACTTCCGTATCTATTAACCCCGACTATACATCTAACGATGAAGCATCATCCTTGGATGGCTTCAAGCAGCAATTATTATTATTGAACATGACGACTTCCTTCGCATGCAAGGTTTCTACACATCGTAATCGTCTCTGTAACATTCCGAACGTTCTCCGACCATTTTCACACTAGTCGGCGACAGCGTAATCGAAAATTCATTAATTCATTTCGAGAATTTATATAGCGCCTCTACAAGAAACCTACTCAGGGGCACGGCTAAAATAGGATTTGAGCGACTTATAAAAAGGAGGGATTTTGGCATAGACCTATAGGCATAAGTCGCAAGCATGAGTGAAGTTTATCAGGGGCTAGGGGGGGGCTAACTCCCCCTCAAGAAGACCGAAATTCATTTTTTACCGTGTAAATGGTATCTTTCCCCGGACTTAGCCCCCCCCAAGAAGGCTTTAGCCCCTCCAAGAATGGAAACCAAACTCCGCCCATGGTCGCAAGGCTATTGCGAGGCCATTCTAGATAGCGGGACCCACAATAGAAAGGACTCGGCGCTGTCTGATAGAAGCAGGCCTACAGCCCCCCCGTTGCCGCAGAGCGAAAAGCTCGACGGGTTGCAAGGTCGGAGACAGGTCGACAAATAGTTTGCTATGCTATTTATACTGATGCTCGTCTATTTACTAGAGTAGGCTATAGAGAAAATTTATGATATTTTAAAGAGAAAGCTAAAATGACAAACTGTTATGTTTGTCCAATAGTCGTAGGCTAGAGTTATTCGATATATATAATTTATATATATATATAGAGAGAAAAATATATATACACCTGGACACAGTCTGTCATACTTTAAGTAATGTTCTCAACAACAACAACAACAACAACAACAACAATAATAATATAATAATGCTTTCATATGTAATGGCATAACAATTATTGTTCGCTGTTTGTTTGCTTGCTGGCTGATGGTTCACTGTTGTCCTCAATGGCTGCGGTTTGACTGCTGGGTAATCTATCAAAAGAATATAAGTGACTACATAATCAGGGATGAAATAAATCCGTGATTACTTAACAAGTGATTACTTCTAATCAATTAATCAATTAATTGATTAGTTAATCATCTTCTTACGCTGTGCAAGTCTGTCACGCATCTTCCGCGGTTGCTGCAGCTGATTGAACCGTTGCTATGGGAATGAGGTTCGTTGGGTACTGAAGAAGGCGACGTCGTTTGGCAGCTGCTCAGTTTGACCGTGATGTTCAGGCGCCAGCCATTCCAGCAGTCGAAGACACCCGTTGTCTGCGATGCTATTGTCTGTGATGGAATTGTCGAATTCTCCGGACGACCCGCTGGCACAATTCCTAGACGAACGTAATATTTTATGCATGTATAATACATATTTGATCAATCCAGGTCATTTGCCTGCATTGGTCCCTCCCTATGGAATGAACATTCCCCCCCATCAGTTCGCTCTGCCATCCTCTCTGGTAGTCTTTCCTCGTCTTTCTCTCGTCTAAAAAACTTGCTTGTTTTCTCGGGGTTGAACGCACTGGGAGCGCTTCTGAAAGGCTCTTGCTGCGAGAAGCGCCTCCTTAGAAATGGTCAGATACAATACAGATACAATATTCATGCATTTGTCTACGTTTAGAAAGAAGAGATCGCACAGGGTACGGTGCCATGAGCAAAAGCACAGAGGAGAGCAAGGATGGAATGGATTGCCAACATCAGAACCTGGATGGAAATTTCATTCGACGGGTCCGGACAGAGACAGAGGACAGAAAGAGATGGAAGAAGAAACTGGTCTATGAAACTGACCCACCCTCGGAAGGTTGAAGAGAAGACAATCTCGGCAAAAAGTGCAAAACAATTTGAATCATGTTTTGGCGTCCTATACCTTACTCAAAATGTGGGCGAAACTACAATATCGAGGTTGGTTAGGGTCAGATTAGGCTCGTGAGGGTCGGTTAGGGTTGGGATTAGGGTTAGTGTCGTCCTTCGGTCCCCGATACTATAGTTACGTCAAAATATGTTAATCTTTAGTATTCATATATAATTATATATATATATATATATAAATCTGTGCTTGGCCTATCGTATTATTTTCTGGACGTCCAACTATGCTGGACGACTGCACAAAAACGATTAATTAGAACAATAGCTAAGGTATTTCCTACTGTTTCCACTAATCGGTTCGTTGCAAGATTTAAAACGGAACATTTATTGAGTCAATCAAATAAATACCTTACAATCTAGTGAGTTAAATAAGTGTATACATAAGTACAAACACAAGTACAATCTACTATCCTCGGTCTTCAATATATTATCACATCACAATATACTATTATAGTAGCTCTAGTTGAGTGGGCCATGCAATCCTTCAGGCAATTCCATTAGTTATTATTGTCTAAATAGCATTAACGATGGCAAATGTTCACTGTAACTTAATAAGTGTTTTAAAATTTGTTTATTGCATTGAATTGTATTGTAGTGCATTTTATTGCATTGCATTTTATTGCATTGCATTGTATTGCATTGCATTGCACTGCATTGTATTGCATTGTATTGCATTGCTTTGTATCGGTCGCAGTAATATGAGCTTTTCATTTCCGCCTTTTGTATCGTTGAACACGCTCTCCCTCTTAGGCCATCACCGTCTTCCGCTACCATTTCTTCGTTCTTCTCTTCCGACCCATCTTCAACGATTCCTTCTTCTTAGTCCTTTCTATTCGCTCAATTCTCATAAGAAAAGCCTCACAATTTCCTCATCGATCTTCTCCCCTTCTTCTCCCATTCTTCACCTCTTCCATTCTCTGCTGCT
>OX457050.1:26678194-26745694 GCA_949752735.1 Lumbricus terrestris
TCGTCATCGTCGTCGTCGTCGCCATCGTCATCGTCATCATCATCTTCATCATCATGGTCAGCCACATCTTCGTAATCTACAGCGGAAGTATATATAGCCTAGCAGGTGACAGGAGAGAAATACTATATACGGAATTGAAGCAGACTGCGCAAATATCCATTTATAATTATTGTCTCCGCGTTAAGTTGTTTCCGCTTATATAGGTCATATGGATGCATATATTATTATATATGTATATGTGTATGTATATGTATATGTATATGTATATGTATAATACATATATGTATTATGTGTGAATATATAAGAGTACATATGATAAATAATGTATATATATATACATATTATGATTGTATATATGTATATATATATATATATATACATATACATACAATGGAGGGCAACCGTATAGTTGTAATCATAAGCAGTCAGTCATCCGGTTGTAACCACAATATATATAGCAGCAACAATTGGTGGCCGCTGTTTACAGTCCATTATGGCTCTGCATGGCTCTGCATGTCCCTGCATGGCTCTGCAGTGGCAAGAATGTCGTCGGTCACATTCAGTCGCTCACTCACTCACTTACTCACGCTGTAGACTCCATTATTATTATTATTATTATTATTATTATTATTATTATTATTATTATTATTATTATTATTATTATTATTATTATTATTATTACATAAATTTATTACGCGCGCAAGGTCACACCAAAGTATGAATCTGAGGCGCGGATAGTTAGCCGCCAGAGGAAGATGCAGTTAAAGGTCCATGTGCTTGAAAGCCAAAGAGAAATAGTGAGTTTTAAGCCGTTTTTTGAAGGTAGGGAGTGAATTTGAGCAACGAAGAGAGAGTGGAAGAAGATTCCATTCTTTGGGAGCAGAGGCATGGAATGCACGCGAGCCCATAACAGTTCTGCATCGAGGCTCAACTAAAAGACCCATGTTTGATGATCGCAGGCAACGAGGAGGAATATAAGGAGTAAGCACTGTATACTCCTCATCGGATAATTACAGATGTCTCGTGGCATATACAGGACGTCTTCGACAACAATACACACCACCCATGAGGATCAGGATACACTTCCTAAACGATCACTAGAATTATATTTTATTGTGTGTTTGTGTTTGCGTGTGTGTGTGCCATCGACCAGGAAAAGAGACTTGTCCGGTGTGTTCCCCACGGGTGATGAGGCTCTATATGCTGTAGTCTGGTGCGGTGACAATTGGAAGTTGAGAGGGAAGAAGTAGGAACTGTGGAATTGGGGAGGAGAGGGTTTCTCATAAACGGTGACGGCTTCTCATAGCTCCGCCCCAACGATCTTACACACACACACATATATATATATATATATATTAGGATGATCCACGTCGAAATTTGGGGGATTTTTTTAATTTTTGGCTCTCATAGTAGATGCTTTCGTTCCTTTGGTCTTATTCAACACTGCAGCAAAATTTTACTATGATCTATTAACGTTCATTGGATGCTCAATGCCCCTGAAATATTACATGGGGCATACACGACAAAAGCAACGCACCTGCCATTGACGAGACCTGGAATACAGAAATCCTTATTAGATTAAGCTA
The DNA here is from genome assembly GCA_949752735.1 of Lumbricus terrestris. Taxonomy (NCBI): domain Eukaryota; kingdom Metazoa; phylum Annelida; class Clitellata; order Crassiclitellata; family Lumbricidae; genus Lumbricus; species Lumbricus terrestris. The sequence continues at coordinate 26,679,781 of OX457050.1, forward strand.
CAATCTGAAGAATTACCTGCATAGTCAAAGACCACACATAGCAATCAAGTCTTATTTTGTTGTTTATTATAAAGCAACCTGCTAAATTTGTACATATAGGCCTACACTGTGTCCGGATAAAAAGTAGCCCCCAAAGAAAAGTGTAATAACTCGGTCAAAACTCTTAGGATTTGTCTGAAATTTTAAACACAGCAACAGTGACCATATATACACGAGATCCTAAAGCCGATTAGAAATATTCGTGAGTTTGTCAAATTTATGAGCGTTTAAAATTCAGCACCAACAAATTGAACTTTCCAACATGGAAACCCTGAAAAGAAGTGAAATTCAGCTATATCCGGTGTTCAAAATGTCCTTCTTGTTCACGAACACACGACCGTAGACGTAGTAGTTGTCCAGGGATATAGTCGGCTTCATAACCCGTAGCTGTGGCCGCCCAGCAGTCCAGACCCCAATCCGGAGTACCAGGTGCATTTACTGGAGGGGCGCGTTTTTCGTTCACGCGTATTCATGACATCGATAACCGTAGGGCGTAGGGCGCGTCTGATTGAAGAGTGGCGGATGTTTGACCAAGTGATCATCGACCGGACCATCAAACAGTAGCGTCTACGTCTACGGTCGTGTGTTCGTGAACAAGAAGGGCATTTTGAACACCGGATATAGCTGAATTTCACTTCTTTTCAGGGTTTCCATGTTGGAAAGTTCAATTTGTTGATGCTGCATTTTAAACGATCATAAATTTGACAAAGTCACGAATATTTCTAATCGGCTTTAGGATCTCGTGTATATATGGTCACTGTTGCTCTGTTTAAAATTTCAGACAAATCCTAAAAGTTTTGATCGAGTTATTACACTTTTCTTTGGGGGCTACTTTTTATCCGGACACAGTGTATATTCTGAGCTGTGACATCATTGTCATAACGCAGAAATATGTTTCCATGTTTATATGAAAAGTACAACTGCATATTTCTTTTTGCTGTCTGTGCATTGTTCTAGGCAGAGAAAGATAACTAAATGCATTTTATACACCATTCTTAAATTAAAGTTTTTGAAATTTTCATTAAATAATTTTTTTGTGAAAATGCCATTTTTCTTAGTTTAAATGTAAGAATCCTTTTTCACTACTGCAACAAGTTGAAAGTAGAACTTTAGTTAATTGGAAATCCAGAAGTTACCCTTCATATATTGAGGTATTGCCTATAAAAAGCCACACTACAGACCTTGCTACTTTTTCATCATTGCAGTTTTTGAAGAAGGCTTTGTAAAAGAGCTTGAAAATCAAGTCAACCTGAATTGTAATAAGGCAAGAATAAAGCAGCCCAGCCTTGCAGCCGAAGGGTTGCAGGTTCGAATCCACCTCGAGTCGCCACGTTGAAACCTTGGGCAAGTCCTTCACAAGTTATTATCCAAAAAACTTAAGGGGTCCCACCCACTAGGTATACTTTTCATAGAGGTTTCTAAGTGAAATTTCTGTTTCATTTTGTGTATCTTTCAACATCATTGGTTCCTTAGTGTGAGGAGATTTGCATTAAGAAACAGTAGTTAAAAATAGGCATCAAGTTTCCAGGGAGGGGCAAGTATTCTCCATCTTACCGACATGTGCTGGCGTCCAGGACTCCGTGGACGCCAACACGTATAGGCATAATGCCTACCATATGCATAATCCGAATTCAGCGAAACGAGTTGCTTCGCTAATTGAAATTTTATTAATGCCTTAAATAACTTCGCCACTGTTCCCACGCTGACAGAGCCAGTCCCAGGTCTGAACGAAGGAGGAGGGCGATGCCAATGATTTTTGTTTATCACACAGTGTCGTTAAATAATACTGTGATCAGTAAATAATTTCAGGCATAACGGACATTTGATGGTTTTTCTCCGGTATGGGTTCTCATGTGACAATTTCGGTTGCCACTTTGGGCAAATGTTTTCTGACATAACTGACAGTTGAATGGTCTTTCTCCAGAATGAATTCCCATGTGACAATTCAATCTCCCCCTTTCGGTAAATGATTTCTGACAGAGCAGGCATATGTATGGTCTTTCTCCAAAATGAGTTCTCATATGATAATTCAATTGACTGCGTACGGCAAATGATTTCTGACACCACTGGCATATGTATGGTTTTTCTCCAGTATGTGATCTTACATGGCGATTCAGGTGCCCACTCTCGGCAAATTCTTTCTGACATAGTTGGCATTTGTAAGGTTTTTCGCCAGTATGAGTTCTCATGTGACGACTCAGGCTACTACTTTCGGCAAACAATTTCTGACATTGCTGGCATTTGTATGATTTTACTCCAGTATGAATTCTCATGTGACAATTCATGTTGCGGTTGTCGGCAAATGCTTTGTGACAAAGTCCGCAAATGTACGGCTTTTCTCCAGTATGGGTTCTCATGTGAATCTTCAACGTCCTGCCATCAACAAATGATTTTCGACAATTCTGGCATATGTAGGGTTTTTCTCCAGTATGCGTTTTCATGTGACAATACAGAGTACTTTTTCGGCAAATACTTTCTGACATAGCTGGCATTTGTGTGGTTTTTCTCCAGTATGAGTTCTATTGTGGCTACTCATGTGACTACTTTCGGCAAATGCTTTCTGACATAGTTGACATTTGTGTGGTTTTTCGCCAGTATGAGTTCTTACGTGACGACCCAGGCTACTGCTTTCGGCAAACAATTTCTGACATTGCTGGCATTTGTATGGTTTTTCTCCAGTGTGACTTCTCATGTGACTATACAAGCGACTACGTTTGATGAACACTTTGTGACATAACTGACACTTATAAGGTTTGTCTCCAGTATGGGTTTTCATGTGACAATTCAGAGTAGTTTTTTCGGCAAATACTTTCTGACATAATTGACATTTGTGTGGTTTTTCGCCAGTATGAGTTCTCACGTGACGACTCAGGCTACTACTTTCGGCAAACAATTTCTGACATTGCTGGCATTTGTGTGGTTTTTCGCCAGTATGAGTTCTCACGTGACGACTCAGGCTACTACTTTCGGCAAACAATTTCTGACATTGCTGGCATTTGTATGGTTTTTCTCCAGTATGAATTCTCATGTGACTATTCAAGCGACTACGTTTGATGAACACTTTCTGACATAGCTGACACTTATAAGGTTCGTCTACAGCATGGGCTTTCGTGCGACGATTCAATTGACTATTTTTGGTATATGCTTTCTGACATAGCTCGCATTTGTAAGGTTTTTCTCCAGTGTGCATGTTCATATGATTCTTCACAGCACTGCCTTGAAGATATGATTTCAGACATAAAGTGCATTTGAAGAGTTTTCTCCCGTTTGGGTTCTAACGATTTAATTTATTTTACTGCAATTGGCAAACGCTGTCTATATAAATAGCAGCTCTTGTTGAATGACTGTTCAGTAAAAATTGGTTATGAAAAGAGGGATGCAGTGTAAAGGCTAGCAGATTTGTGTTTTTACGGATTCATATTTCGTAGCCTGTTCAGTTGTGTAACTCACGGAATTATTTCTATCCGGTTATGGCACTTATTCTGCTCTGGAACTGTAAAGGAACAAATACGCCATGCAATATCTTTGCAGAATACTTAAATAATTGAGACACATTAACTTGCACCTAACCAGGTGGTTCCATGTCCGCATTAAGGTAGGTGCTAAAGGTGCTGCAGCACCCGGGTCCGCAGATTTTAGGGGCCCGCATTTTCGGAAATGATGAAGTTTCTTAGCAAGAATTCTACAACATTAAGCCTAATAAATACGAAGTCATCGTCGACGAAATTTTGGTCACGTTCTCCCACACATCAGATTTGGTACTTGTGGGTTTGACGACCCCACTGAAATATAAATTCGATGAAAGAACTAACGTTGTAGCGTTGTTATCTTTAATAAATCCAACTTCTAGTTTGTCCAGAAGACCAGAACTCTTTTTATCGATCCAGCTTCTGCTTAGACCAATGACTAAAGTGTGGAAAAATAAGTGCCTGGACGCCCCTTACCTCTCTAAAAGAAGTGCCTGGACGCCCATTACCTTTCCAGTCTCTGCTAGCCAATAAGTGACTGGACGGCGTTCAGATTCTAAAACAAGTGCATGGACGCCGTCCATGACCGTCCAGGCACACTTTAAGCCCTGGCTTAGACAAGAATTTGTTCGATAAATCCCGTTTCTATTTTGTCACTAAATGTTTTTCATCAATTTCTCATTGAAAATTATTCATAAATCCAGCTTCAATTTAAGCAGAATGACTGCACTAACCCTAAAACTAACCCTAACCGACCCTCACGACGCCTAACCTGAGCCCTAACCTACCCTCACAAAAAAACTCGCTTCTATTTTGTAAGGAAATATTTTTCATCGAATTTATATTTATGTGGGGTCGTCAAACCCACAAGTACCTCAGATTTATTAGCTCGAACTAACTGTTATGAACTGGTTGAAATTGCAGGAACTTATTAATATTGTAATATTAAATAATTATAAGCTTTCTCTGGGACTATGACCTCTCAACAGTGATGTCATAAAGAAGGCCATAGGGACGCGGGGCAATCCATTAATTTTACACAGGCATATATTATGTCCAGTAATATCGAATTCGTAAATATGGGCCCGCACATGGGGCTGAAGGGACACTTGCCCCTGAAAAATTGAAACCTATCTTTAACTACTAGCCTACATGTATATAGTACCCTACTTGTATGTTTCTTTGCACTTAAGAGTTAATAATAGGCCTAAAAGTGATCAGGGCTGGACAGGCCCGCCGACAGAAATTCCGGGCCCCTGGGCTGAGCACTCACGGGCCCCTAAACTATCTTCATACTTTTTCACCAAAAATTTCAATAAAAACAAATAGAAATAACAAAGGGGTGGATAGGCTACGAATGAATGATAATGCAAGCCTATTCGCTTTTTCCTTTCGTTTTTGTGCTCCATATTTGTGTTTATATTCCATCGTTACGAAATAAATTCTTCATTTATTGATTTGTTTATAGGCCTACCTATGATTGAAATCGGACAATGCATAATTTAGCAGAAGAGCATTCTGAGACGGAAGTGGACGTGCTACTTGGCAAAAAATCTGATAACTTAAGCTAATGGACAGTTGCTTGAAACTTGAGCAGTTGTCGTAATGTGACAGTAATATAAGGCTATAATATGTAAAACTCAATAAATCATAAACTTTGCATAGACTAAGTCACATTATAACATATAAATCTAAGTGATTATAGCCTGGGCCCTCATGCAGTCTGCAATCGACATATGAAAATTTTAAATTCATGGTAGCCCGGGCCCCTCCAGGCCCCTAAAAGTCGCAGGGCCCCTGGGCATTTGCCCCCCTTGCCCCCCCTCTCGGCGGGCCTGGGGCTGGAAGTAAGCCGGGTCTGTCCGAATGTGAGGCCAGGCATTCAATTTTGGCACTTGAATTAGGCCTAATATTGATATCTAGCACTCTTTGGACCCAAAGGGTCCCGGCAATTTTTTCAAACCACTTTCATCCATGCTAGTGATGCACAAAGTGAAGCTGAGAAATTCAAATTTACGTGTAGAACCCGTAAAGTTAGTTCATACACATCAGTAAACATGGTATAATTATGGGTCGGATGGACCTATGACTGACAGAAGGAGCTCGGAAGGTTATCACAGCACCCGGCGGCCGGGCTAACGCCGTCTGAATCGCATTTCGAAGGTCACGGCTGGGCCCGTTCTAACCTTAATGCGGGCCTGCACCTAACTCTTGTTTCTAGCCCATTAATTAATTATATTCATACTGTAATCGAGGAATTATCAGTTTTATTTCACATGTAATAAAAAAATTCGAGCTCTGTCCTGCTCGTGTCGACTCAAAACCGTAGAACTAAAGGTGCATGGGGTGGGGGGGAGATTCGACACATTTGGCTCAAATAAGAATAGGCCCGAATGTTAAAATGTTGATACATGCATTGGAACAAACTGCTTCTTTATCGAAAGATAACTTAACTTGTCAATTAACTTTAAATAAACTGTTCAAATTTTACCTAAAACATAACAGCATCGCTAAAATGATGATGTAATCGCTTAATGTGCTCAACACATAATTATAATAATTATGCTAATCCGGAGATTTTATTCCGCATGAGAGATAAGTAAGTAAGTAAGTAAGTAAGTAAGTAATCAAGCAAGTAAGTAAGTACGACGAAAAACGTCCTTCACCTAAAGACAAGTAGGCCAAGCGTGCAATAAGGTGGGAGAAAACATCAGAACCGGAAAGTATAAATGATGTTGGTATGAAATCCATTTGGGATTATTCAGGGGCATGTTTTTTGAGAATATTGCAGACTTCAAAGTAAATGACAGATGGCAAGTCAGAGAAGCTAGATCCAGATAAATCAGAGTCGAGCAGCTGCCAGCAGGTCATTCCAGCAGTAGCCTAGGCCTACATCTAGCAATTTTACATTTTACGTTTTAAATTGTTAATCTTGTTGACAAAATGCAGCAAAGCTAGAACACAGAATTTGATTCTCAGAGTCTGAGCGTTGGTAGCCTAGTCGACAATATACTTCGAGTGCAGAAGACATTGGGAGATGCCATCGATCCCGTGGATTATCAGTGCTTTCGAGTTGGCTATGATACAACGAAGTCCTTGATTCATTTATTAGTTTGTTCAGTGTTGTTGAAAGTATTGGGCAAATGCACTTAAGTAAAAGTAAAATGGGTTTTAATTACTTAAGTAAAAGTAAAAGTACCGGTACTCAGCACAAATTTTACTTAAGTAAAAGTAAAAAGTATTCTTCCAAAATAATACTTTTAAAGTAAAAGTAAAAGTAACGAGTCTTTCTATTACTCAATGCATTATTAACCTTCAAAAATATTAAATTCTCGAAATGGTTATCGTTGAGTCTAGCACGCATGCTTCTGATTCATTGTTACCAAAATGCATAGCTGAATTCATCATTGTCATCGTCGTCGTCATATTCCTAATCATCATCATCGTCATCGTCGTCATCGTCATAGGCCTATTCCTAATCATCCTCATCGTCATCGTCATATTCCTAATCATCCTCATCGTCATCGTCATATTCCTAATCATCATCATCGTCATCGTCATCGTCGTCGTCGTCGTCATCGTCATACTCCTAATCATCGTCATCGTCATATTCCTAATCTACGTCATCGTCGTCATCATCATCGTCATCGTCATCAAGATAATTTGGTATTTTGGTCGGCCATTTTGAAAATGGCCAACGTTGGGGTCATGGTCAAAATCTACATTGACCCTATTGCAGCCCTTGCCCCTACATTTTGATATTTAGACACCAAGATGACAATTTTGAGTGAATTGAATGCTGAGAAATTTAAAAAAAATCAGTATGCTCGGCCATTTTGGAAAATGGCCGCCATTGATGCCATAGTAAGTTTAATATGGCCCCATTGGAATCCTTGCCCCTAAAAATGTATGTTTAGGCACCAAAATTACGATTCTAAGTTAATTAAACGCTGAGATATTGAAAAAACATTCTGGTCGGCCATTTTGAAAAATGGCCGCCACTGAGGCCATAGAAAGTCTTAGATGGCCCAATGGAGTCCTTGCCCCTACGAATATATGTTTAGGCATCAAGTTGACGATTTTGAGTGAAGTGAAGTGAATGCTGAGATATTGAAAAAACTATTTGATCGGCCATTTTGAAAAATAGCCGCCACTGAGTCCATGTAGGAAGTTTTAGATGGCTCTATTGGAATCCTTACCCCCAAAAATGTATGTTTAGGCACCAAGATGACGATTCTAAGAGAAATAGAAGCTAAGATCTTTAAAAATATGTTTATTGGTCGGCCATTTTGAAAAATGGCTGCCATTGGCGCCAGATTGCAAATCTGTGATGGTCCTATTGACAAGACTTTTTCTTAGGACTTGTTCGTTGTATGTACCAAATTTTATGCAAAGTGAACATTTTCTCACCAGTCTGCAGCACTACAATGAAGACTTACTGCTTTCTTGCTTAGTAGCAAGCCGATATTCCATGCTTCGATACTAAGCAAAAAGACAGTAACTCATTTTTATACAATTTTTACTCAAATTTCACTAAAAACGAGCTTATTTCCTAAATTCACAAGTTTAGATATGACTGTTTGCAAAAATTCAGAAAGATTGAAGTATTATTTCTGGTTGGATTAAATCGATTTCTTCTTTGTCGTTTTACGCGAAATCACCTTTTTTTGAGTTACTGTCTTTTTGCTTAGCACGGCGGAATTGTCTCCGCGTTACGTTGTTTCCGCTTATACATGCAAGTCTATGTATTATATTTACATGCATATATATATATATATATATATATATAAAATACATATACACACACATATATGTATAATACATATATACACACACACACACACACATATATATATATATATATATATATATATATATATATATATATATATATATATACAATGGGGGCAACCATATAGTTGTAATTATGAGGAGAGTCAGTCATCGGGTTGTAACCACAATGAACAGAAGCAACAATTTATTGGTGGCCGCTGTTTACAGTTCATGTGGCTCTGCATGACTCAGCAGCAATGGCAAGAATGTCGTCGTTCACATTCATTCGCTCACTCACTCACTCACTCACTCACTCACTCACTCACTCACTCACTCACTCACTCACTCACTCACTCACTCACTCACTCACTCACTCACTCACTAACTCACTAACTTACTCACTCACTCACTCACTCACTCACTCACTCACTCACTCACTCACTCACTCACTCACTCACTCACTCACTCACTCACTAACTCACTCACTCACTAACTCACTCACTCACTCACTAACTTACTCACTCACTCACTCACTCACTCACTCACTCACTCACTCACTCACTCACTCACTCACTCACTCACTCACTCACTCACTCACTCACTCACTCACTCACTCACTCACTCACTCACTCACTCACTCACTCACTAACTCACTCACTCACTCACTCACTCACTCACTCACTCACTCACTCACTCACTCACTCACTCACTCACTCACTCACTCACTAACTCATTAACTCACTCACTCACTCACTCACTCACTCACTCACTCACTCACTCACTCACTCACTCACTCACTCACTCACTCACTCACTCACTCACTCACTCACTCACTCACTCACTCACTCACTCACTCACTCACTCACTCACTCACTCACTCACTCACTCACTCACTCACTCACTCACTCACTCACTCACTCACTAACTTACTCACGCTGTAGACTCATCACTAGGCAGAAGCTACTGAAGAAATAGCGCACGAAACTCATAGCAACAGCTGCAGTGGCATTTATATAAAAACTATACCGGTATACCCATTCAGCTTAGAGGCTATAAATAGGCCTACATATAGATATTCGTTTAATTCGTGAAAAACGTCCAGACTGACACACCCACCGCAGCCTGGTTACATGGTGACATCAAGAGAGACAAGCATCATAAAATGAAATTAAAACGTCTTACTAAAAAGTCTTACATTATGTATATATATATATATATATATATATATATATATATATATATATATATATATATATATATATATACACACATGCACTTTTGTATGACGTATGTGTGAATATATGCACTCAAACATATGAATGCAATCTTACTCCTGCTCGTAGGCATGAACATAGACAATCTTAGGCTACGTAGGTCTATATATTCCATTTTGCTTTTGTATCTGCTAGCGTTGTGTCTATCCGTTTTGTTACCAAATATGATGATGATGATGATAATAATAATAATAATAATAAAAATAATAATAATAATATATCATGCACAATATTAAGCGTGTACACACAGGTATGTATGTGCGCGTGTTTGTGTATTTATGTGTGTTGTGTGTTGCGTGTGAGTGTGTGTGTGTGTGTGTGTGTGTCTGTGTGCGCGCGCATAAGTGCACTCAAATCTATGAATCAAGCTTACTGTTACACCCATATATCTATAATACATATGCGATTTGTGCGTGTATTTGTAAATATGTATATATGAATGTATGTATTGTATATGTATATAAAACTTGTGTATATATATATATATATTATAAGAGAACTGCTGCTGGAGGCGAACTGCCAGCTGCAGTTACAGGGCAACACAATCGTCCTATAGTCAGTAACTGAGTTATTAATTATCGACGAAATCTCCGACTGGGATTAGTCAGCTGCAGCTGCAGTCGACTATATACGACGACGAGGACGCATGTTTACTTGCTGCCTATGAATCATTTCAAGACAACGACGACGATGTCTCCTATATAATACTCTTCATCGGATAATTACAGATGTCTCGTGGCATGCATATATATATATATATATATATATATATATATATATAATAGTCAATAGTCAATGGACCTATACAACAACAATATTCGACAACAATACACACCACCCATGAGGATCGGGATAACTTCTTAAACGATCCCTGGAATTATATTTTATTGTGTGTGTGTGTGTGTGTGTGTGTGTGTGTGTGTGTGTGTGTGTGTGTGTGTGTGTGTGTGTGTGTGTGCTGCCATCATCCAGGACAAGAGACTTGTCCGGTGTGTTCCCCACGGGTGATGAGGCTCTATGCTGTTACAGTAGTCTGGTGCAGTGAAAATTGGAAGTTGAGAGGAACGAGGTAGGAATTGTGGAATTGGAATTTGGAGAAAAGGGTTTCTCATAAACGGATGGCAGCTTCTCATAGCTTCGCCCCAACGACCTTATATATATATATATATATATATGTAACTTTATATATATTATATGTAACTATGTATGTATGACATTGTATGTATATTAGGGTGATTCACGTCACAATGGAAGGGGGATTTAAAAAAAATTGGGCTCACATAGTAGATACTTTCGTTTCTTGGTCTTATTCAACACTGCAGCCAAGTTTTACTGTAATCTATCAACGTTTACTGTGTGCTCAATGCCCCTGAAATATTACATGGGGCATACATGAAGAAAGCAACGCACCTGCCATTGACGAGACCTAGAATACAGCAATTCTATTTAGATCAAGCTACAATCCTGTAAGAATTACGTACATAGTCAAAGGCCATACATAAACTATCAAGTCTTACCTTGTTTATTATAAAGAAACCTGCTGAATTTTTATATATATTCTGAGCTATATGACATTATTGTCACAAAGCAAGAATATTTTTCCATGTTTCTATGAAAAGCACAACTGCATATTTTTTAAGCTGTCTATGCATTGCTCTATATGCAGTATAACTAAATGCATTTTTATACACTATTCTTAAATTAATTTTTTTGTAAAATTTCATTCAACAAGTTTTTGTGAAAATGCCATTTTTCTTAATTAATTGGAAGAATCTTTTTCACTACTGCAACAAGGGTGAAAGTAGAACTTTAGTTAATTGGAAAAGCCAGAAGTTACCTTCATATATTAATGTATTGCCTATAAAAATCCACACACTCTAACAGACCTTTCTACTTTTTCATCATTGCAGTTTTTGAAGAAGGCTGTGTAAAGGAGCTTGAAAATCAAGTCAATCTGAATTTTAATAAGGCAAGAATAAAGCAGTGCAGATTTGCCGCCGAAGCGTTGCAGGTTCAAATCCACATCAAGTCGCCGCGTATAGGGACCTTGGGCAAGTCCTTCTCTCGCAACTGCTCCGCGTTTCGACGTGAAACTCCGATGCGGTGTCCGCTCAGTAGTCGGGAGCGCCTCTGAGTAGTAAGCGCAAAGGGACGTTATAGCAAGTGCACATACAAACAATGGCCACTGTTTAATTTATTAGCAACAGCTTGAGAAATGCAAAGCAGGAAATGAAGAACATATACAGTGAGTGGTCTCGTTGAAATTGATAAAACTTGTTCATTTAAAATGATTTTGAAGAAATCAATCCATCATGTGTAAAATACGAATTGTCTTTAAGTGTGTAAAATTTTATTTGGAAATTCTAGTAGGCCTATCTGGCCAGGATATTGGCCAAAAACATAAAGGACCCACCCAGTTAGTAGGCCCTATACTTTTCATAGAGGTTTCGAAGTGAAATTTCTGTTTCATCTACTTCGTCAATCTTTCAGCATCATTAGTGTGAAGATATTTGCTTTAAGAAATAGTAGTTAAAAATAGGCGTCAAGTTTCCAGGGAGGGGCAATAAGTACCCCCCCCATCTTACCGCTATGTGCTATATCGTCCATGACTCTATGGACGCTAGCACAAAGGCATAATGCCTGTGCCTGATCCGAATTCGGCGAAACGAATTGTTTCGCTAACTGAAAATCTATTAATGCAATAATTAACTTCGCCACTGTTCGCACTTTGACAGTGCCAGTCCCAAGTCTGAACGAAGGAGGAGGGCGATGCCAATGATTTTGTTTATAACACAGTGTCGTTAAACTAACCTAATTAATGCATTTATCGGAACTCTCACCATAACCTCTTATACAAGAACCTATAAAACCGGCAATCTCATAAAAACCGACCAAAAGAAACCCGTTTTAAAATCAGGCAACTCCTTCGCGTGTGACCATACTGTAAAAACGTTTAAATGCTCTATAGAAAGCTCATACAAAATAAATGAACTATAGAACTCAGACAACAGTATAAATGTACTTCCGGAATTTAGTTGAAAGAATAAAATAATATTAAACTATTTCAAGGTGATGGAATTATCAATAAGCTATGAAAGTAAACTGAAGTGAGCTATTTAATCCCCATCAGAATCATTGCTCCCATCCAAACTGCAACATAATTAACTGAAAAATAAAACAGTCAGAGTATAGCCATGGTTGGAACAGTGTATCTAAATTCCTGCTTCATATTAAACAAAAAACTGAATATCTCATCCCTGTTCACAAGGCCATTTCATAAATGATCCTGACCCTAAATTGGTAACAATTTCTCAATACGTTGTTTCCACCAGTCACATCTTCAACAGGTGGTAGATATCGCTATGAAAAAAGTAATGTAGGTATAAATTTGTTGCACCATCTAAATAGGCGTATCTGATATTAGGGCTGCTAACTGCCTCCATAAATGAGATTATTGTATGCTCTACAATTCAGTATTCAGTATGCTTTAGTATGTTGAATGACTGTTCAGTATGCTATAGTATGCCTCTTTAGGCACATGGTAAGTGCATAGGCCCTACTTCCTTGAGAAAACACTACTGCATAAGTGGCATATAATATGGTGTGTTCCCAGTCTGGGCCCTTATGTGATGATTCAGCATATATAGTACTTGTTGCAAATGCAGTGTGACACAGCATGTGCTTATAATTATGGTTTTTCTCCTGTATGGGCTTTCATGTGATCTTTCATAATACTGTGATCAGCAAATAATTTCAGGCATAACGGACATTAGATGGTTCTTCTCCGGTATGGGTTCTCATGTGACAATTCCGACTGTAACTTTGGGCAAATGTTTTCTGACATAACTGGCATTTGAATGGTCTTTCTCCAAAATGAATTCTCATGTGACGATTCAATGTCCCCCTTACGGTAAATGATTTCTGACAGAGCTGGCATATGTATGGTTTTTCTCCAGCATGAATTCTCATGTGACAATTCATGTTGCTGCTAATGGCAAATGCTTTGTGGCAAAGTCCGCAAATGTATGGCTTTTCTCCAGTATGGGATCTCATGTGAACCTTCAACATGCTGCCATCAACATATGCTTTTCGACAAATCTGGCATTTGTATGGTTTTTCTCCAGTATGGGTTTTCATGTGACAAATCAGAATACTTTTTTCGGCAAATACTTTCTGACATAGCTGGCATTTGTGTGGTTTTTCTCCAGTATGAGTTCTCTTGTGGCTACTCATGTGGCTACTATCTGGAAACGGTTTCTGACATAGCAGACATTTGTATGGTTTTTCTCCAGTATGTAATCTTACATGGCGATTCAGGTAACAACTTTGGGCAAATGCTTTCTGACATAGTTGACATATGTGCGGTTTTTCGCCAGTATGAGTTCTCACGTGACGACTCAGGCTATTACTTTCGGCAAACAATTTCTGACATTGCTGGCATTTGTATGGTTTTTCTCCAGTATGAATTCTCATGTGACAATTCATGTTGCTGCTGTCGGCAAATGCTTTGTGACAAAGTCCGCAAATGTATGGCTTTTCTCCAGTATGGGATCTCATGTGAACCTTCAACACACCGCCATCAACAAATGATTTTCGACAAATCTGGCATTTGTATGGTTTTTCTCCAGTATGGGTTTTCATGTGACAATTAAGAGTACTTTTTTCGGCAAATAATTTCTGACATAGCTGGCATTTGTGTGGTTTATCGCCCGTATGAGTTCTCACGTGACGACTCAGATTACTACTTTCGGCAAACAATGTCTGACATTGCTGGCATTTGTATGGTTTTTCTCCAGTATGAATTCTCAGGTGACAATTCATGTTGCTGCTATTGGCAAATGCTTTGTCACAAAGTTTGCAAATGTATGGCTTTTCTCCAGTATGGGATCTCATGTGAACCTTCAACATGCTGCCATCAACAAATAATTTTCGACAAATCTGGCATTTGTATGGTTTTTCTCCAGTATGGGTTTTCATGTGACAATACAGAGTACTTTTTTCGGCAAATACTTTCTGACATAGCTGGCATTTGTGTGGTTTTTCTCCAGTATGAGTTCTCTTGTGGCTACTCATGTGCGTACTATCTGTTAACGGTTTCTGACATAGCCGACATTTGTATGGTTTTTCTCCAGTATGTAATCTTACATGGCGATTCAGGTGACAACTTTCGGCAAATGCTTTCTGACATAGTTGACATTTGTGCGGCTTTTCGCCAGTATGAGTTCTCATGTGACGACTCAGGCTATTACATTCGGCAAATAATTTCTGACATTGCTGGCATTTGTATGGTTTTTCTCCAGTATGAATTCTCATGTGACTATTCAAGTGACTACGTTTGATGAACACTTTCTGACATAACTGACACTTATAAGGTTTGTCTCCAGTATGGGCTCTCATGTGACAATTCAAATGACTACTTTTGCTATATGCTTTCTGACATAGCTGGCACTTGTGAGGTTTTTCGCCAGTGTCTATTGTTATGTGATTCATCATTGCACGACCTTCAGGATAGGATTTCAGACTGGTATTTGAAGAGTTTTTTCTCCAGTTTGGGTTCTCACGGTTTAATTTATTTTACTGCAATTGTCAAACGCTGTCTATACATATAGCAGCTCTTGTTGAATGACTGTTCAGTAAAAACTGGCTATGAAAATGCGGATGCAGTGTAATGGCTAGCAGATTGTGTTTCTATGGATTCATGTTTCAGTTGGGTCACTCACAGATTTATTCTGCTCTGGAACTGTAAAGGAACAAATATGCCATGTAATATTTGCAATGAATTTTTGCAGAACACTTAAATAATTGAGACACATTAACTTGCACCTAACCAGGTCCGCATTAAGCTAGGTGCCAAGGGTACTGCGGCACCCGGGCCCGCAGTTTTTAGGGGTCCGCATTTTCGGAAATGATGAAGTTTCTTAGTAAGAATTCTACAACATTAGGCTTAATAAATACGAAGTCGACGAAATTTTCGTGAAGTTCTATCACACATCAGCTTTATTTGCTCGAATTAACTGATGCACTGGTTGAAATCGTAGGAACTTATTACTATTGTAAATAGCCTGTTAAATAATTATATTTTTTTACTGTGAGACCATGACAGTGATGTCATAAAGCAGGCCACGGGGCGGCAGGGCAATCCATTAATTTTACACAGGCATATATGTCCAGTAATGTCGAATTCGCAATCATGGGCCCCGCACATGGAGTTGGAGGGACACTTTCCCTTGAAAATTTCAAACCTAATTTTAACTACTAGGCCTATAGTAGCTTAGTTCTATATTTCTTTGCACTTAAGCATTCAATTTTGGCACTTGAATGAATATTGATATCTAGCACTCACTGGACCCAAAGAGTCCCGGAAATTTTTTCAAACCACTTTCATCCCTGCTAGTGATGCACAAAGAGAAGCTGAGAAATTCAAATTTACATGTAGAACCCGTAAAGTTAGTTCATACCCATCAGTAAACATGGTATAACTATGCGTCGGATGGATCTATGACTGACAGAAGGAGCCCGAAAGGTTATCACAGCACCCGGCGGCCGGGCCCGCACTAACCTTAATGCGGGCCTGCACCTAACTCTTGTTTGTAGCCCATTAATTAATCATATTCATACTGTAATCGAGGAATTATCAGTTTTATTTCATATGAAATAAAAGAAAAATTCGAGCTCTGTCCTGCTCGTGTCGAATCAAAAGCCGTAGAGCTAAAGGTGCATGACGGGGTGGGGGTGGAGTTGGAGATAAGCGGTACATATCGAGGTTGATCGGAAGATTCGAAACACTTTGCTCAAACAAGAATAGGCCCGAATGCTAAAATGTTGATACATGCATTGGAATAAACTGCTTCTTTATCGAAAGATAACTTAATTAATCTTCGTTTAATTGGACAAATCAGGGTGACACACCGCACCCAGTTACATGTCAATACACTTTAAAAGTAAACAACAAAATAATGTGATGATAACAATGTCATTAATGGGTGTCAAAGAGAACCCTCGGAATAAAGTTTCTAACATCTGTAATTTGTAACTTGTAATTGCAAAGCTGTTTGTTCAGTTGGTAGGTAAGTTTAATTAAGATTACTGCATAACCTGTAAATGTAAAGCGCAGTGCGTCTTGCAGGTGTCACGAAATAGAGTATCCCCCGTATTAATTGTATCCCCCCAAATTAAAAAAGTCGAAAAAATCGATTCCGCGTGTATTTTTGTTAAAAATTAAAATTTTCATCGGCTTTGTTTTGAACAATTGCACTAACAGTATGTTTATTCCTACTAGATAATTTGCTTTGCCCTGTTTTTAGAGCACTTAAAACATTAAAAACACTTAAGAACACTCAGAGTCACTAAATAAATTCGAGTTGCCATTATCTGAGCATTGCTTAGGACACTTAAAACAATTAGAGTCACTTTAAATTTTGATTACAGCATGATTTTTTTTTATTGTGCGCATTTTTCCAAAAAGGCGATAGAATGGTTTATCCCCCCGGATAGTATAGACCGGTTAATTCCATCCGGGGGGGATAGATTAATTCATCCCCCCGGATAGCTTTCAGGGGGGATAGTCCGTTTCGTGTCACAGGCACTCAATTAAAGAAAAGATTATTATTATTATTATTAACTTAATTTGTCAATTAACGGTAAATAAACTGCTCAAATTTTACCTAACACATAACAGCATCGCTAAAATGATGGTAATGTTTGCCTTTAGCGTCCGAAATTATTTCAATGTAGCATCCTATAATATATACACCGTGTCTTCAGCTCCGTGTTTTGAGCCGTTTCAGCGTTTAAATTAACGCGTTCACGGACGGGTGCTTGCAAAAACTTACTTTAATGGAAGCTGGATTGAAGAAAATATTCATGCCTAAAACTGGAGCTGGATTGATGAAAATGTTCTTGCTAACTGGAGCTGGATTGACGAAAAATAATTGTTATCTAAATATTAGGCCTAAGTGAAACGATCATTTAAACCTGAAGTACATAATATCGGATGCTACCATTGAAACCATTGAAATAATTTCGGACGCTAAAGGCAAACATTACCAAAATGATGATGTCATCGCTTATTGTGCTCAACACAAATGTCATAATTATAAGAGAGATTTTATTCCGCATGAAAGCAAAGTAAGTAAGTAGGTAGGTAGGTAGGTAAGTAAGAACTAAGAGTCTTATTTATTATACCACCGGCAAACGCAAAGTAGTTTACAGAAGAAATAAAAATCATTTAATCTATACAAATAAAAATGTAAAAGGTAATGTAAGAGGTAGTGAGTTCGAGCCCCCTCCCGTTGGGTGGATTTGCTTTTGTAGGCTGCCATTGGCGCCATATAACTCAGTTAGTATAGTTAAGATTTGTGTATTCTGTGATATACAGTAGTGGCGCTAGGGGAGGGGCTAAGCACACCCTAAAAAAGGCCATCCATTTTTCCCCATGTAAAAATAAAATATTTCCACGATTAACCCCCTTAAACCCCCCCTAAAATAACCGTAAAGGTACGCACGAGGTCTGGTCCGGACAGTTGGGCGGACATGAGAAAGAACCATTTTCCAAGATTTTTACCTGATGACTAAAAAAGGTCGTCAGAAACTTTGACGACCAAAAACGGAAAATTCAGACCCCCTCCCAAAACTGAAATCCTGCCGCCGCAACTGGTGATCTCGGTTCTTGTGAATTGTTTAAACTACATAATTGTACATTGTAAGTTGGTAACCAGTTGCGGTTTGTCAACCGGATTGTTAATAAAGAGAATATTATTATAATAATCTTCGTTTTTAATGACTCAATGTGACAAACCGCAGAGTGATTACATTTTAAATTGTTAATCTTGTTGAAAAAAATGCAGCAAACCTAGAACAGAGAATCTGAATCTCATAGTCTGAGCGTTAGTAGCCTAGTCGGCAGTATCCTTAGAGTAGCCTACAGAAGACGTTGCGAGATGCGCCATCGATCCCATGGATTATCAGCGTTTTAGATGTAGCCTCCTGTCGGGAAACTGGGCCGGTGTTGTTTCCTAAGTGTCTCAGTGTCTTATTCTTTGCCTTTGCGCAAGTACGGCTTCAGCCAATCGGCTAGAAGACTTATGAATGATTAGAAGACAGAATGGAACGACACGTCACTGTTCGTTTTCTTTCTACTTTAATAACTAATTAATAACTCATTCAACGTTATCCTTATTAAATTCTACGTATAAAATCCCTATCTACACGATGTTTCAATTAACCCGAGTCAGAGTCTGTCTTTCAGTTCAGTTCTGTCATAGGATTCGAACCTATGCCCCACGGAACGTCAGCCTTCCGATGTCCCTCGATGCCGAACTTCTCGCCCTTTCTCGTACTAGACGAATCTCCACGGATGCCTTTCGCTTCCGAACGCCGCTCTTTCTCGTAGTAGACGAACCTCCACGGATGCTTCTCGTTTCCGAAGTCGAGCCTCTCTGGAACTGTTCTGGAACTGGAACTGTCTCCATGGCCGTTTTATGCCTCCTTATATAGTATTTTCTTGCCCTGTCCAGGTCCACCCATCTAATCTGTCATAGCCGCCTTCGACTGCTGGCAGCAGCCAAGTCTGTTGACAGTCAACTACGTTGTCTACTAGCGGCAGTCAACTATGTCAACGGCTGTCAACTACGTCTAGCGACAGTCAACTATGTCAACGGCGGTCAACTATTGGCCTGTCCATAGTCTGGGCCTAGCCCGCCGTGGTCCATCCTAGCGGCAGTCTACTGTCAACGGTATGTCAACACTGTTGACTGTCAACGTTGTCTTGTTTACGTAAGTCTGTGCTAGCGGCCGCCACACGCTTCCGTAGACTCTGGATCAGTGGGCGTGGCTAAATTGGCCTAGCCGTCTGCATGCGAGCATCTACAGTCGTTGACTGTCAACGTTGACTGTCAACGTTGACTGTCAACGTCAGGTCCAATTTCTCTACACTCCTATTATTAGCATATGCTCATTTTAGCAGGTATCAAACATGTACTGCATTTAAATAGCCAGTTCAAAGAGAAACCAATTCTTTTAAATGTAAAATATATTGATTACTATTAAAGAAACAATACAATTATGCAGTGTCCCTATTTACCTATTGGCGTTGATTGATTACTAGATTTATTATGTTTCTTAGCTTCACTTGAGTGTAGAATTCTTTCTAGTTCATCGTCCGCCAATTCTGTAAATCGTCGTAGTTCCGATC
Organism: Lumbricus terrestris; assembly: GCA_949752735.1. Lineage (NCBI taxonomy): Eukaryota > Metazoa > Annelida > Clitellata > Crassiclitellata > Lumbricidae > Lumbricus > Lumbricus terrestris. Next base: position 26,699,526 of record OX457050.1, read on the forward strand.
CTTGTATTTCGACAACCAAGTGTCTTCGAATATGCAGTGGAATAATATATACCGAAGATATTTCGCAGTCCAGGCCGAACAACGGAATTCCAAGGAGTATATTTAGGATTCACAAATGCCAGTATTCTTACTCGAATGGATGAAATGTGTCACAATTCCAGCGTGCACATCAACGTCCAGATCAACCGTGTGATCATAAATGTTTGAATCAACCGTGTGATTATCTCCAGCAACTCTCTCCAATGTTCGTAGAATTCAAAATCCTCGAGCAAACTCTTCACCCCACGAATGACGATAGTTCTCCAAGCTCCAGAATTTACCTCGATCGCAAAAACTGTCTCGAAAACTCAACGTCCGTTGGCCACCCTTCTTCTCAACGTCGAAGGTGCCACATACCAATCATTCTGCCGCTAATTTCACTTAAGAGTTCATTTGCCGCAACAAAATGACCCTTCGCCATTAGCTCCAACTGCAGAAATCGATCTTTCAACCGTTTCTGTCGATGACGTGTGTTTAATCAGTTAAACTGCGTTTTAATTGGCTTACGCGTCGTTACGTTGTTTTTGTTGCTATAGTTTCCAATAGCGACCAACGCCTATCAGTCTCGCTGCACTTCTTTAGCGCTTCTGTAGTTTCGTTTGCTGATCGTATTACTAAATATTAATTCTTCTAACAACGCCAATTAATTAACTAATTAAATCAACGCCACTACATTGTCTGACTTAACTTCTACCTACAATTAACACTTAATACTAGACAAGTTAGATTGATAGATAATAGCGATTTAATACGCTACATTAGAGTTGGCTATGAAAAAACGAAGTTCTTGATTCATTTATTAGTTTGTTTGTTACACGACAGTGGCTACGGTAGTGTTGTCTGTCCTCATCAAGCCTAGAACTTTTCCACTTTCGTTCTAACCTTTGGCAGTGCCAGTCCCAAGTCTGGACGAAAGAGGAGGGCAATGCCAATGATTTTTATTATCGCACAGTGTCGTTGGCATAAACTAGCATAATTAATGCTAAAATCGGAACTCTCAACATAGCCTCTTATAAATACAAGAACATACATGTATAAAGCCAGCAGCCTTGTCAAAACCGACCAAAAGGAGTGGATTTTAAAATCAGGCAACTCCTTGGTGTGTGACTAAACTGTAAAAAGGTTCAAAATGCTCTATAGAAAGCTCATACAAAATAAATGCGCTATAGAACTCAGACAACAGTAGACTTCCGGTCAAATTTAGTTGACAGAATAAAATAATTTTTAACTATTGTAAGGTGATGGAATTATCAATAAGCTATGAAAGTAAACTGAAGTGAGCCATGTAATCCCCAGAATCATTGTCTCCATCCAAACTGCAACATAATTTACTGAAAAATAAAGCAGAGCATTGCCATAGTTGGAACAGTGTACATATCTAAATTCCTGCTTCATATTAAACAATGAACTGAATATCTCATCCCATGTTCACAAGGCCATCTCTTTCATGATCCCGACCCTAAATTGATAACATTTCTCAATGCGTTTTTTCCACCAGTCACATCTTCAACAGGTCGTAGATATCGCTATGAAAAAAGTAATGTAGGTATAAATTTGTTGCACCATCTAAATAGGCATATTAATATCAGGATAGCCAACTGCCTCCCTGAATGAGATTATTGTGCTCTAGTCTGCCTTCTTAGGCACATGGTAAGTGTATAGGCCTACTTCCTTGAGAAAAATCTACTGCATAAGTGACATATAATTATATGGTGTGTTCCCAGTCTGGGCCTCATGTGATGATTCAGTCTAGTATTTGTTGTACTAGTACTTGTTGCAAATGCATGTGCTTATAATTATGTTTTTCTCCTGTTTGGGCTTTCATGTGACTTTTCATAATACTTTGATCAGTAAATATTTTCAGGCATAACGGACATTAGATGGTTTTTCTCCGGCATGGGTTCTCATGTAACAATTCCGAGAGCCACTTTAGGCAAATGTTTTCTGACATAACTGGCATTTGAATGGTCTTTCTCCAGAATGAATTCTCATGTCATAATTCAACCTCCCGCTTTCGGTAAATGATTTCTGACAGAGCAGGCATATGTTTGGTCTTTCTCCAAAATGAGTTCTTATGTGACAATTCAATTGACTGTGTACGCAAATAATTTCTGTCACCACTGACATATCTATGGTTTTTCTCCAGTATGAATTCTCATGTGACGATTCATGTTGCGGCTGTCGGCAAATGCTTTGTGACAAAGTCCACAAATGTATGGCTTTTCTCCAGTATGGGTCCTCATGTGACAATTCAGATTACTTTTTTCGGCAAATACTTTCGGGCATAACTGGCATGTGTGGTTTTTCTCCAGTATGAGTTCTCTTGTGGCTACTCATGTTCCTACTATCTGTAAACGGTTTCTGACATAGCAAACATTTGTATGATTTTTCTCCAGTATGTGATCTAACATGGCGATTGAGGTCACAACTTTCGGCAAATGTTTTCTGACATAGTTGACATTTATGCGGTTTCTCGCCAGTGTGAGTTCTCACGTGACGCCTCAGGCTACTACTTACGGCAAACAATTTCTGACATTGCTGGCATTTGTATGGTTTTTCTCCAGTATGAATTCTCATGTGACAATTCATGTAGCGGCTGTCGGCAAATGCTTTGTGACAAAGTCCGCAAATGTATGGCTTTTCTCCAGTATGGGTTCTCATGTGAACCTTCAACTTGCTGCCACCAACAAATGATTTTCGACAAATCAGGCATTTGTATGGTTTTTCACCAGTATGATTTTTCATGTGACAATTCAGAGTACTTTTTTCGGAAAATACATTCTGACATAGCTGGCATTTGTGTGGTTTTTCTGCAGTATGAGTTCTCTTGTGGTTACTCATGTGACCACTATCTGTAAATCGTTTCTGACATAGCAGACATTTGTAAGGTTTTTCTCCAGTATGTGATCTTACATGGCGATTCAGGTGACAACTTTCGGCAAATGTTGTCTGACATTGTTGGCATTTGTATGGTTTTTCTCCAGTATGAATTCTCATGTGACGACTCAGGCTACTACTTTCGGCAAACAAGATCTGACATTGCTGGCATTTGTATGGTTTTTCTCTAGTATGAGTTCTCACGTGACGACTCAGGCTACTACTTTCGGCAAACAATTTCTGACATTGCTGGCATTTGTATGGTTTTTCTCCAATATGAATTCTCATGTGACTATTCAAGCGACTACGTTTGATGAACACTTTCTCAGTCTTTCTGACATAACTGACACATATAAGGTTCGTCTACAGTATGGGCTTTCGTGTGACGATTCAATTGACTACGTTTGGTACCCGGGGTATATGCTTTCTGACATAGCTCGCATTTGCGAGGGTTTTCTCCAGTGTCTATGTTCATATGATTCTTCACAGCACTGCCTTCAGGATATGATTTCAGACATAACTGGCATTTGAAGAGTTTTTCTCCAGATTGGGTTCTCATGATTTAATTTATTTTACTGCAATTGTCAAACGCTGTCTAGCAGCTCTTGTTGAATGACTGTTCAGTAAAAATTGGTTATGAAAAGGCGGATGTTCAGTAAAAATTGGTTGTGAAAAGGCGGATGCAGTGTAATGGCTAGCTGATTGTGTTTCTACGGATTCATGTTTCGTAGCCTGACCAGTTTAACTGGTCACTCACGGAATTATTTTTCCGGTTATGGCACTTATTCTGTTCTGGAACTGTAAAGGAACAAATATGCCATGTAATATTTGCAATGAAATTTTGCAGAATACTTAAATAATTGAGACAAATTAACTTGCACCTAACCAGGTCAGCATTAAGGTATACGTGCTAAAGGTACTGCAGCACCCGGGCCCGCATTTTCGGAAATAATTTCTTAGCAAGAATTCTACACCATTAAGCTTTATAAATACGAAGTAATCGTCGACGAAATTTTGGTAACGTTCTCCCACACATCAGATTTATTAGCTCTAACTAACTTATGAACTGGTTGAAATCGTAGGAACTTCTTACTATTGTAATTAGCGTATTAAACAATTATAATATTTCTCTGAGACCATGACCTTTCAACAGTGATGACATAAAGTAGGCCACAGGGACGCATGGCAATCCATTAATTTTACACAGGCATTATGTGTCCAGTAATATAGAATTCGTAATCATGGGCCCCGCACATGGGGCTGAAGGGACACCTGCCCCTAAAAAATTGAAGCCCATTTTTAACTTCTATATAGTAGCCTACTTCTATGTTTCTTTGTACTTAAGCACTAATAATAGGCCTACTAGTGATCAGGGCTGAAGTGAGCCGGGTCTGAGGTCCGGTTACACGAAACGGAGTATCCCCTCTGAAAGCTATCCGGGGGAATGAATTAATCTATCCCCCCGAATGGAATTAACCGTTCTATACTATCCGGGGGATAAACCATTCTATCCTTTTTTTAAAAATGCGCACAATCAAAAAATTTATGTTGTAATCAAAATTGAAAGTGACTCTAATTTTTAAGTGTCCCAAGCAATGCTCAGATAAAGGCTACTCGAATTTATTTAGTGACTCTGAGTGTTCTTCAGTGTTTTAAATGTTTTAAGTGCTCTAAACACAGGGCAAAACAAATGACCTAGTGGGAATAAACACACCTCTTAGTGTCATGGTTCAAAGCAAAGCAGATAAAAATTAATTTGCCCAAAAAATACACGCGGAAGCGGTTTTTTCAACTTTTTTTCATTTGGGGGATACAATTAAAACGGGGGGGGGATACTCTATTTCGTGACACCGGTGATACGAAACGGAGTATCCCCCTGAAAGCTATCCGGGGGGGTGAATCAATCTATCCCCCGGATGGAATTAACCGGTCTATACTATCCGGGGGATAAACCATTCTATCCCTTTTTTGAAAAATGCGCACAATAAAATTTTTTATGCTGTAATCAAACTTTAAAGTGACTCTAATTGTTTTAAGTGTCCCAAGCAATGCTCAGATAAAGGCAACTCGAATTTATTTAGTGACTCTGAGTGTTCTTCAGTGTTTTAAATGTTAATTAGTGTGATGCAAATTATGACTGCGCGTATAGCGTTTCGCTTAGTCATCGCCTATGCATCATGAGCGTGGCCTTAAGTGCGGGGTAGTCATCGACCACACACTGCAGAGTTCTTGCATGCAATTTTATTTATTTTTTCTCCAAGATCGACATTTACATAGTTCAGATAATAAATATATTAATAAATATTAAAAAAATTAAATCGGTAATTTCCCTGTGTTTCCAGCAGATAAATGGTATTTCCGCCAGTCCTTGAAATGTAAACAAACTCGTAGAGGCATGGCTGTTGGTCGTCTGCTCAAAACTAGATTCAAAATTTTAATTATTTCCCCATATCGCATTTTGTTAGGATTTCTACCACATATTCTTTAGTCCATTTAGAAACTTTTCGTGCAAAAATTTGCTTGCCATAGTAAATCTCCGGGTTTAAGACTTAATTGACTGGACGGTACTTGTCGGTTAATTCACCTGCATACACCGAAACCCTTTATACGCAATCTTACATGCAAAAATTAATTCACCTGTTGGTTACATCGCAAGTTTAATAGATTCGCTGTCCACATTTAACATAGACAGTGAAAGGAACTTTTCAAATTAGGAACATTGACCTTGATCCAGCTTCCACTTCACATATAAAAATACCTTAATCCAGCTTCCACTTCACATATAAAAATACCTTAATCCAGCTTCCATTTCAGATATAGAAATACCTACATCCATCTTCTATTTAATGTATGAAAATATCTTAATCCAGCTTCCATTTCTCAAGCGTTTTATCATTATTCCAGCTTCTTTTTAAGATATAAAATTACCTCAATCCAGCTTCCATTTATCAAGCGATATTAAATCCAGTCTCTGTTCAACCAACAGTTATTTTCATCAATCCAGCTCCATTATACGCAAGAACATTTTCATCAACCAGGCTCCAATTTAAGCGAGAATGCTTTCATCAATCCAGCTCCAATTTAAGCAAGTTCTAAGATTTTCATCCATCCGGCTCCAATTTAAGCAAGGACACTTTCATCAATCCAGTTCCAATTTAAGGAAGGACATTTTCACCAATCCAACATCAATTGTATCTTAAATGGATGCCGGATAAATGATAAAACACTTGAGAAATGGAAGCTGGATTCAAGTTTTTTTTAAATAAATTCATGGCGTTCATGGCGTCCGAAATGATATAAACACGTTCCATAAGTTCATCGGATGTCACCATTACATTACGTCACTAAAAACATTGAGTAAAAATACAGCAGATTCCGCAGGTGAACTAACCGACAAGGTACACAGACAAAAATTCTGCAGGTGAATTAACCGACAAGTACCGACTGGACTATTAGTTAACATGGTATAATAATTATGCGTCGGATGGACCTAGGACTGACAGAAGGAGCCCGGAAGGTTATCACAGCACCCGGCGGACGGGCCCGCACTAACCTTAATGCTGGCCTGCACCTAACTCTTGATTTTAGCCCATTAATTAATTATATTCATGCTATAATCGAGGAATTATCGATTTTATTTCATAGGCCTATGCAAACGAAAATTCGAGCTCTGTTTTGCTGTGTCGACTCAAAAGCCGCAGAGCTAAAAGTGCATGAGTCGGTGGAGATAAGCTGTAGGCTACATATCGAGGTTGATCGGAAGATTCGAAACACTTTGCTCAAATAAGAATAAGCCTGAGTGCTAAAATGTCGATACATGCATTGGAACAAACTGCTTCTTTATCGAAAGATAACTTAATTTGTCAATTAACGGCAAATAAACTGTTCAAATTTTACCTAACACATAGGCCTAACAGCATCGCTAAAAATATGATGTAAATTAGTTAAAATTACTGAACTTCACCGGAAGTCTACTGTTGTCCGAGTTCTATGGCGCATTTATTTTGTATAGAGCATTTTGAACGTTTTTACAGTATAGTCGTAGTCACACACGAAGGAGTTGCCTGGTTTTAAAACGTGCTCCTTTTGGTCGGTTTTGATGAAGTTGCTGGTTTAATAGGTTCTTGTATAAGAGGCTATGTTGAGAGTTCCTATAAATGCATTAATTTAAGCTAGCGAAACTTTGCGATAACAAAAATAATTGACATCGCCCTCCTCCCTCGCCCATACTTGGGACTGGCACTGCCAAAGATTAGAGCGAAAATGGAAAAGTTCTGGACTTGATGAGGACAGACAGCGCTGCCGTGTAACAGACAAACTAATAAATGAATCAAGAACTTCGTTTTTCACAACCAACTCGAAAGCGCTGATAATCCACGGGATCGATGGCGCATCTCCCAAGTCCCAACGTTTTCTGCACTCGAAGGATATTGTCGGCTAGGCTACCAACTCTGAGAATGAAATTCTGTGTTCTAGCTTTGCTGCATTTTTTGTCAACAAGTTTGACATTTGTAACTAGAATGCTTTTTACATACTAGTTACTTAGTTTTGTCGATAGTCTTTTTTGATGTCGTATGTGAAGCTTTTATAATTATGTGATACTTGTTCACCAGAGTGCTGTTTTGCAACTGGTTGCATTAAAGAATATACTTACTTACTTACTTACTTTAAAACGTAAAATGTAAAATTGCTAGATGTAGGCTACTGCTGGAATGACCTGCTGCTCGACTCTGATTTCTTTGGATCTGGCTTTACTGACTTGCTGTCTGTCTACTTTGAAGTCTGCAATCTTCTCGAAAACATGCCTCTGAATCATCCAGGATTTCATACCAACATCACTTATACTTTCCGATTCTGATGTTTTCTCCCACCTTATTGCACGCTTGGCCTACCTGTCTTTAGGTGAAGGGCGTTTTTCGTCATGCCTACTTACTTACTTACCTCTCATGCGGAATAAAAATCTCCGCATTAGCATATTATAAATTAATTATGCGTTGAGCAATGAGCACAATAATCGATTAGGCTACATGACAAATTCAGTTGACAGTTAATAGTCATTGTGATGAACTGTTTGGAACGGTCTAAAGGTCTACACTACAGCATGAAAAAAAGAAGGAATACGAATTGGAAATATAGGCCTATCCATATGCATTATGCACACTTGCACAGCCTTCACCTAAGGGAATTCAAAGCCTCGCATACAGGTAAGTGAATAGGCTACGCTTAGTTTCTTTAATTAAAAGCTATAGCCTAAAACTATCACTGATGACACGTGTACTTTAAATTATCTATTTACAAGTACTATAATAGGGCTTTAGTTAGTGTGAAATTCGACACAGAAAGAACCATTCCAACTGAATTTGCTCAGCTGTAAAAGCATTTTTGTGCCGTTAAAACTAGTGAGAAATGCTCTTTTACGATTGAAAATAATTTGCAGTGGTGGATGATATCGGAGAGAAGATGCATATAGGCTATATGCAGCACTGCAGCTGCAAAAATTCCTTGAAAAATGCCCTGCAAGTAGCCTATTAACATAATATTGGGTCCAAATGCATGAATCACGTGCTGGTTTACACATGACCCTATCTTTCCCCAAGCAGTACAAAGGATATAATACAGCACTGCATGGTGCACAATATTACCATAGCTCGTTCGTACAACAACTTAGCTGCTTTGCGAATCCGCACCGTTAATTTTACCGCTGCGAGGTTGTATGGGCTACAGACGTGTGTACGGCTGTACGCACTGCAGCTACATGTATAGGCACCGGTAATAAAATTTTATCCTCTCGTTTAGTGTTCCTTCTTTCTCGTTCTATTCTTTATTCCTTGTTGTAAAGCTGACGATCGCAAAGACTGGTGCAATGCGAGGTTACGAATATTATGTATATTTATGGGCACGTAAAGATATATGCCGGGCGCCCGCGTCCGTATATTTGAAGACCTATAAATGCCTGACTCTGTCCTCGTGTTTCCTACGGGTTCTTGCCACGTTGACCGGGATGGGGGATTTCTTGCCACGTTGACCGAGGGTTCTTGCCACGTTGACCGGGCTTGCCTCTATTTATATAGCCCACAAAACGGCCATTAATCAGGGTCGTTGGCGATGAAATTGGTAGTGAAACGGACGGATATAGCACGGATTTAGAGCACGCTTTAGAAGTCAAGACTTCCAAATCGTGCGTTCCTTGACAAATGCAGTTTTAGATGGATTTGCGCAGTTCTAGAATAATAATAGTAATAATTTTCGTTTATTCAGCAATCTGGTTGACAGATCGCAACCGGCTACACTGTACAGCAATGATTTTCAACCGTGAGTTCCGTGGAACCCAAGGGTTCCGCGAGCGTCGGCCAGAGGTTCCGTGGCAGTTTGACATAAAAGTTTAAAACATTAATAATGCACAGTTATGCTCAGATCGCAGAATACATAAATCTTAACTAGGCTACAGTACAGAACAGACAGCCTGCAGTAATCGAACTCGTTACTTCTCGCTCTCCATACCAGCGTGTTATCCATAGGCGCAACCACCCTATGGGGCCCACGGGACGCGTCCCCCAACTTTTGAGTGGTCCCCTAACTTTATTATTATGGTCCACCAACTTTTAGCACTTCCTCCATACAGTTATGCAATTGAAACAATTCACACGAACTCAGATCGCAGAATACATCAATCTTAACTATTGATGGACATAGTTTTTAAAAAGGCCACTGTCCTCCGACTCGGAGTAATTTACTCCATAGAGGATGGGAAAGAAAAGAAGAGGTTGTGTGGATGATTCTACAGATTGTTGTAAAAGTGCCGTGTTGGAAGCGAAGAGGAGATTATTATTATTATGTGATTGGGGATTATATCAATGTCAGGCGTCAAAGGGGAGAAGGGTAGGCTGGGTGGAAGGGGTGGAGGTGGAGGAAAAGAGGAGAGAAGGGCGACATGGAAAAGGAAGCCACAAAACATCCCTTGCGCATCACATACACGGATTGATGTTTAAAAAATCGAAGAAGCCACACATACATGTATACTAGGGTGACCATACGTCCCGGTTTCTGATGGCGAGAAAATGGTCACCCTAATGTATACTGTAGAGACGAAGGCGAATGTGTGGAATAATAATTGGTGTATACTATAGAAGATATAGAAGGAAGGGTTGCGTATATGGACAGCAGAGGTACAATGGCATATGTATGCAACTAATGAATGAATTAATTAGCGAATAAATGAATAGATGGATGAATGAATGAACGAATAAATGAACGAATGAATGAACGAATGAATGAATAGATGGATGAATGAATGAACGAATAAATGAACGAATGAATGAGCGAATGAATGAATGAATGGATTTTTGGGAGGATGGATGTGTGGTGGTGGACCGGTAAGTGGTTGTATGGAAGGCTGTTTGTCTCCATATCTCTCTATATATCGTTCTATTTGTCTGTGTCTGTCTGTCTGAAGGTTGAAGCTTCTCTTATCACTGCTCCAGCAAGAGTAAAAAGCAGATCTGGCTCCATGCACGAGCAATCCATGGCCTATTGATGAGCATGAGAATGAACGGAGGAATGAATCGATGGATGGATGGATACATGGGTGCATGGATGTGGATATATGGATTGATGCATGGATGGATGTATGGACAGATGTGTATTGTGTCGGACGTGGACTATTGTAGGTGGAGCAACCATGATTCAATATTGGCTCAACCAAAAAACGATAGACAGTTAATAATAATTCTATGGAGGGCAAAAATTGCTTTCAACAATAGATTCATAGAATACGAAGTAATATCGAGAATCACATGCATCACAAAGAGAGCCACACAATGATCAGGATGATCTGGCCGTGGGCAGCGCAGGAAGTGGTGGGAAAGGAGACTTTAGAATTGAGGAGACGTTCTAGACGAAAGCTGTAAAGGAGAAAGCAAAGCTGAGATGGGAAGCAACGAAGTCGCAGAAACGGAAATTATAAATGGACGCTGGCGAAGGAAAAGAAGTTACAGCGGCTGACGGCGATCGGTTGATGAAGATAAATAGCGACCATTGAACGCTTCATTTGATTAGCAGTGCAAAGAGAGATGGAGGAGAAATTGGGGAAGGGGAAATGGGGGAGGGGAAATGGGGAGGGAAAATGGTAGAGGGGAAATGGTGGAGGGGAAATGGTGGAGGGGAAATGGGGAGGGGAAATAGGGGAGGGAAATGGGGGAGTGGAATGGGGAGGGGAAAATGGGAATTGGCCTAAACCATTGAGAGAGTTGAACGGACGGTGGAAGGGTTTGGAAGAGCGGTTGGAAGACTGGAGCGTGCAATGATTGAGTGGAAGGGTGGAGCGTATGGAAGAGCAGGTGATAAAGTGAGAGGGCTGCAAGGTGAGAGCGTGTGGCGGGCGATAATCGAGTGGAAGAGGGAAAGTGAGTGTGAGAGAACAGGTGAGAGTGCAGATGACTGATGTGAGGGTGTACAGTGATGGGGTAGAATGACGAATGAGGGATGGGCATGAGTGTGGGGAGGCAGGTGACCTGGAAACCCGAGAGAGCTTGACCTTATCATTGACCATTGACTTCTTGGAATTATCCGGTGATGGTGTCACGGTGCAATAGTGTGCCTGTCAAAGACAGAACGTGCGAGCTCAACGGGAAATTGCGTATATGCAATTAATGTGTATATTATAATTATGCAAGCGAATGTAGGTATCTTTTCAAATGCATATACAATTATTATTATTATTTTATTATTATCATCATCATCATCATCATCATCATCATCATCGTCATCGTCATCGTCATCGTCATCGTTTCCACGACAACTGGTCTACCGACAACTCGTCTACCGACAACTCGTCTCCGGACAATTGGTCTAACGACAACTGGTCTACAAGCGAATAGTATTGATGAAATAGAAGCTGGATTCATGAAAATGTTTTTTTATAGCTTAAATGGAAGCTGGATTGATGATTTTATTCATGTATTTCGACATGCATCCAGCTTCTACTTCAGATCTAAAAATACCTTAATCCAGATTCTATTACTCACCCGTTATTTTCGTCAATCCAGCTTCTATTTCAGATATAATAAAATACCCTTATCCAGCTTCCATTACTTCAGCGTTTTTTCATCAATCCAACTTCTATTTCAGATCAAGAAATACTTTCACCCAGCTTTTATTTCTCATACGTTATTTTCGTCAATCCAGCTTCTATTTCACATGTAAAAGAGCCATCATCCAGATTCCATTTCTCTTGCGTTTTTTCATCAATCCAACCTCCATTTCACCTGTAAAAACTTTCATCCAGCTTCCATTTCTCAAGCGCTGGATCAGTTGTCTGTAGACCAGTTGTCGCAGACGAATTGTCCGGAGACCACTTGTCGTTAGACGAGTTGTCGGTAGACGAGTTGTCGTGACACCATCGTCATCGTGGTCGTCGTCGTCATCGTCATCGTGGTCGTCGTCGTCATCATCATCGTCGTCGTCGTCGTCGTCGTCATCGTCATCGTCATCGTCATCGTCATCATCATCATTTTTATTATACATACATAATTACATATAATGTGTAGGCCTACAGCGAGCCACACACACACACTCTGTGACACACACACTGACACACACGCACGCACGTTTGCACACAGACACAATGTGACACAGGAACAATGTGACACAAACTGTGACACAGACACACTGTGACACACACACAGATTATATAGTCCATAGTGTATGCATAGCGAGTAGGGCAATGTTAACGCATCACTACAAATGCATACATAACGATATTATCTGCTCGAGAACGCTGCATGGCGCGGGACGCAGGTGGTCGGAAGTTGTTCCAATCCTCATCCTCCCATTCCTCATCCCACTCTTCCTCCTCCCATCCTCCTCCATCTTCTTCTTCCCATCGCAGCAGCAGCAGCAGCAGTCGCTCCTGCAATTGATGATGGCTGCAACCGTATGTTGTAGCGAAAGAGGCAGGCGACCCCAACCGGAAGCAGAGAAAGATCCCGTCTCTTCATTTAGTTTCTATCTGTCTCCTGGGCATTCACATTAGATTCCCATTCATTGTGATATTATGGACGTGTATATGGATGTGCAGTAGTGTCTTTACTCACAATATTACGTAGCTCCTTTTAATAGCCTCTCAAAAGTGACCCATGTGAATGCGCCATCTATAACTAATATCCATAAAACGGTATATATAACTATCCATATTGCTCTCGCTATCAGTGTCGCTGTGGGCATCGTTATCAGCACGTTCTCTTACAGAGGCAGAAATGTGTTATTCTGCCTTATAATCATCGATGGTTTGTATGTCCATGTACGCGTTTGTGGATCACAGAACACAGCGCTGCCAGTTGCTCTAGATGTAAATGTACGTGATGCAATGTAATGTACATGTAAATGTACGTGATGTAGTGTAATGTACATGTAAATGTACATGATGCAATGTACATGTAAATGCACATGATATAATGTAATGTAAATGTACATAATGTAATGTACATGTAAATGTACATGATGTAATGTAATGTAGATGTGAATGAATTGCAAACAATAGAATTGATCGGGCGAGATACTTTGTAACCGCTACTCGTTTGAGTGGACGCGGTCATGCCACGCCATTCAAGGTAAGTAAGTAAGTAAGTTAGTTAGCATAGTCTTTATTTACACCAGCTGTAAGCGCACATTGCGACACTGGCTACGTAATTCAGGCCCACAAATAAAAACATCATAGAAGCCTAATAAAAACGGTAACAATAAATTATAAATTGAAATCAGTTTGATTAATTATTTAAGGCCCCAGCGTACGGACTACGGACCGTCCCAAGCAGAAATTTAATTCTATGAAATAAGCCACCATCGGAAGTAAAACCGCATTCCGCACGGACTCTCGCATAGCGATACACGGGGCGTAGGCCACAACCGATGCAGCTAATCGGGCTATATATACAGCCTCAGCAAAGCCCAGCCTTCGTTTAGCCAGTCATACATAACACGCACCCTTCGGAAATGTGGTCGGTCACTGCTGTGAAGGTCGATGTTGGAGACGATAAGTGGGAAGGGTCCGTTCATCGTGTGGACTAATCCCCGGATGGGAGGAGGCTGTCCGAGGGATGGAGATTAATCTCGAAAAGTGGAGGAGGGGTGGGTGCGTCGCAGTCGCTTGCCGGTCAGATGAGGATCAATGGTTACATGTCGTATATGGAAGCCCGGCCTGTGTTCTGTTAAGCCTGCAATTTATGCGGCGATACTATTACGCCTAAGCGTTCCTGGACAGGCGGGTCTTCTTCCTCTTGTGAAGTAATGTATGTATGTATGTATGTATGTATGTATGTATGTATGTATGCATGTATGTTTGTATGTAAGATGTATGTATGTATGTATGTATGTATGTATGTATGTATGTATCTATGTTGCATGCATGCACGTATCAGTTCCTGTTTGCATGTTTGCATGTTTGTATGTATGTATGTATATATGTATGTATAATAATGCCTGTGCATAATCTGAATTCAGCGAAACGAATTGTTTCGTTAACTGAAATTCTATTAATGCATTAATTAACTTCGCCATTGTTTCCACTCCTACAGTGCCAGTCCCAGGTCTCGACGAAGGAGGAGGGCGATGCCAATGATTTTTGTTACCAGTGTCGTTAACATACACTAGCTTCCTTTACATGCTCTATAGAAAGCTCATACAAAATAAATGAACTACAGAACTCAGACAAAAGTAGACTTCCGGTCAAATTTAGTTGACAGAATAAAATAATTTTAAACTGTTATAAGGTTATGGAATTATCAATAAGCTATGAAAGTAAACTGAATTGAGTGTAATCCCGAGAATCATTGTTTCCATCCAAATTGCAACATAATTGACTGAAAAATAAAGCACAGACTATAGCCATGGTTGGAACAGTGTATCTAAATTCCTGCTTCATATTAAACAAAAAACTGAATATCTCATCCCATGTTCACAAGGCCATTTCATAAATGATCATGACCCTAAATTGATAACAATCTCTCAATGCGTTGTTTCCACCAGTCACTTCTTGAACAGGTCGTCGATATCGCTATGAAAAAAGTAATGTATATAGGTATAAATTTGTTGCACCATCTACATAGGCATATCTAATACTAGAGTTGCTAACTGCCTACCTAAATGAGATTATTGTACTCTAGTAGGCCTTCTTAGGCACACGGGAAGTGTATTATAGGTCTACTTCCTTAATTAAGAAAAATCTACTGCACAAGTGGCATACAATTATACGGTATGTTCCCAGTCTGGGCCCTCATGTGTTGATTCAGCATAGTACTTGTTGCAAATGCATTCTGACACAGCATGTGCTTATAATTATGGTTTTTCTCCTGTATAGGCTTTCATGTGATTTTTCATTATACTGAGATCAGCAAATAATTTCAGGCATAACGGACATTTGATGGTTTTCTCCGGTATGGGTTCTCATGTGACAATTCCGGCTGCCACTATGGGCAAATGTTTTCTGACATAACTGGCATTTGAATGGTCTTTCTCCAGAATGAATTCTCATGTGACAATTCAATTTCCCACTTTCGGTAAATGATTTCTGACAGACCTGGCATATATACGGTCTTTCTCCAAAATGAGTTCTTATGTGACAATTCAATTGACTGCGTTTGACAAATAATTTCTGACACCACTGGCATATGTATGGTTTTTCTCCAGTATGAATTCTCATGTGACAATTCATGTTGCGGCTGTCGGCAAATGCTTTGTGACAAAGTCCGCAAATGTATGGCTTTTCTCCAGTATGGGTTCTCATGTGACAATTCAGAGCACTTTTTTCGGCAAATACTTTGTGACATAGCTGGCATTTGTGTAGTTTTTCTCCAGTATGAGTTCTCTTGTGGCTACTCATGTAATTACTATCTGTAAAATGTTTCTGACATAGCAGACATTTGTATGGTTTTTCTCCAGTATGTGATCTTACATGGCCATTCAAGTGACTACTTTGGGCAAACACTTTCTGACATAGCTGGCATTTGTATGGTTTTTCTCCAGTATGTGATCTTACATGGCGATTCAGGTGAGAACTTTTGGCAAATGCTTTCTGACATAGTTGGCATTTGTGTGGTTTTTCGCCAGTATGAGTTCTCACGTGACTACTCAGGCTACTACATTCGGCAAACAATTTCTGACATTGTTGGCATTTGTATGGTTTTTCGCCGGTATGAGTTCTTACGTGACGACTCAGGCTACTACTTTCGGCAAACAATTTCTGACATTGTTGGCATTTGTATGGTTTTTCTCCAGTATGTGATCTTACATGGCCATTCAAGTGACTACTTTCGGCAAACAATTTCTGACATAGCTGGCATTTGTATGGTTTTTCTCCAGTATGTGATCTTACATGGCGATTCAGGTGACAACTTTTGGCAAATGCTTTCTGACATAGTTGGCATTTGTGAGGTTTTTCGCCAGTATGAGTTCTCACGTGACGTCTCAGGCTACTACTTTCGGCAAACAATTTCTGACATTGTTGGCATTTGTATGGTTTTTCGCCATTATGAGTTCTCACGTGACGACTCAGGCTACTACTTTCGGCAAACAATTTCTGACATTGTTGGCATTTATGTGGTTTTTCGCCAGTATGAGTTCTCACGTGACGACTCAGGCTACTACTTTCGGCAAACAATTTCTGACATTGCTGGCATTTGTATGGTTTTTCTCCAGTATGAGTTCTCACGTGACGACTCAGGTTACTACTTTCGGCAAACAATTTCTGGCATTGCTGGCATTTGTATGGTTTTTCTCCAGTATGAGTTCTCACGTGACGACTCAGGCTACTACTTTCGGCAAACAATTTCTGACATTGCTGGCATTTGTATGGTTTTTCTCCAGTATGACTTCTCATGTGACTATTCAAGTGACTACGTTTGATGAACACTTTCTGACATAACTGACAATTATAAGGTTTGTCCACAGTATGGGCTCTGATGTGACGATTCAATTTACTACTTTTGGTATATGCTTTCTGACATAGCTGGCATTTGTATGGTTTTTCTCCAGTGTGTATTTTCATTTGTATCATCATTGCACGGCCTTCAAGATATGATTTCAGAGGTAACTGGCATTTGAAGAGTTTTTCTCCAGTTTGGGTTCTCACGGCTTAATTTATTTTACTGCAATTGTCAAACGCTCTCTAGCAGCTCTTGTTGAATGACTGTTCAGTAAAAACTGGTCATGAAAAGGCGGGTGCAGTGTAATGGCCAGCAGATTTGTGTGTCTACGGATTCATGTTTCGTAGTCTGATCAGTTGGGTCACTCAAGGAATTATTTCTTTCCGGTAATGGCACTGATTCTGCTCTGGAACTGTAAAAGAACAAACATGCCAGGTAATATTTGCAATGAATTTGTGCAGAAAAATCTTAAATAATTGAGATACATTACCTTGCACCTAACCAGGCCTGCATTAAGGTAGCCTAGGCGCTAAGGGTGCTGCAGCACCCGGGCCCGGTTTTTATGAGCCCGCATTATCGGAAATCATGAAATTTCTTAGCAAAAATTCTACAATATTAAACTTAATAAATACGAAGTAATCGTCGACGAAATTTTCGTGAAGTTCTCTCACACTTCAGATTTATTGGCTCGAACTAACTTATGAGCTGGTTGAAATCGCAGGAACTCATTACTGTTGTATTAGCCTATTGAATAATTATAATATTTCTCTGGGACTAAGACCTTTCAACAGTGATGTCATATAGTAGGCCATAGGGACGCAGGGCAATCGATTAATTTTACGCAGGCATAATATGTCCAGTAATGTCAAATTCGTAATCATGGGCCCCGCACATGGGGCTGGAGGGACACTTTCCCCTGAAAATTTGAAACCTATTTTTAACTTCTATAGTAGCCTTCTTCTGCTTCTTTGCACTTAAAGTCCTAAGTAACCATAACCACAACCACAGTTTTTATTGCTTAACGTGACAATTGACAAAACATCTTTATTACATAAAAAGGATATAGAAACAAACAGAAAGCAAAAGGAGAGAACCCCTAAGGGACTATTGTCCCACTGGCAGGGTTTCCCAAATACAAGTTCAAATAAACAGCAACAGGTTATGCAAATTATAAAGTACCAGGTATAAAGATTAATTATTAACTTAACTAGTTAACTACATCCTGGGAAAACGTAAGGTGATGTTGAGTGAGTCAATTTAGAAGTCTTTAAAAATAAAAGAATATAAATAGTAACATAGATGGTGATCGGTAGATTTATCAGGAGACAGCATAAAGTAAATGACTTTTAAGTTTACGTTTAAACAAGGTGAAGCAGAGGGAATTCTGAATAGACAAGGGTAAGTTATTCCAGGTCCTAGGAACCGCACTTTTAATTGAGAACAAGCGGGTATTAGTTCTAGTGATAATCCTTCTGTAATTAAGTGAGGATCTCAAGTTATAGGGAACTAAAGTAGAGGTTAGAGTAAAGAAATCAGCAAAGGCACGAGGCAAAAGATTAGGCAATCCTGTCAACGGCGGTTTTAAATTATTTCACACTCAAATTCAGATATGCTCGCCGATGACTCTACTTTGTGATGTAATGTAGGCTACTTGTTTATGACAACATCCGTAACAGCAGAGAAATAATTTTGAAAATGGCAGGGAGACCGCCTGCACCAATAGCTAGTCATAACTAATAATGTGTTGAAACGTAATGTTTTATAGGAGGCTATGTATAGGCCTATATGCTACACATACTTCAGAAAATAACGCTTGAGAAATGGAAGCCGGTTAATATATTTTTTTATAGCTTCAATGGAAGCTGGATTGATGAAAAATGGTTGATTGATAGACGCATGGTAAAAGAAACCTGACTTCATCCAGCTTCCATTTCTTAGGCGTTTTATCATTCATCCAGTTTCTATTTCAGTTTTTCAGATATATAAAACCTTCATCCAGCTTCGATTTCCTTAGCGTTTTAACCTTCATCCAGCTTAGATTTCTTAGGCGTTTTATAGGTATTTTTAGACCTGACAAAGAACCTTTATTGACGAAAATAACGCTACAGAAATGGAAGCTGGATGAAGGTTCTCTATAGGTGAAATGGAAGTTGGATGAAGGTACATTTAAATTTTGCGCCTAGTGTATTCAGACATACATTTCATGTTGTTTATTTGTCAATTGTTGTACTTTGAGTGTGAAATAATTTAAAACCGCCGTTGACAGGATTGCCAGAGATTATGCATATGTTTGAACATAAGTTCAGACGTTTGCATGATTCTTATCTGATCGATGGCAAGTATTCTTAATTTAGCTAAGAGCAGATGTGAATGAGAACGGCGAGAGAGACCCATAATAATTTTAGCAGCTCTGTTTTGAAGTGAGGTTAGTCTTATAAGTCGAGAAGAGTAGTTAGAAGACCAAACAATATTGCAATATGAAAGATATGGATGGATAATAGAGTAATATAAGTTAAGTCTAATTCGAGGTGGTAGCATATAAGCAATACGGGTCAAGATACCAACACTTTTAAGCACTAATAATAGGCCTACTAGTGATCAGGGCTGGAAGTGAGTCGGGTCTGTCCGGGTCTGAGGCACGGCATTCATTTTCCGAACTTGAATGAATATTGATATCTAGTACTTTCTGAACCCAAAGGGTCCCGACAATTTTTCAAACCGCTTTCATCCCTGCTAACGATGCACAAAGTAAAGCTGAGAAATTCAAATTTACATGTAGATCGCATAAAGGTAGTTGATACTCATTAGTATACATGGTATAATTATGCGTCGGATGTAGCCTACCTATGACTGACAGAAGGAGCCCGGAAGCTAGGCTATCACATGCAGTACCCGACGGACGGGCCCGCACTAACCTTAATGCGGGCCTGCACCTAACTCTTGTTTTTAGTTTATTAATTAATTATATTCATACTGTAATCGAGGAATTATCAGTTTTAATTCATAAGTAAGCGAAAATTCGAGCTCTGTTTTGCTCGTGTCGACTCAAAAGCCGTAGGGCTAAAAGTGCATGAATAGGTGGAGATAAACTGTAGGCTACATATCGAGGTTGATCGGAAGATTCGAAACACTTTGCTCAAATAAGAATAGGCCCGAATGCTAAAATGTTGATACATGCATCGGAATAAACTGCTTCTTTATCGAAAGATAACTTAATTTGTCAATTAACGGTACCAAAAAACTCTTCAAATTTTTACCTAACACACAACAGCATCGCTAAAATGATGATGTAATCGCTTATTGTGCTCAGCACAAATGTCATAATTATAAGAGAGGAGATTTTATTCCGCATGAGATCTAAGTAAGTAAGTAAGTAGGTAGATAGGTAAGTAAGTAAGTAAGTAAGTAAGTAAGAAACAAAGAATCTTATTTATTATACCACCGGCAAACGCAAAGTAGTTTACAGAAGAAATAAAAATGAATTAATAATAATATATAATAATTGGGGGGGGGGTAGAGTAGTGGTTAACACACTGGCCAAGAGTGCGAGAGGTAGTGAGTTCGAGCACCCCCGTTGGGCGGATTTGCTTTGTAGGCTGCCATTGGCGCCATATATTGCAGGCGGTCTGCTCAGTTAGTAGGCCTATAGTTAAGATTTGTGTATTCTGTGATATCCAGTAGCGGCGCTAGGGGGGGGAGGCTAGGGGCTAAGCCCACCCTAAAAAAGGCCATCCATTTTTCCCATGTAAAAATAAAATATATCCACGATTAACCCCTTTAGCCCCCCTTAAATAGCCGTAAAGGTACGCACGAGGTCTGGTCCGGACAGTTGGGCGGACAAGAGAAAGGATATATTTTCCAAGATTTTTACCTGACGACTAAAAAAGGTCTGAAATTTTGGCGACCAAAAACGGAAATTTTTCTCCCGAAAATTCAGCCCCCTTCCCAAAACTGAAATCCTGGCGCCGCCGCTGGTGACCTCCGTTCTTGTGAATTGTTTAAACTACATAATAGTGCATTGTAACCAGTTGCGGTGTGTCAGCCAGATTGTTAATAAAGAGGATATTATAACAATCTTCGTCTTTAATGACTCAATCTGACAAAACGAGAATGATTACATTTTAAATTGTTAATCTTTTTGAAAAAATGTAGCAAAGCTAGAACACAATCTGATTCTCAGAGTCTAAGCGTTGGTAGCCTAGTCAACAATAGGCCTATATCCTTAGAGTAGCCTACAAAAGACGTTGGGAGATGCTCCATCGATCCCGTGGATTATCAGCGTTTTAGAGTTGGCTATGAAAAACGAAGTTCTTGATTCATTTATTAGTTTGTTTGTTACACGACAGTGGCGACGGTAACGCTGTCTGTCCTCATCAAGCATAGAACTTTTCCCATTTCCACTCTAATCTTTGGCAGTGCCAGTCCCAAGTCTGGACGAAGGAGGAGGGCGATGTCAATTATTTTTGTTATCACACAGTGATAACAAACTATGTCGTTGGCATAAACTAGCCTAATTAATGCATTAATCGGAACTCTCAACATAGCCTCTTATAAATACAAGAACATACATGTATAAAGCCAGCAACCTTGTCAAAACCGACCAAAAGGAGTGGGTTTTAAAAGGAGGCAACTCCTTGGTGTGTGACTATACTCTAAAAACGTCTAAAATGCTCAGAGACTATAGAAAGCTCATACAAAATAAATGAACTATAGAACTCAGACAACAGTAGACTTCCGGTCAAATTTAGTTGATAGAATAAAATAATTGTAAACTATTATATGGTGATTGAATCATCAATAAGCTATGAAAGTAAACTGAAGTGAGCCATGTAATCCCCAGAATCATTGTCTCCATCTAAACTGCAACATTATTAACTGAAAAATAAAGCACAGAGTATAGCCATGGATGGAACAGTGTATCTAAATTCCTGCTTCATATTAAACAAAAAACTGAATATCTCATCCCATGTTCACAAGGCCATTTCATAAATGATCCTGACCCTAAATTGATAACATTTCTCAATGCGTTACTTCCACCAGTCACATCTTGAACAGGTCGTCGATATCGCTATGAAAAAAGTAATGTAGGTATAAATTTGCTGCACCATCTACATGGGCATATCTGATAATAGAGTTGCTAACTGCCTACCTGAATGAGATTATTGTGCTCTAGTATGCCTTCTTAGGCACATGATAAGTGTATAGGCCTACTTCCTTGAGAAAAATCTACTGCATAAGTGGCATATAAATAATATATGGTGTGTTCCCAGTCTGGGCCCTCATGTGATGATTCAGTCTAGTAGGCTACTTGTTGCAAGTGCATTCTGGCACAGCATGCGCTTATAATTATGGTTTTTCTCCTGTATGGGCTTTCATGTGATTTTTCATACTACTGTGATCAGCAAATAATTTCAGGCATACCGTACATTAGATGGTTTTTCTCCGGTATGGGTTCTCATGTGACGGTACCAGTTGCCACTTTGGGCAAATGTTTTCTGACATAACTGGCATTTTAATGGTCTTTCTCCAGAATGAATCCTCATGTGACAATTCAATGTCCCACTTTCGGTAAATGATTTCTGACAGAGCTGGCATAGGTGTGGTTTTTCTCCAAAATGAGTTCTCATGTGACAAATCAATTGACTGCGTGCGGCAAATAATTTCTGACAATACTGGCATATGTATGGTTTTTCTCCAGTATGAATTCTCATGTGACGATTCAAGTTGCGGCTGTCGGCAAATGCTTTGGGACAAAGTCCGCAAATGTATGGCTTTTCTCCAGTATGGGTTCTCATGTGACAATACCGGTTGCAACTTTGGGCAAATGTTTTCTGACATAACTGGCATTTGTATGGTTTTTCTCCAGTATGGGTTTTAATGTGACAATTCAGAGTACTTTTTTCGGCAAATACTTTCTGACATAGCTGGCATATGTATGGTTTTTCTCCAGTATGAGTTCTCTTGTGGCTACTCAAGTAACTACTATTTGCAAACGGTTTCTGACATAGCAAACATTTGTATGATTTTTCTCCAGTATGTGATCTTACATGACGATTCAGGTGACTTCTTTGGACAAATGTTTTCTGACATAACTGGCAGTTTGTATGGTTTTTCTCCAGTATGGGTTTTCATGTGACAATTCAGAGTACTTTTTTCGGCAAATGCTTTCCGACATTGCTGACATTTGTGTGGTTTTTCGCCAGTATGAGTTTTCACGTGACGACTCAGGCTATTACTTTCGGCAAACAATTTCTGACATTGCTGGCATTTGTATGGTTTTTCTCCAGTATGACTTCTCATATGACTATTCAAGCGACTACGTTTGATGAACACTTTCTTACATAACTGACACTTATAAGGTTTGTCTACAGTACGGGCTTTCGTGTGACGATTCAATTGACTACTTTTGGTATATGCTTTCTGACATAGCTCGCATTTGTGAGGTTTTTCTCCAGTGTGCATGTTCATTTGATTCTTCAAAGCACTGCGTTCAGGATATGATTTCAGACAGACAGTAACTGGCATTTGAAGAGTTTTTCTCCAGTGTGGGTTCTCATGATTTAATTTATTTTACTGCAATAGTCAAACGCTGTCTATATATAGCAGCTCTTGTTGAATGACTTTTCAGTGAAAACTGGTTATGAAAAGGCGGATGCAGTGTAAAGGCCAGCAGATTGTGTTTCTACGGATTCATGTTTCGTAGCCTGATTAATTGTGTCACTCACGGAATTATTTCTTTCCGGTTATGGCACTTATTCTGCTCTGGAACGGTAAAGGAACAAATATGCCATGTAATATTTGCAATGAAATTTTGCAGAATACTTAAATAATTGAGACACAATAACTTGCATCTAACCAGGCCCGCATTAAGGTAGGTGCTAATGGTGCCGCAGTACCCGGGCCCGCAGTTTTTAGGAGCCTGCATTTTCAGAAATGGTGAAGTTTCTTAGCAAGAATTCTACAACATTAAGCTTAATAAATTCGAAGTCGACGAAATTTTAGTGAAGTTCTCTCACACATCAGATTTATCAGCTCGAACTAACTTATGAACTGGTTGAAATCGCAGGAACTTATTACTATTGTAATTAGCCGATTAAATAATTCTAATTTTTCTCTGAGACCATGACCTTTCAACAGTGATGTCATAAATAGGCCATAGAGACGCCTTGGAGGCAATCCATTAATTTTACACAGGCATATATGTCCAGTAATGTCAAATTCGTAATCATGGGCCCCGCACATGGGGCTGGAGGGACACTTGCCCTGAAAAATTGAAACCTATCCTTAACTACTATAGTACCCTACTTGTATGTTTCTTTGCACTTAGAGAACTAATAATAGGCCTACTAGTGATCAGGGCTAGAAGTGAGCCGGGTCTGTTGGGTGTGCGGCCCGGCATTCATTTTGGCACTTGAATGAATATTGATATCTAGCACTCTCTGGATCCTAAGAATCCCGGTGTAAAGGTTTCAAATTACCCCCTCCTAAACATTACCCCCCGGTAACTTGAAACCGGTTTCAGATTACCCCCCGGAAGCTAAATTTGCATCAATTATTGCATTTATTGCACTGCAAAAATCAGAAAAATCATCCCGCTTCTAGTTTTGATCTGAAGATTTTCATCCGTCATCCCACTTTGTGGTTTGCAGTGTTATTTCAGTTATGGTTTTTCAGTTACAGTTTCAGTTACAGTTATCTATTTTTTTATTTTTCAGTTACAGTTTTAGTTACAGTTAACTGCAATGAGATTTTTCAGTTTCAGTTACAGTTATTTCTTATTTTTCAGTTACAGTTTCAGTTACAGTTATTACGTGTATATTCAAACGTCACAACTACCAAGACACTGATCACAGTCACACATATTGCGCAAAGTTCCCAGAAAGTTGAATAGGAGATCAATCTGATTTTACATATTGTCGGTTGACTTTAAGGAACACACGACGTTCCAGGTTTACACTTAATCTGTTTCGCTTTCTAGCCTTTCTTGCGCACAAGTCCCCACAAACTGAGAAGACGCGCTCAACGTATGCTTGTGACATACCAACAGTCTCACTGTCAAGTGTCAACTGTCAACATGTTATAACTTACAATAAGAACAATGGAATTCACATATGTTCACAAACCAAAAGATAACGAGTGAAACACCTTTCAAAGTGATTAATCAACTTGTCATGTAATAGCAGAATTACAAATGTTATAGAAAGGCAGTAGTCAAACATACTACTATACTATACACTAAGGGGCAGTAAGGGCTCAACTAATGACTAGTTTCTCTTCATTGGTCTCATGTTCTTTAAAGGCATTTCTTCTCCCCCGAAGTTTCCGTGCTGAGAACGCCTCTGAATAGTTATGTTGTGAGAAATGTATAGAAAAAGCACTTGTTTTATTTTCAAGTTAACTCCTTTTGATTCTTCAGTTATACAGTTATTGTTTTTCAGTTTCTATTACAGTTTCAGTTATTCAACATTTTTCAGTTTCGGTTTCAGTTGCAGTTAACTGGCAAAGATTTTTCAGTTATTCTGCTATTTCAGTTACAGTTTCAGTTAATACAAATAACACTGGTGGTTTGTTATCAATATTTTCATTTGCAACTAAAATACTAATCGCCGCTGAAGTTACAACATTTGGAGAAATGGCTTCGAGGCTATTATTTTTTTTCGATCAAAAAATTGATAAAATACCACGAAGTGGGATATGACGGATGAAATTCTTCAGACCAAAACAAGAAGCGGGTTGATTTTTCTGATTTTTAGTGCAATAAATGCGATGATTGATACAAATCTAGTTTCCGGGGGTAATCTGAAACCGGTTTCAAGTTACGGGGCGGGGGAGGTAATGTTTAGGAGCCCTGGGGTAATTTGAAACCTTTACACCGGCATTTTTTTCAAACCAGTTTCATCCCTGCTAGTTTTAGTGATGCACAAAGTGAAGCTGAGAAATTCAAATTTACATGTAGAACCCGCAAAGGTAGTTGATGTACTCATTAGTAAATATGGTATAATCACAGTATAAATAACAAATTGTTATTTATACTGTGGTATAATTATGCGTCTGATGGACCTATGACTGACAGAAGGAGCCCGGAAGGTTATCACAGCACCCGGCGGGCGGGCCCGCACTGACCTTAATGCGGGCCTGCACCTAACTCTTTTTAGCCCATTAATTAATTATATTCATACTGTAATCCAGGAATTATCAGTTTTATTTAATATGTAAAGGAAAATTCGGGCTCTGTCCTTCTCGTGTCGACTCAGCCGTAGAGCTAAAACTGCATGGGGGATGGGGGAGATAAGCTGTACATATCGAGGTTGATCGGAAGATTCGAAACACCAGGGCCGGCCTTACCTATAGGCAAAGTAGGCAGTTGCCTAGGGCGCCGCAGTCTTTGGGGGGCGCCGCGGCACCGGCGAATTTATTTTTTACACCATAATTCTTTTAAACTCAAAACTTTTGCTAATGGAAAGAATTTAAAATAATTATGGATTCTTTGCAACTGTTCACTGTTCAGGCAGGCCTAATTCAATTTCAAGGACTGTATAAATTTTAAATCGACAAATAAAATTCGATTTTTAACGACATTCCGTAGGCTATGCTCTTTGCTTTAGGAGACAGGTTAAAATACGCGACGCTCAATTTCGAGAGTGAAGATGTTGCAAGAAATGAAATGTATGAAATGGGAGTGGGCCTTGCTGAGTATGAAGATGAGATTACAACATTACAGTCTGCCCTTTATTCATATTGAAATAAAATAGTCTAGTAGGGACGAAGATGAAGAAAGGGCAGTAGCTGAGGCAGGAACGACCTAAGGCATAGGCAAAGCAGGCAGTTGCATGGGTCGCCATTGCAAGTTCTAGAGGGCGCCATTTCCACAAAGAGGGCGCCATTACCACGACCACAAGAGTGTATTTTAATATTTTTAAACTTATACCATTCTTCACAAAATTGAATATTATATCCAGCTTTCAGTGCATTAATAAAAAAATTACAATGAATTACTCAGTTGAGCGTATAGGCCTACAAGACCGTAGCTAGGGGGATGTTTTGTGTGTTTGAACACCGCCCCCTCCCCAAAAATGAAATAATGTAAAAATGAAATAATTATGCATTTGCTAGCACATGACAGTGTGTAATGTCATTTTGAGCAGAAAATAGTCGAAAATCGCAGAATATAGCGTTTTTTGGACGTCGGAAAATTCGACGACTAACAAAAGTCGTCAGAAAATTTCGACCAAAAAAGTCGCCCGCAGCGTGTAGACCTACGCACCTCAAAATTCACGGTCAAGAAAACATCCCCCGAAATAAAATCCTAATGCAGGCCTATGCCTGAGGCGCCAAATGTATGCCTTGCCTAGGGCGCCACTTGGGCTAAGGCCGGCCCTGCGAAACACTTTGCACAAATGAGAATAGGCACGAATGCTAGTGAAAGCTAAAATGTTGATACATGCATTGGAAGAAACTTCTTTATCGAAAGATAACTTAATTTACCAATTAACGGTAAATAAACTGTTCAAATTTTACCTAGCACATAGCAGCAACGCTAAAATTATGATGTAATCGCTTATTGTGCTCAACACGTAATTATAATATAATATGCTAATACAGAGATTTTATTCCGCAAGGTAAGTATGTAAGTAAGTAAGAATATTATTTATTATACCACCGGCAAAGCCATAGCAGTTTACAGAAGAAATAATAATCATTTATGCATAGTATAATTATGATAGTAATATAACATTCACATAATAAAACTTCTTTTGGCAACAGAATCAACTCTAGGAATGGTTAGAGCATGTGGCCTGTGTCGAGTATTATTGCTATTATTGTCATATGTATAGATAATTATGCATGCACTGATAGGAGGTGTCATTCACTATATATATATATATATATATATATATATATGCTTGGACAATAGACTTACTTATATTAGATATCTATTTATTTATTTTTCCTCAACCAAAACAACAAACAAACAAACATAAAACAATTATGGCATTGAATAGTCTAATATCTAACATAATTTAACATAATTTGGTGAAGAAGGGGAGACCCAGAAGGGAAGGACAATCCCGCTAATAGGGTCACCCATAGTTCATGTAAAAAAATTTAAAAACATGACAGCACATTCAGTTGTAGACAATAGTCTGACATATTTAGACATTGTTATAGAGAAAGAGAAAATATTATTATTAAGCAAAACGACAAATAGAGTAGACCTTCAACGAGAAAAACAATTCTTAACTAATGACTTAACTAAAGACTTAACTAAGGGCTTGGCGAAACCATTGAGCAGAAACCATAACCATTACATGTCAGGAAGTGTTTTAAGTAGACAAACGCGAAGTTTATGCTTAAATAATCTAGTGTCAGGTTGGGAATGAAGATATGTAGGGAGAGAGTTAAAACATTGGGAGCCAGTACATTGTAAATAAGTAATATTAAGTATAAGTCGGAATCGGCGACTATTAGTATGTGCGTAGGAAAGGTCATAAACAGTCAATTTTCTTGTTGAATAAGAGTGGCGATCGAGGTAAGGTTAATCCGTTTTTGCTACCAATTAAACCAATATAATAATAATAATAATAATAAAAATAATAATAATAATAATAATATAAATTTTTTAAAAAATAATAATAATAATATCCTACACAATAATAAGCGTGTACAGTCTGTACACTGTACACATAGTCACACATCTATGTCTTATAGACTTTTTGTAAAAGGGCGTGGCCTATGTGGTCGGCCATATTGGTGTACAGCTGTGAACTGTTGTCAACGTAGGCTACACGCCGTTACACGGTGAATATGTTAGTTGATGGAATAAAGTTATCGTCATAGGCCTATTGATCTATTCATAGGCCTATACCTTAATAGATATAGCGGTCTAAACACCATCCAGCCTGGATCAACCCGAATCCCTGAAGCGAATGTCGGCCGGAGCCCAAATCTGCTATAATTAACAAGTAGACCTAGGTCTATGCTTTTTGCTGCTTCACGAACTGTAAATGGCTGGGCTTCTTCCAACGTACATAGGGCTGCCAACCGTCCCGGATTCGCCGGGACAGTCTCGGAATTGGCCCTGTGCGTCCCGTGTCCCGGACTGATCCCAAATTGTCCCGGACTGATCCCAAATTGTCCCGGAATTTGCTGTTAAGACCCACATTCCACAATATTGTTCTTATTTTGCACACTAAACTTAATAGATTGTTCGATGAATTTGACGTTGTTGGCTGAACATCAAATGTTGGACAGCGCTGGTTTGAAGTCTTCAAAACTTTACAAACCTCTGATACGTACTCAGTATAGCATATTTTGTCCTTCGTAGGCCTATATTCTCTCATTCCGTTTTAGTGCTTTTTGCGAGAGAGCGTTCAGCATTATGTAGCCTACGACCTCGTAAAAGCGGAACTGTCAATAGGCCTAAGCATCAATTTTGACATGAAATGTGCTATTTTCTACGACTTTGTGACCAGTGTTCTGGAACTGCTTAAAGCTCAGCAGAAGTAAATCGTTTGGGCTAAGTTCTGCTGTCCGGCAGCCGACCTAATAATTTCATAAAATTTACATTAAATTTTGTAATCTGCATGCACGATGTCGCTTATAATTAATTTTTTTGGTTAACTTTCAACATCGTTCGTGCTGGGCTCATAAGTCTGCTTACTCTGGTATAGGCCTACGTAGGCCCAAGTTACTGCATGCCATGTGCATGGAACTTACATTTATTTTTTTTAAATCCCTTCTTGACATCGATTCTAATCCTACATTTAGGCTACTTGTCTTCTGGCAATTTATCTACAAAATTATTAACTAGGCCTACTCTTTTTGTAGATTTTAGGCCAGATCGTATAATTGGACTGACACAGCATTTGTTACATTAGGCCTATTTTGCTTGCGATAGATTGCATGTCTCTGGCTGTAGTTTTTAGCCGCCGATGCTCTTCTCACGTTAACCTCGACATTCAAGCTCGTGTACTTTGGACATCTCTAATTGAACCTTTATCTCTGTCAGTAAGTTTGCCGCAGATAAAACAGTAAAAACACAGAAAATCATTTTTATAATAAGCGCCATTCGCATACGTATCCAATGTCAACAAGCATTGCCTGCGAACCAATATGGCGCAGGCCATTATGCAAATGAGCCGTTACGTCATTAAGCAAGGGGTGTATATGTGCGTGTGTTTGTGTATTTGTGTGTGTGCGTGCGTGCATAAGTGCACTGAAACCTATGAATTCAAGTCTACTGATATACGCCTAATTATATCTATATACATTATGCGATTTGTGCGTGCTGCGTGCATTTGTAAATATGTAGACTATAATTCTATATGAATGCATGTACATATATATATGTATATATATATATATATATATATATATATATATATATATATATATATATATAAAAGAGAACTGCTGCTGGAGGCGAACTGCCAGCTGATTTGGACAGGTCAACACAAGCGTCCTATAGTCAGTAACTGAGAGTTATTATCGACGAAATCTCCGACTGGGATTAGTCAGCTGCAGCTGCAGTCGACCATAATACATGTAATACGACGACGAATGTTTACTCGCTTCTCATGAATCATTTCAAGGCACCGACGACGATGTCTCCTATATATATATGCTCTTCATCGGATAATTACAGATGTCTCGTGGCATATAACTTACAGAGCGTCATCGACAACAATACACACCACCCAGGATCAGGATACACTTCCTAAACGATCCCTGGAATTAT
Organism: Lumbricus terrestris; assembly: GCA_949752735.1. Taxonomy (NCBI): domain Eukaryota; kingdom Metazoa; phylum Annelida; class Clitellata; order Crassiclitellata; family Lumbricidae; genus Lumbricus; species Lumbricus terrestris. The sequence continues at coordinate 26,730,096 of OX457050.1, forward strand.
ATTTTATTGTGTGTGTGTGTGTGTGTGTGTGTGTGTGTGTGTGTGTGTGTGTGTGTGTGTGTGTGTGTGTGTGTGTGTGCTGCCATCGACCAGGACAAGAGACTTGTCCGGTGTGTTCCCCACGGGTGATGATCGAGGCTCTATAATCTATATGCTGTAGTCTGGTGCGGTGACAATTAAAAGTTGAGAGGGGAGAAGTAGGAACTGTGGAATTGGGGAGGAGAGGGTTTCTCATAAACGGATGACAGCTTCTCATAGCTTCGTCCCGAAGACCTTACATAAATATATATTATATATTTATTTATTATGGTGATTCGCGTCGCAGAGGGGAAATTTTTTAAATGTTTGGCTCACATAGTAGATAGTTTTGTTCCTTTGGTTTTATTCAACACTGCAGCCAAATTTTACTATAATCTATTAACGTTTATTGGATGCTCAATGCCCCTGAAATATTACATGGGGCATACACGAAAAAGGCAACGCACCTGCCATTGACGAGACCTGGAATACAGCAATTCTTATTAGATTAAGCTACAATCCTGTGAGTAAGAATTACGTACATAGTCAAAGGCCTAACATAAACTATCAAGTCTTACTTTGTTTATTATAAAGAAACCGGCTGAATTTTTATATATACCGGTATTTATATATATAATTATATATATATATATATTAGGGTGATTCAGAAAAAATTATTTTTGAAATTTAATGAGCATAGTTGCTAATTTTGTTCCTTTTGGGTACATATTCAACTGTGTACAAGAAATTTCGAAATAAAATGCATTTTAGGTTATGCTCAATGAGCACAAAGTTTACATATAGTTGTATTCAAAGTTACAAATTTAGATAATAGACATGTGATATAGCACACATTAAATAAAGTTGAATGATACAAATAATTGAGTTTTTAGTAACTCAAAGTGGAGATAAGAACTCAGATATTCATTCACTATTACAAATTAACTTGGAAAAGTCCACAATTCAACTGGAATCCTATGCTGCCTGATCCACTTGTAGCCTTGTACAACTACAAGTCATTCACTCACATGCCACCGGACCAGCTATCCATGCTCTCACGTTTGCACATGTAGATCTTGAAAATACATGAAGTTCAGTGGAAATTCTTCTCTCAGAGTCTGTCTGTCAATTGAAATTGATTTCTGATACTGCAAGTCCGGAAACAATAGGTGACTTTTGTCCTTCATGCAACCAGATGCACCTTTTTGCCTGAAATGACAAACTCCATCACCAGCTGTCTCTTCTTGAATCAGTAGGCATAATTCCGCCACATTCTTCTCTTGCTGACAATTGATGGCATGCGATGGATCAGTTGAAAATGATATAGAGCTTTCGTCTGCATTTTAACAATTTACTTAAATTGCAGTGGTAACTACCAAGATAGTGAACTTCCTGTCTGACAAGTTTATGTGATCCAATGCAGATCCTGCTTTGAAGAATGAAAGGTTTATCGCTGCTGTATCTTCCTGTAAACCTTCAGGAAGAGTAGATTATTCAAATGTTTTTGTAGTACATTGAGATCTTGACATCTTTAATCATAATTATCAGTGTTTTCCATCGTCATGGTCTTCGTCACTATCCTCTTCGTCATCATTCAATTCACTGTTCTTGTAGTCTCTAGTTGCCTGGTTACTCGAACAAGATCCTTTAGCTGATTTTCTTATTATTTTTATCTTATACCTGGCTTTCATTGTCTCATCTTTTGCTCTGCAACTCTCTCATGACTCCTCATTGACAACAGTCATGCTCATTTTTCATGATTCTTGCTGATCTGCTAAGAAACTGCTTATACTTAGCAATTTTGATAACTTGCACACCTTACTTAATGCAATATCAAAAACAAGATGTACTTTCAACAAATACTTCTCACTTTTTTGTGACTCAGAGTCGTTGCTTCTGTATGTTATCTTTTTCTCTAAACTCTTTCCTATGGCATTTTATAGACTGAACTGCTTTATGGATTCGTGCCTTATTCCAAATTCAGATTGACTTGATTTTCAAGCTCTTTTACACATGCAGTCCACTTCAAAAATTGCAATGATGAAAAAGTAGAAAGGTCTGTAGTGTGTGGCCTCTTGTAGGTAATACATTAATATAGGAAGGGTAACCCTGGTTTTCCAATCAACCAAAGTTCTCCTTTCAAACCTGTTGCAGTAGTGAAAAAGACTCTTCCACTTAAAATTCAGAAAATGGCATTTTCACAGAAAAAACTCATGGTATGAAAATTTTAAAAACTTTAATTTAGGAATAGTGTATAAAAGTGCATTTAGCTTTCTTTCTCTCACTGCCATGAACAATGCATAGGACAACTAAAAATATGCAGTTGCACTTTTCATAGACATATGCAAACATATTCCTGCTTTATAACAAAGATGTTGAAGCTCAGAATATATATAAAAATTCAGCAGGTTTCTTTATAATAAACAACAAGACTTGAATGTTTATGCATGGCCTTTGACTATGTGCATGATTCTTACTCACGGGATTATAGCTTAATCTAATTAGAATTACTGCATTCCAGGTCTCTTCAATGGCAGGAGCGTTGCTTTCTTCATGTATGTCCCATGTAAATATTCAGGGGCATTGAGCACTCAGTAAACATTAATATATTACAGTGAAATTTGTTTGCATTGTTGAATAAGACCAAAGGAACAAAATTATCTACTATGTCAACCAAAAATAAATTTTCCTCCCATTGTGACGTGAATCACCCTAATATATATTCTGAGCTGTGGCATCATTGTTATAACGCAGGAATATTTTTCCATTTTTCCATGAAAAGTACAACTGCATATTTTTTTTAGCTGTCTATGCATTGTTCTAGGCAGTGAGAGAAAGATAACTAAATGCATTTTTATATACTATTCTTAAATTAAAGTTTTTTAAATTTTCATTCAGCAAGGTTTTTTGTGAAAATGCTATTTCTCTTAATCAAATGGAAGCATTTTTTTCACTACTGCAACAAAGGTGAAAGTAGAACTTTATTTAATTGGAAAAAAGAAGTTACCCTTCATATAATTATTAATGTATTGAATATAAAAATCACACACTACAGACCTTTCAACCTTTTCATCATTGCAGTTTTTGAAGAAGGCTGTGTAAAAGAGCTTGAAAATCAATTCAATCTGAATTGTAATAAGGCAAGAATAAAGCACTCCAGCCTTGCAGCCAAAGGGTTGCAGGTTCGAATCCACCTCAAATCGCCGCGTAGGAACCTTGGGCAAGTCCTTCACTCGCAATTGCTCCGCGTTTCTGCGTGAAACTCCTGTGCAGTGTCCGCTCAGTAGTCGGGAGCGCCTCTGAGTAGTGAGCTCGAAGGGACCAGTGGCGTCGCTAGGGGGGGCTAAGCCCCCTTAAAAAAAGGCCATCCATTTTTTTCCCATGTAAAAATAATTTTTTTGACGATTTACCCCTTTAGCCCCCCCAAAACTGAAATCCTGGCACCGCCACTGGAAGGGACAATGAAACAAGTGCACATACAAAAAAAGGCCACGGTTAAATTTATTAGCAAGAGCTTCTTGAGAAGAACATATACAGCGAGTGGTCTCGTTAAAATTGATATAACTGTTTTATTTGAAATGATTTTGATGAAATCAATCCATCACGTGTAAAATACGAATTGTCTTTATGCCTGTAAAATTTTATTTGACAACTCTAACTTCTGGCCAAGATATTGGCCAAAACCTTAGGGGACCCACCCAGCATACGTATACTTTTCATAGAGGTTTCTAAGTGAAATCTGTTTAACTTCGTGTATCTTGGTTCCTTAGTGTGAAGAAATTTGCTTTAAAAAAGAATAGTAGCTAAAACTAGGCGTCAAGTTTTCAGAGGGGCCAGTGCCCCTCTGACCGCTATGTGCAGGCGTGTACGCATGCTTAGGCATAGACTAATCTGAATTCAGCGAAACGAATTGTTTCGTGAACTGAAATTCTATTAATGCATTAATTAACATCACCACTGTTCCCACTCTGACAGTGCCAGTCCCAAGTCTGGACGAAGTATGAGGGCGGCGATAGTGATTTTTGTTATCACATAGTGTCGTTAAACTATACCCTAATTAATGCATTTGTCGGAACTCTCAACATAGCCTCTCATAAATACACGAACCTATAAAACCAGCAACCTCATCAAAACCGACCAAAAGGAGCGCGTTTTAAAACCAGTCAACTCCCTCGTGTGTGACTACGACTATACTGTAAAAATGTTCAAAATGCTCTATAGAAAGCTGACACAAAATAAATGTGCTATAGAACTCAGACAACAGTAGACTTCCGGTCAAATTTAGTTGACAGAATAAAATAACTTTAAACTATTATAAGGTGATGGAATCATCAATAAGCTATGAAAGTAAACCAAGTGAGCTTTGTAATCCCAGAATCATTGTCTCCATCCAAATTGCAACATAATTAACTGAAAAATAAAGCAGAGTATAGCCATGGTTGGAACAGTGTATCTAAATTCCTGCTTCATATTAAACAAAAAACTTAATATCTCATCCCATGTTCACAAGGTCATTTCATAAATGATCCTGACCATAAATTGATAACAATTTCTCAATGCGTTGTTTCCACCAGTCACATCTTGAACAGGTCGTAGATATCGCTATGAAAAAAAGTAACCTATAAATTTGTTGCACCCTCTAAATAGGCATATCTGACATTAGGGTTGCTAACTGCCTCCCTGAATGAGATTAATGTGCTCTAGTATGTCTTCTTAGGCACATGGTAGGCGTATAGGCCTACTTCTTTGAGAAAAATCTACTGCATAAGTGGCATATAATTATATGGTGTGTTCCCAGTCTGAGCCATCATGTGATGATTCAGCCTAGTACTTGCTGCAAATGCATTCTGACACAGCATGCACTTATAATTATTAATTATGGTTTTTCTCCTGCATGGGCTTTCATGTGATTTTTCAGAACACTGATCAGCAAATAATTTCAGGCATAACGGACATTAGATGGTTCTTCTCCGGTATGGGTTCTCATGTGACAATTCCGACTGCCAATTTGGGCAAATGTTTTCTGACATAACTGGCATTGGAATGGTCTTTCTCCAGAATGAATTCTCATGTGACACTTCAATGCCCCGCTTTCGGTAAATGATTTCTGACAAAGCTGGCATATGTAGGGTCTTTCTCCAGAATGAGTTCTCATGTGACAATTCAATTGACAGCGTACGGCAAATGATTTCTGACAGAGCTGGCATATGTAGGGTCTTTCTCCAAAATGAGCTCTCATGTGATAATTCAATTGACTGCGTACGGCAAATGATTTCTGACAGAGCTGGCATATGTATGGTTTTTCTCCAGTATGAATTCTCATGTGACAATTCATGGTGTGGCTGTAGGCAAATGCTTTGTGACAAAGTTCGCAAATGTATGGCTTTTCTCCAGTATGGGTTCTCATGTGAACCTTCAACTTGCCGCCATCAACAAATTCTTTTCGACAAATCTGGCATTTGTATGGTTTTTCTCCAGTATGGGTTTTCAAGTGCCAATTCAGAGTACTTTTTTCGGCAAATACTTTATGACACAGCTGGCATTTGTGTGGTTTTTCTCCAGTATGAGTTCTCATGTGTCTACTCAAGTGATTACTACCTGTAAATGGTTTCTGACATTGCAGACATGTGTATGGTTTTTCTCCAGTATGTGATCTAACATGGCGATTTAGGTCACAACTTTCGGCAAATGCTTTCTGACATAGTTGGCATATGTGCGGTTTTTCGGCAGTATGAGTTCTCACGTGACGACTCCGGCTACTACGATCGGCAAACAATTTCTGACATAGCTGGCATTTGTATGGTTTTTCTCCAGTATGGGTTTTCATGTGACAATTCAGAGTACTTTTATCGGCAAATACTTTCTGGCATAGCTGGCATTTGTGTGGTTTATCGCCAAAATGAGTTCTCACGTGACGATTCAGGTTACTACTTTCGGCAAACAATTTCTGACATTGCTGGCATTTGTATGGTTTTTCTCCAGTATGAATTCTCATGTGACAATTCATGTTGCAGCGGTCGGCAAATGCTTTGTGACAAAGTCCGCAAATGTACGGCTTTTCTCCAGTATGGGTTCTCATGTGAACCTTCAACTTGCCGCCATCAACAAATTCTTTTCGACAAATCTGGCATTTGTATGGTTTTTCTCCAGTATGCGTTTTCATGTGACAATTCAGAGGACTTTTTTCGGCAAATACTTTATTACATAGCTGGCATTTGTGTGGTTTTTCACCAGTATGAGTTCTCTTGTGGCTACTCATGCGCCTACTATCTGTAAACCGTTTCTGACATAGCAGACATTTGTATGGTTTTTCTCCAGTATGTGATCTAACATGGCGATTCAGGTCACAACTTTGGGCAAATGCTTTCTGACATAGTTGACATTTGTGTGGTTTTTCGCCAATATGAGTTCTCATGTGACGATTTAGGCTACTACTTTCGGCAAACAATTTCTGACATTGCTGGCATTTGTATGGTTTTTCTCCAGTATGAATTCTCAAGTGACTATTCAAGAGACTACGTTTGATGAACACTTTCTGACATAACTGACACACGTTATAAGGTTTGTCTACAGTATGGATTTTCATGTGACGATTCAATAGACTACTTTTGGTATATGCTTTCTGACATAGCTCGCATTTGTGAGGTTTTTCTCCAGTGTGCATGTACATATGATTCATCATTGCACTGCCCTCAGGATATATGATTTCAGACATAACTGGCATTTGAAGAGTTTTCTCCAGTTTGGGGTTACATGATTTAATTTATTTTACTGCAATTGTCAAACGCTGTCTATAGCAGCTGTTGTTGAATGACTTTTCAGTAAAAACTGGCTATGAAAAGGCGGATGCAGTGTAAAGGCCAGCAGATTGTGGTTCTACGGATTCATGTTTCGTAGTCTGATCAGTTGTGTCACTCACGGAATTATTTCTTTCCGGTTATGGCTCTTATTCTGCTCTGGAACTGTAAAGGAACAAATATGCCATGTAATATTTACAATGAATTTTTGCAGAATACTTAAATAATTGAGACACTTTAACTTGCACCTAACCAGGCCCGTATTAAGGTACATGTAGGTGCTAAGGGTACTGCAGCACCCGGGCCCGCATTTTCGGAAATGATGAAGTTTCTTAGCAAGAATTCTACACCATTAAGCTTAATAAATACGATCTAATCGTCGACGAAATTTTGGCGAAGTTCTCCCGCACATCAGATTTTTTGCTCTAACTAACTTATGAACTGGTTGAAATCGTAGGAACTTATTACTATTGTAATTACTAATTAGCCTGCTAAATAATTATAATTTTTCTCTGAGACCATGACCTTTCAACAGTGATGACATAAAGTAGGCCATAGGGACGCAGGGCAATCCATTAATTTTACACAGGCATAATTATGTGTCCAGTAATATCGAATTCGTAATCATGGGCCCCGCACATGGGGCTGGAGGGACACCTGCCCCTGAAAAATTGAAGTCCATTTTTAACTACTACATGTATATAGTAGCCTGTAGACTTCTATGTTTCTTTGCACTTAAGCACTAATAATAGGCCTACTAGTGATCAGGGCTGGAAGTCTGAGGTCCGGTTACACGAAACGGAGTATCCCCTCTGAAAGCTATCCGGGGGGATGAATTAATCTATCCCCCCGGATGGAATTAACCATTCTATACTGTCCGGGGGGGATAAACCATTCTATCCCTTTTTTGAAAAATGCGCACAATAAAGATTTTTATGCTGTAATCAAAATTTAAAGTCACTCTAATTGTTTTAAGTGTCCCAAGCAATGCTCAGATAAAGGCAACTCGAATTTATTTAGTGACTCTGAGTGTTCTTAAGTGTTTTAAATGTTTTAAGTGCTCTAAACACAGGGCAAAACAAATGACCTAGTGGGAATAAACACACCTCTCAGTGTCATTGTTAAAAAAAGCAGATGAAAATTAATTTGCCAAAAAAATACACGCGGAAGCGGTTTTTTCGACTTTTTTAATTTGGGGGATACAATTAATACGGGGGGTAGGGGGGGTACTCCATTTCGTGACACCGGTGACACGAAACGGAGTATCCCCCTGAAAGCTGTCCGGTGGGATGAATTAATCTATCCCCCGGATGGAATTAACCGGCCTTTACTATCCAGGGGGATAAACTATTCTATCCACTTTTTTGAAAAATGCGCATAATAAAAAAAATTATGCTGTAATAAAAATTTTAAGTGACTCTAATTGTTTTAAGTGTCCTAAGCAATGCTCAAATAAAGTCAACTCGAATTTATTTAGTGACTCTGAGTGTTCTTAAGTGTTTTAAATGTTTTAAGTGCTCTAAAAACAGGGTAAAAAAATTATCTAGTAGGAATAAACATACCTGTTAGTGTCATTGTTCAAAACAAAGCAGATGAAAATTAATTTGCAAAACAAATACACGCGGAAGCGGTTTTTCGACTTATTTTGATTTTGGGGATACAATTAATACGGGAGATAATCTATTTCGTGACACCGGCATTCAATTTTGGCACTTGAATGAATATTGATATCTAGCACTCTCTGGACCCAAAGAGTCCCGGCAATTTTTTCAAACCACTTTCTTCCCTGCTAGTGATGAACAAAGTGACGCTGAGAAATTCAAATTTACATGTAGAACCCGTAAAGTTAGTTGATACTCATTGGCAAACATGGTATAATTCTGCGTCTGATGTCTGAGGTTATCACAGCACCCGGCGGCCGGGCCCGCACTAACCTTAATGCTGGCCTGCACCTAACTCTTGATTTTAGCCCATTAATTAATTATATTCATACTGTAATCGAGGAATTATCAGTTTTATTTCATATGCAGGCTAAAGGAAAATTCGAGCTCTGTCCTGCTCGTGTCGACTCAAAAGCCGTAGAGCTAAAAGTGCATGGTGCATATCGAGGTTGATCGGAGGATTCGAAACACTTTGCTCAAATAAGAATAGGCCCGAATGCTAAAATGTCGATACATGCATTGGAACAAACTGCTTCTTTATCGAAAGATAACTTAATTTGTCAATTAACGGCAAATTTTTTTCAAATTTTACCTAACACATAACAGCATCGCTAAAATTATGATGTAAATTGCTGAATTTGACCGGAAGTCTGCTGTTATCTGAATTCTATAGCGCGTTTATTTTGTACGAGCTTTCTATAGAGCATTTTGAACCTTTTTACAGTATAGGCGTAGTCTCACACGAAGGAGTTGCCTGGTTTAAAAACTCGCTCCTTTTGGTCGGTTTTGATGAGGTTGCTGGTTTAATAGGTTCTTGTATAAGAGGCTATGTTGAAAGTTCCGATAAATGCATTAATTTAAGCTAACGAAACTTTGTGATAACAAAAATAATTGGCATCGCCCTCCTCCTTCGTCCATACTTGGGACTGGCACTGCCAAAGATTAGAGCGAAAATGGAAAAGTTCTGGACTTGATGAGGACAGACAGCGCTGCCGTGTAACAAACAAACTAATAAATGAATCAAGAACTTCGTTTTTCACAGCCAACTCGAAAGTGCTGATAATCCACGGGATCGATGGCGCATCTCCCAACGTCTTCTGTAGGCTACTCTAAGGGTATTGTCGACTAGACTGCCAACGCTCAGACTCTGAGAATCAAATTCTGTGTTCTAGCTTTGCTGCATTTTTTGTCAACAAGATTAGCAATAAAAAAAGTAAAATTACTAGTTGTAGGCCTACTGCTGGAATGACCTGCTGCTCGACTCTGATTTCTCTGGATCTGGCTTCAGTGACTTGCCATCTGTCATCTACTTTGAAGTCTGCAATCTTCTCAAAAACATGCCCCTGAATCATCTCAAATGGATTTCATACCAACATCACTAATACTTCCCGGTTCTGATGTTTCCCCCTTATTGCACGCTTGGCCTAGGGGCCGTCCATAAAGTGCGTCACGCTATTTTTGACCATTTTTGACCCCCCTCCTCCCTGTCAGAAACTGTCACAAATCTCGGATCCCCCCCCTAAGGTACGTCACACTTTCGGGAAAAAAAATTAAAAACATAACCATTTACCTAACCTTCTAAACCCTAGGATAGGCTACTATCCCTAATCCCACTGATAGTGACGTGTGTCCCTGAACGCTTTGATAGTGAAGGGAAATCAACTTTTTTCCGCCAGGCCGGGTTTTAGACACGCCTGGCCGGGCCGGGTCGGATTTTAGGTACTAAGAACAACAAAAAATTAAAAAAGAATTTTAAAAATAAATGTGTGACGTCACACATGGCCTGACCACTCCCCCTGTCACAAACTGTCACACTTTCTTACACCCCTCCCCCTGGAGCGTGACGTACTTTATGGACGGCCCCCTACCTGTCATTAGGTGAAGGGCGTTTTTTTGTCATGCTTACTTACTTACTTACCTCTCATGCGGAATAAAATCTCCGCATTAGCATATTATAAATTAATTATGCGTTGAGCAATGAGCACAATAAGCGATTACATGACAAATTCAGTTGACAGAATAGTTATTGTGATGAACTGTTTGGAACGGTCTAAAGGCCTACACTACAGCATGAAAAAGAAGGAATACGAATTGGAAATATATCCATATGCACAGTCTTCACCTAAGGGGAAATATTCATAGCCTCGCATGATAGCCTACAGGTAAGTGAATGCGCTCAGGCTCTTTAATTAAAAGCTATAAAACTATTACTGATGATACGTGTAGCCTACTTTAAAGTTTAAATCATCTATAGGCCTAATAGCCTACAAGTACTATATATGGCTTTGGTAAGTGTGAAATTCGATACAGAAAGAGCAGTTCCAACTGAATTTGTTCAGCTGTAAAAGCATTTTTGTGCCGTTAAAACTAGTGAGAAATGCTCTTTGCCGTATACATAGGCTACGATTGGGAATAATTTACTGTGGTGGATGATATCGGAGAGAAGATGCATATATATATGCAGCTGTAAAAATTCCTTGAAAAATCCCTGCAAGTATACAACATAATATTTGGTCCAAGTGCATGAATCACGTGCTGGTTTACACATGACCCTTACTTCCCCCAAGCAATACAGAGGATATAATACAGTACTGCATGGTGCACAATAGTACCATATAGCTCGTTTGTGTAACAACTTAGCTCTGCGAGTCCGCGCCGTTAATTTCACCTCTGCGAGGTTGTATGGGCTACACGACGTGTGTACGCACAGCAACTATTATAATTTATATGCACCGGTAATAAAATTTTATCCTCTCGTTTATCGCTCCTTCTTCCTCGTTCTATTCTTTATTCCTTGTTGTAAAGTCGACGATCGCAAAGACTGGTGCAATACGAGGTTACGAATATTATGTATATTTATGGGCACGTAAAGATATATGCCCGGCTCCCGCGTCCGTATATTTGAAGACCTATAGGCCTAAATGCCTGACTCTGTCCTCGTGTTTCCTACGGGTTCTTGCCACGTTGACCGGAATGGGAGATTTCTTGCCACGTTGACCGAGGGTTCTTGCCACGTTGACCGGGCTTGCCTTTATTTATATAGCCCACAAAACGGCCATTAATCAGGGTCGTTGACGATGAAATTGGTAGTGAAACGGACGGATATAGGCTAGCACGGATTTAGAGCACGCTTTAGAAGTCAAGACTTCCTTGACAAAAATGCAGTTTTAGATGGATTTGCGCAGTTCTAGAATAATAATAATAGTAATAATTTTCGTTTATTCAGCAATCTGGTTGACAGATCTCAACCGGTTACGCTGTACAGCAGTGATTTTCAACCGGGGCCCGCGGAACCCTTGGTTCCGTGGCAGTTTGACATAAAAGTTTAAAACATTAATAATGCACAGTTATGCTCAGATCGCAGAATACATAAATCTTAACTAGGTTACAGTATAGAACAGACAGCCTGCAATAATCGAACTCGTTACTTCTCGCTCTCTATACCTGCGTGCTATCCATTGCGCTACCGCCCCTTACAAGAAGCACTTCCGTACAGTTATGACTTATGCAATTGAAACAATTCACAATAGCTCATATCGCAGAATACATCAATCTAATAATTATTGATGGAAATAGTTTTTAAAAAGGCCACTGTCCTCCGACTCGGAGTAATTTACTCCATGGAGGATGGGATAGGAAAGAAGAGGTTTTGTGGTTGGTAAGATTCCTTTAAAAGTGCCGTGTTGGAAGCGGAGAGGAGGTGTGATTGGGGATTATATCAATTGTCGGGCGTCAAAGAGGAGAAGGGTAGGCTGGGTGGAAGAGGTGGAGGTGGAGGAAAAGAGAAGCGAAGGGCAACACGGAAAAGGATGCCACAAAACATGCATCTTTTGCGCATCACATTATACACGGACTGATGTTTAAAAAAATCGAAGAAACCACAGATACATGTAATGGGTGGAATAATTGTTATATAGATCTACTGTAGAAGATATAGAAGGAAGAAGGGTTGCGTATATGGACAACAGAGGTACAGTGACATGCATGCAACGAATGAATGAATGAACGAACGAAAGAATGAATGACTGAATGAAAGAATGAATGAGCGAATGAATGAATGAATGAATGTATCGATGAATGAATTAATGAATGAATGAGATGAATGAATGGACGAATAGATGGATGAATGAATGAATGATAGATGAATGAATGATAGATGAATGAATGATTGAATGAGCGAATGAATGAATAGATGAATTAACGAATGACTGGATGTATGGGAGGATGGATGGATGGGTGGATGGTGGTGGACCGGTAGGTGGTTGTATGGAAGGCTCTTTATATATATATATATATATAACTCTGTCCATCGCTCTAGTTGCCTGTCTCTGTCTGTCTGAAGGTTGAAGCTATTCGTCTCTCTGCTCTACATGTACATGTACCAACAGTAGAGCAGATCTAGCTCCATGCACGAGCAATCCACGGCGCTGAAAAATGAATGGATGGATGGATGAAGAGATGACGCATGGATGAATGCATGGATGGATACATGGATGCATGGATGTGAATGCATGAATGGATGTATGGATGGATGTATGGACAGATGTGTATTGTGTCGGACCTGGAATATATGTGGAGCAACCATGATTCAATATTGGCTCAACCAAAAAACGATTGACAGTTAATAATAATTCTATGGATGGCAACAATTGCTCTCAACAATAGATTCATAGAATACGAAGTAATATCGAGAATCACATGCATCACAAAGAGAGCCACACAATGATCAGGATGATCTGGCCGTGGGCAGCGCAGGAAGTGGTGGGAAAGGAGACTTTAGAATTGAGGAGGCGTTCTAGACGAAAGCTGTAAAGGAGAAAGCAAAGCTGAGATGGGAAGCAACGAAGTCGCAGAAACGGAAATTATAAATGGACGCTGGCGAAGGAAAAGAAGTTACAGCGGCTGACGGCGATCGGTTGATGAAGATAAATAGCGACCATTGAACGCTTCATTTGATTAGCAGTGCAAAGAGAGATGGAGGAGAAATTGGAGAAGGGGAAATGGGGGAGGGGAAATGGGGAGGGAAAATGGTAGAGGGGAAATGGTGGAGGGGAAATGGTGGAGGGGAAATGGGGAGGGGAAATAGGGGAGGGAAATGGTGGAGTGGAATGGGGAGGGGAATGGTGGAGGGAAATGGGAATTGGCCTAAACCATTGAGAGAGTTGAACGGACGGTGGAAGGGTGTGGAAGAGTGGTTGGAAGACTGGAACGGTAAATGATTGAGTGGAAGGGTGGAGCGTATGGGAGAGCAGGTGATAAAGTGAGGGGGCTGCATGGTGAGAGCGTGTGGCGGGCGATAATCGAGTGGAAGAGGGAAAGTGAGTGTGAGAGAACAGGTGAGAGTGCAGATGACTGATGTGAGGGTGTACAGTGATGGGGTAGAATGACGAATGAGGGATGGGCGTGAGTGTGGGGAGGCAGTTGACCTGGAGACCTGAGAGAGCTTGACCTCATCATTGACCTTTGACTTCTTGGAATTATCGGGTAGGCCTAATGGTGTCACCGTGCAATGGTGTGCCTGTCAAAGACAGAACGTGCGAGCTCAACGGAAAATTGCGTATGCAATTAATGCGCAGAATTATGCAAGCGAATGTAGTAGGTATCTTTTCAAATGCATGTAAAATTATTATTATTATAATTATTTTATTATTATCATCATCATCATCATCGTCGTCGTCGTCAACGTCATCATCATCATCATCATCATCATCATCATCATCATCATCATCATCATCATCATCATCATCATCACCACCACCACCACCACCACCACCACCACCATCATCATCATCATCATCATCGTCATCATTTTTATTATACATACATAATTACATATACATGTATGTGTAGGCCTACAGCGAGCCACACACACACTCTGTGACACACACACTGACACACACGCACGCACAGACACAATGTGACACAGGAGCAATGTGACACAGACTGTGACACACACATATATATAATATATATATATATATATTGTGTAAGCTTATGCATACTTTGCATGGCGAGTAGGGCAATGTTAACGCATCACTACAAATGCATACAGAGCGACATTATCTGCTCGAGAACGCTGCATGGCGCGGGACGCAGGTGGTCGGAAGTTGTTCCAATCCTCATCCTCCCATTCCTCATCCCACTCTTCCTGCTCCCATCCTCCTCTATCTTCTTCTTCTTCCCATCGCAGCAGCAGCAGCAGCAGCAGTCGCTCCTGCAATTGATGATGGCTGCAACCGGATGTTGTAGCGAAATAGGCAGACGACCCCAACCGGAAGCAGAAGAAGATCCCGTCTCTCCATTTAGTTTCTATCTGTCTCCTGGGCATTCACATTAGATACCCATTCATTGTAATATTATGGATGTGTATATGGATGTGTGGTAGTGTCTTTACTCACAATTTTACGTAGCTCCTTTTAATAGCCTCTCAAAAATGACCCATGTGAATGCGCCATCTATAACTAATATCCATAAAACGGTATATAACTATCTATATTGCTCTCGCTATCAGTGTCGCTGTGGGCATCGTTATCAGCACGTTCTCTAACAGCAGCAAAAATGTGTTATTCTGCCTTATTTATCATCGATGGTTTGCATGTCCATGTACGCGTTTGTGGATCACAGACACCAGCTGCACTGCCAGTTGCTCTACATGTAAATTACATGATGTAATGTACATGTAAATGTGCATAATGCAATGTAATGTACATGTACATGTAAATGTACATGATGCAGTGTAATGCACATGTAAATGTATATGATGTAATGTAATGTACATGTAAATGTACATGATGTAATGTACATGTAAATGTGCATGATGCAGTGTAATGTACATGTAAATGTAAATGTACATGATGTAATATAATGTACATGTAAATGTATATGATGTAATGTAATGTACATGTAAAGGTAAAATGAATTGATCGGACGAGATACATGTACTTTGTAGCCGCTACGAGTTTCAAAGGATGCCACGCCATTCAAGGTAAGTAAGTAAGTAAGTCAGCATAGTCTTTAATTACACCAGCTGTATGCGCACATTGCCACTTTGTCTGCGTAATTCAGGCCCACAAATAAAAACATCGTATAGTAGCCTAATAAAAACGGTAACATTAGATTATAA
>OX457050.1:26748194-26780694 GCA_949752735.1 Lumbricus terrestris
CCCGCCCACTCACCCATCCGTCCTATCATCCATATATCCGTTCGCTTTTCCGTCCATCCATCCCTCTATCCGCGTGTGTCCTTTCTTCCATCTCTTCCTCGCCGTCCAGTCACCATAAAATATTCAGTGAGAATTCAGTTGAGCCAAGTGGACAGAAAGACTCAGCGAAACGGTAAATAAACGACCGACCACCGAAGCAGAAGGAGAAGAAACGCTTCCACTTCCTCCTATTCACTGTCCATCTTCCTACAACACCTCCTCCACATCCTTGACCTCTTTCTATACTCTTCCTCCAGCAAAACATCTTCCCATATTGCTCCTCCTCTTTCTCATCTTCATCCACAGGTCCTCCTCGCATTGCTCCTACGCATTCTCTTCCTCCCCTTTCTCTCTCTCTTTCTTTTTTTCCAACAGCCCTCCTACACTTCTTTCACCTTTGCTTACTCTTTCTCCAGCAAAACATCTTCTCATATTGCTCCTCCTCTTCCTCATCTTCCTCCACAGGTCCTCCTCGCATTGCTCCTCCGCTTCCTCCTACTCCTCCTCCTCCTCCTGCTGTCTGTCTCTCTTCCTTTTCCAACAGCCCATCCTACACTTCCTTCACCTCTTCCTCCTCTTCCGGCAAATACTTTGCTCCCCTCCTCCTCCTCTTCTTGCCCTTTGTCTTCTTCCTCCAACCACAACTCATCGACTTCCTCATCCCCATCCTCTTCTTCCATTAACAACACATCTTTCCATATTCCTCCCTTCCTCCTCTTCTTACTCCTTCTCTTCTTTCTCAAACAGTACCTCCACTTCCTTATCGTCGTCCTACTCTTCCCTCAACAACTCATCTTCTCATATCCCGCCCCGCCATCCTCTTCTTACTTTTTGTCTTTTTCCTTCTACAGCATGCACCTCCTACACTTCCGTGACCTCCTCCTACTCTTTCTCCAGCAACACATCTTCCCATATTGCTCCCATCCTCCTCCTCCTCTTCTGTCTCTTTCTCTTCTTCATCCAACACCTCCTCGTGTTTCTTCTCTTCTTCCCATTCTTCTTCCAGCAACTCCTCCCATTGCACCTCCTCTTGTTCGTCAATTCCTCCCACACCTATTCGTTTTTCATTCTCTTCATCCTGTTTCTTATACGTCATTTCCTGCCTCCGTCATCACGTCATCTCGTATTCCTCCTCCCCCTCCTCCTCCTCCTCCTCCTCTTCCTCCTCCTCCTCCTCCTCCTCTTTCCCACATCCTCGTCCTCTCCCAGCAAATCAAATTCTGCCTCTTTTTCTCTTTCGCATCTTTTTCCATTCCTCGCAGAAGACTTCCGTTCTACTCCTTCCATTCTTCCATCGTCTCCTCGCGTCTCGATTCCACGCATAATAAAAATTGTCTCTCGATATAGTAATCGCTGAACGAAAGTAGAACAAAAACAAAACAGAAGTCGGACGAGAGAATGACAGACAGACGGACGGACAGACAGACAAACAGACGGATGGACGGACGGACGGACAGATAAATAGACAGATAGACAGACAGACAGACAGACATATAATGATAGATAGATAGATAGATAGATAGATAGATAGATAGATAGATAGATAGATAGATAGATAGATAGATAGATAGATAGATAGATAGATAGATAGATAGATAGATAGATAGATAGATAGATAGATAGATAGATAGATAGATAGATAGATAGATAGATAGATAGATAGATAGATAGATAGATAGATAGATAGATAGATAGATGATAGATAGATATCAAATCAAATCAAATCAAATTTTATTGAATCGATTCAGTGTAAACATACTATTATCACCATGCTTTAGTATCTTAGTACATGGAATGCAACAAAAATATAGACAAGAAATATTTGAGGTATGCATTGGGCAGTAGATAATAGATAAGTATAGCAAAGAGAATCGACTCGTTGAGAGAAGAAGCTAACGCTTATCTAGTCATCCCCACATCATTAGGTACAAGCAATAATAGCAAGAAAAGGTAGGAAGAATCGATGGCTGTCACATGTTAAGTAGGTAACTTAATTAGATAGATAGATAGATAGATAGATAGATAGATAGATAGGTAGGTAGGTAGGTAGGTAGGTAGGTAGGTAGGTAGGTAGGTAGGTAGGTAGGTAGGTAGGTAGGTAGGTAGGTAGGTAGGTAGGTAGGTAGGTAGGTAGGTAGGTAGGTAGGCAGATAGATAGATAGATAGATAGATAGATAGATAGATAGATAGATAGATAGATAGATAGATAGATAGATAGATAGATAGATAGATAGATAGATAGATAGATAGATAGATAGATAGATAGATAGATAGATAGATAGATAGATAGATAGATAGATAGATAGATAGATAGATAGATAGATAGATAGATAGATAGATAGATAGATAGATAGATAGATAGATAGACAGATAGACGGGAGAGAGAAAGAGAGATCAAGAAAGAGAGGGAGTGGGAGAGAGAGAGTGAGCGACAGAGAGATAGAGTGACAGAGAATAAGAGAAAGAGAGAGAGACAGAGACTGAGAGCGTGAAAGAGAGTGCTCAGGAGAAAGAAAGTGAGAATGACAGAGAGTGAGACAGAGAGAAAGGTATAGAGAGCGAGAGAGATAGACAAGGAGAGACACAGAGAAGGTTAGAGGAGCAATTGAAGGATAGCGAAACAAGAGAACAATAGCAAGACAAAAAAAGCAGACGCGTTAAAGCTCTGATCTCCATAGAGAACAGCGGACACTGAATTCCCACACGACGTAGTAACATTCCACGACAAACGTTCGATCCGTTAAGCAACACTTCCCCTCCACCATCATTCCACCCAAACCCCTACCACCCCAGCATCGGCCTTTACCCCGCTGTCGATTTTCACTCGACGCTCGCCCAACGCAACAATGCAAAACCAGCTCTAAGACATGAACAATGACATACGCCTGACAATCCGACCGTCCGAGCAAACCGCTACCGTGCATGCCAGCGTCAATGACCATATAGTTACCCACACACAAACTGGAATCATCTCATCTCAAAACTCGATATCGTTCGCGTCGATCGTGTAACACGACCCAATGCCGTCTGGTGGGACACGACTTATATTCGCAGCCGTATTATACCCTATGTTCCAATAAATCGGGTACCCTTTTTTAATGTGAATAAAACTGGTAAATATTCATCGATTGTCAAAATTTAAAAACAGGCTTGATCCTGAGATAATTATCTACAAATTGGCAATTTATGAACGGCCCTCACTAAAAAATTACGTCATAATGACGTCGTTAATTTACATATCGAAACCAAATGTTTAAAAAATCGTTAGAGAATGGCGTTCAGCCAAGAAGACAAAATTGTAATAAAATTCTTACGGAAAAATAAACATTACGGCGCAAAGAAGTTTATTCGAAAATTTCCGGACAAGGGATGGACAGTGAGCGGTCTAAATAAGCTTCTAAGAAAAATTGATTTGACCGGTTCGTCGGAGAAAAAGTTGTTTTCGGTATACTTAACATTTGAATTATCTGATGCAAATGCCGTAATTGTGACATCAATATTCATGCCAGAAACGTCATATTTGAATCAGTGTAAGATCTCAGGATAAAAACAGTTTTGAAATTTTGAAAATCGATTAGGCCTAAGATTTGCCTGTTTTATTCACATTATAAAAATGGTGCCCGATTTATTGGGACACAGTGTAGTAGGCTATCTACGACCTCTCGTTGAGCATATGCTCCTTCCGACACGAACAGATTGAGTTTCGAGCAACGTTCGGATTTATTATACGGCGGGAAGCAGAGTAGCAGACGTCCATTATTCCGTGCGTGGAGATCCGATTTGTACCCGGATGAAACGAGTTGCCATTGGCAACCAATTGAGATGACAGCGTCGATAAAAACGCGCGAAACTCTGAGCGCGCTGGACCGATGCGATATGCATTGTTGTTTGGCTTATCGGATACACTTGATCAAGACTTTCTGAAGGAGTGTCGCAGTGCAAACTGGGTTTAGGTCGTATCTCGTCTCGACCCTTCAATAAATCATAACACTGGGGAGAACGCCGCGTGTTATTATTTTTATTGCTCGCTTCTTCGTCGAGCTTTGACCTGCTTTTTTCCCGTATACCACGTTCTTAATCATAGCAGCGTAGATTGAGTAAACTCGCTGTTTTGCTGTGGGAGATAATAAATTCGTTAGTTTTGTCGGGCTATTCTTGGATGGGCTTGGAAGAAACAATATGTACTGACATTGGAAATGTAATGTTATAGGAGGATACTGCATTTTGAATTGGACAATGAAGGTGACAAATCTGGATGTGTGAAGACCTAACAGAAAATGAATTGATGACATCAGCGACTGGTGTAAAGAAGATCTACAGGAATAGAAGCACAAGATCAGGAACTCTGGAGAAAAGTGATGAGCAATGCAATGGACACAATTATGTGCCTTCGACCCATGGATCCTGAATTCCTGATGCTAATGGTGATGGTGGTGGTGGTGGAGGTGGTGGAGGTGGTGGTGGTGGTGGTGGTGGTGGTGGTGGTGGTGGTGGTAGTAGTAGTAGTAGTGGTGTTGGTGACGGTGGTAGTGTTGTTGGTGCATGGTGACATCAGACACTGATGTAAACAAGTCGTGGTGGTGAAGGTGATGATGATGACGACGATGATGATGATGATGACGACTTGGATCTATAAATACTGAACTTTAACGACAGGAGTGTACCAAGGCTTTCGCATACACAGGCAAACGGCAAGTAGGTTAGGTTAGGTTGATTACTTGATTGATTGGTTGATTGATTGATAGATTTATTTATTGATAGATTGATTGACTGATTAATTTATTGATTGATTGAATGAATGAATGAATGAATGGTTGATTGATTGATTGATTGATTGAGACGGAATACATGTAGGAGAAGAAATAGATGGATGATTATGGATGAACGGACAGACAGACAGACAGACAGACAGACAGACTGACTGACTGAATGAATGAATGACTGTCTGTCTGTCTGACTGACTGAATGAATGAATGAATGACTGTCTGTCTGTCTGACTGACTGACTGACTGACTGAATGAATGAATGAAAAAATGACTGTGTGACTGTCTGTCTGACTGACTGACTGAATGAATGGCTGACTGACTGACTGACTGACTGTCCAATTCATTCGGTTGAAAATGGTAGTCTCGAACTGACCAATTAGGAAATTGGATCCGAGTCGAAGGCGATCGTGCGGAACTAATAGAAAGGGTCTCTGGTCAGTCTGGTCAGCGGTGGTGGACGATGACCACACCAGCTGCTGTCCACGGCTCTCGTCACATGCTTCAAAGCCTTCCTCGTCGACCAGATACGTCTGAACGGTGGTTACGTTCTGGCCACTTTGTCCGGTGATTTCTAATCTGAAAGATGAAATATATTGACCACATGATATTCAGTTATTAAGTACGCGATTTTCAACCTCTCACGTACACAAGCACGCACACGTGCAGTGTGCATGCATACATAAGTACATACATACACATGTACATTCATTCTTACGTACATACATACGCACATGCATGCATACATGCAAACATACATACATACATGCATACATAATACATACATGCATGTATACGTACATACATGTCACACTTACAAGCATACATTCATGCACACCTACCCACGTGCATACATACATACATTCATGCATACACACATGCATAAATACATACACATACATACATACATACGTACATATATACATACATAATACATACATACGTACATACGTACATATATACATACATAATACATACATACATGCGTACATACATACATACGTACATACATACATATGTGCATGGGTATGTCATACATGTACAATTGTACATACACACACGTGCATACATACGTACATGCAAGTGGAGAGATAGACTGAAGAATTGACTACGGTTACCGCATTCGTATGGCTGAATTTGCAATGGCCAGGAATTGAACCCCGTCCACTGGATTATCTAACCAATGGAACAAAGGTTGAAGCATGGAAATCTAGACGACTGCATTGCTAACCTGACGTCGTCGTGTGGCGTCACTGCGATGGGTCTCAGCTGCTGGACCAACGCTTCATCCCGACTCATCTCAAATCCATAGCACGAGTTGATCGAATCACAGACGAATTGCTGTAATCAAACAGACAATAGATAAACAATAGACAAACAATAGACAGACAATAGACAACTAGTAGACAAACAATAAACAAACAATAGACAAACATATAAAAAAAATGGATTCAACAGGCTGATGCATAGGGGCTCGGTGGTGTAGTGGGTATGTTCGCTGCCTTGCAGTCGGACGGTTGCAAGTTAGAATCCATCTCAAGTCGCCACGTAGGGACCTTAGGCAAGTCTTTCACTCGCAATTGCTCAGCGCTTCGGCGTGAAACTCCGATGCAGTGTCCGCGCTGCAGTCGGGAGAGCCTCTGAGTGGAAAGCTTGAAAGGTCGCTATGACAAGTGCACATAATTATAAGCATACAAACAAACATTGTCATTGTTATTAGAACATTGGCTACACGTCTGTGTAGAAACTTAAGTGGAGAAGGCAATGGATCAGAGACATGAGAGGTTAAAGAGAACCACATTGGCGCCCGGAGATATTTTAGCAAAGGGGCAAAACAAAATGGCCACGGTTAATTATTCTTAGCAATAGCTTGCATGTGCACAGCAGGCAAATACATGTAAGTATGTATAGTATGTAAGTATTATAGTATGTATGTATACATGTAGGCCTATAGGCTTACATGGGTATATTTTCATAGAAGTTCATAGATGCAAATTTCTCAGTTTTACTTAGTGTTTCATTTTGAATCATAACTGCTTTAGAGCGAAATTGTTTTAATAAAGGCGGAAAAGTGGTAGTTAAAAATAGCTGTCTATTTTCCGGGTGTAGCAAATGACCCCCTCTTGCTCCTTATCGAAAATTAACCAACGTTTCATATTTTCATGTCATTAGGCAGATTGTGCAATAGTTACTTCAAACATTGATCATCATCATGATAATTGCATATCATCCATAGAGCCCAACCACATACGCCTCTGTGAGGGCATCGATATGTAGGTGCATTATTGGACAGGACTGTACGTTGTACGATTATCCATGTACATCACGCTTCGCCTGTAATGTCACGGAGCAAAACCACGATGATGTTGTATATTTAGATAATCAAGTCTTTGCCAGCATGATAGGCGTGTATGCTAGAGCTAATTATCCCGCCGCAATATCGACTTTATTGCGGCGTTTTGTCGATGATATTTCGCTCGCTTTGCTTGCTCCGCTCTTGTTACGCCGAAACCCGTGTTCCATATGATTTTATTGTGATTTATGCACACTCATGTCTAGTCAAGTAAATGATGCAACAGTGTCTGCATTTTTCTCCATTATGGTCTCAGTGTAATCTGCAGCATGCGTTAGACTAGTCCACAATAATCTAGACTTATGAAAACATGCTGTAAAACTGACTATACAGGGTGGCTCAATAAAAAATGTCCCACCTGATAAAATGCGATATCTTCGCAACCGATTGAACTTTTTCTACGAAAATTTCCCAATTTGCAGGGGAATGAATTTCCAACAATCCCTGAAAGTTTCATTTTAAACTTTTCATGTTTGCAAAAGTTGCAGCTGTTTAAACTTTCAATTTCGTTTTTTCAAATTTCCGCGGAAAACGAACGTCATTTGTAGATTTCCATGTCAAATGATATCACTTTTCACTACAACCTCAGAATTCCGTTTTGCAGTTTATTGTAAGGCATAATGAGAGTGTCCACTCCCTGCCTTAACACGAGCTCGAATTCTTTTTTGTGAAGCTTAGTATGGCCTTGTTAATCGGGTCCTGCGGCAACTGATCCCACATTAGCAGCAAGACTTGCTTCAGCTGGCCAATGTTCTCCAACTTTGGATGAAATGTCTTGCAGCGTTCCAGCATAGCTCCCCAGACGTGATAAGCAAGAGGGCTATGGTCTGGCAAGTGTGTTAGTCATCTTTGCCAATACATTTACTTTAGTTGATGGCAATAAGGTAGCGCCATCATTATCAACCTTGCCGTGCGAGCAAGCAGGCGTACCGTCCTGCTGGAAAATAAAACCAGATGTTAGAGCATACCTGGTCTTCAATGAGTCTGAGTAAGATAGTTCAACGATGAGTTTGACATCTAACCTACTGAATGGGATAAAATGCAGTCTTTTCTTGCAGCTGTAACACACGCCAGCATATCTGATGCCGAAACCATGATGTGCTTTGCAAACTTGACCCTTTCGACTACCACGGGAATTTCGTGAATATCGCGCTTTTCCCCGTCAGACCACTTCCCGCCTCTCTTCTGACATCTGATCTCCATTACAAAAAATGATTACATTATACATAAACACGTTTGCAGATAGCCTTCAATGTGCCCAGGCTTCACTTTTCACTGGGTATTTTGCTATGATCACGCGATGTCCCAGTATCTGTTCACGCAATGTCCGAGTTCCCATTTTATCATCCGCAGAAACTTTGCCCATGACGTTCAGATACGGATTCACAAATTGAGACTTCAATATATAAAATATCACCAAATGCTAACAGCTTGGTTCATAAACAACATCTTTACAGCTCTTAGTGAGGTCGTATGACATTATCATCATCATGTGTGTTGTAATTTGCAAAAATATCTTCAAGAAATCACATGTATTGTAACGTGATTCTACGGAAATATGAAAAAATGAAAAAAGGTTTTTGCACAGCTGTATCTTCTGAAGTAATGTAAATTTATTATTGAGATTTTCAGGGATTGTTGCAAATTCTTTCCTCTATAAATCCTGCTATTTTCACTGAAAAATCTCGATTGGTTACTGAGAAATTGCATTTTTGCTGGTGTGACATTTTTTATTGAGCCACCCTGTATATAGGCTAGTCTCTATTGCGTAAACGTCATTAATTTTGCATGCGCGATATAGTTACACAAGATGTTCAATTTGCAGAACATGAGCTACTGTCAGTGGCGTAGCCAAGGGGGGGGTTCGGGGGTTAAACCCCCATTGGCTTAGGGGAAAAATTTAACGGTTATTTATCCACTTAAATAAGAAAAAAACAAAACAATTGCTCGTAGTAACAATTGTATTTCTCACTCTATTCCCTTTGTTACTTTATTCCCTTTTATTTACTGCAATACTGTTGGGTTGGTGTCAGGAAGGGCATCCGGCCAGGCCATAAAACCACCAAACCTCCCATCATAAATTCCTGGCTGCGCCACTGGCTACTGTATATTGATACCTCTTGTATTGTATTGTATTGCATAGTAGTAGTGATAGGAACCGTCCATGGATGACGTCACTCAATTTTGAACAATTTTGACCTTTCCCCTTCGTCACGCGTCAACAACAAAGAATTCATAATTTTATCATAATCTAGTCAGGGCTGAAAGTGAGCAGGGTCGGTCCAGGTCTGCGACCCAGCATTGATTTTCGCGACCTGCTGTTGCCTGGTCTCAGCCGGGTCGGTTGTTTAACACATAAATGCATAAGAAATTAAGAAACCTAAAAATCGGTGGCGAATGTCTAAAAAATTTTAAAAAAAATTAACTTGTCGTCAGTTGCCAAAATTAGGAAAAATGGTAGGATTTTTTAAAGTTTTGGTAAATGACTAAAAAAGATTGTCAGATGCCAAAACTAAGACGTTACGTATACCGCAACCTGCTATCATGACTACGAATTATCGTCGGCTTCAGGCCGCCGATCAACGGAACTCCGATGTCTCTGCCATTAACCGTTGTAAACAATCTTGTGTGACGTGTAATCGGCAATGTTTGCCACACACGACGACATCCGCCTATCCGACTAAAGTCGATTTTTGAGACGAGAGATAGATGGCGAACGACTACCAGAGAGCATGGCATAGTGAACTGATGGAGTGGAGAAATCCATTCCATTGGGAGTGGCCAATGCAGGCAAATGACCTGGATTGAGCCATTATAGCGGTCCTGACTCGGGGAACAGAGGTCAAGCCGATCGAAGGGAACGCAGCGAAGTGGAAGAAATGGGGCGAAGTATAAGATCACAGAGATACTTCGGAGCAAGACCCAACTGAGACTTGAGGACCAAAATGAGAACCTGTATATACAGGGTGGGCGAAAAAAGTCCCCCTAGGTTTTTCTGTCAATATCTTGGCCAAAAGTAAGAATTTCGAAATGAAATTTTACTGGCTTATAGACAATTCATATTTACACACGATGGCCAGATTTTGTCAAAGTATTTCAAACAGAACAAACTTTCATTTCGAAATTTATACTATTGGCCAGGATATTGGCAAAAAACCTAGGGGGTCTTTTTTGGCCAACCCTGTAGGCCCCTACATGTATATACATGTAATTTTTATATCGGCCATATGTACGATTGTACGTATCGATTCATGCGTATATGTAAGTAAATAATTATGTATGCATACATTGCATACATTGCATAGTCTCTAGTTATGTATGAACATAATTCTACATAATGCATAATATAAATTATATATATATATGTATAAATGTTTGCGTGCATGTGTGATTATATGTATTTATATATGCATGTATAAGGTTGTACTCAACGGCCATTTGCCTTGGGCGATAAACGGAAACCATCCAATTCCAATGCAGACAGAAAGAGAGAGAGAGAGAGAGAGAGAGAGAGAGAGAGAGAGAGAGAGAGAGAGAGAGAGAGAGAGAGAGAGAGAGAGAGAGAGAGAGAGAGAGAGAGAGAGAGAGAGAGACAGACAGACAGACAGACAGACAGACAGACAGACAGACAGAGACAGAGACAGAGACAGAGACAGAGACAGAGACAGAGAGAAAGAGAGAGAGACAGAAAGACATTCGGTGCTTATAAATATCCTGAGGTCCACTCGACAGAATGATTTCACCAGAATTACAGTCCTACGGAGCCACCGCGCATGCGTGAAACGCACGCAAATATGGCGAGCTGCCGCTTTCGGGGAGTGTAAGAAATGCACGGGGTATCCATGGATGGACGACGGTGTGTATGGGGCGCCGTTGGTCAATAAAGCGTCTGATATTTATGTATATGACCTGTTTGGAATGCATGCTATGCAGATGGCTTACGTCTGAATGCAATCCGGACCCGTATAAACGAGGCATTAGGCGACGCCAAACCATCCACTGAGAATGGAGAAATGGTCGCATTGCTTTTAAACGTATTTTATGAAAGAGTATGTCTGTCTGTATGTATGTGTGTCTGTCTGTTGTCTGTTTGTCTGTTTGTCTATCTGTTTGTATGTATGCTTGTCTGTCTGTTTGTCTGTCTGTTTGTATGTATGCTTGTCTGTCTGTCTGTCTCTCTCTGACTGTGTGTGTACTCCACTGGTCAGCATGTGCATCTTCCTTGATTTTTATTTTATTCATTTATTTTGTTATTTATCCATTTCTATAGCGCCCCTTCAAGCTCACAACTCAGAGGCGCTCCCGATTACAGCACGGACACTGCATCGGAGTTTCACGCCGAAGTGTCCGAGCAATTTACTGGAATAAGTATCTGAATTGACCAAGTGCAAAAGAAATCATATACAGGGTGGCGCAAAATAAACCGGACTATTAGTTTTTGCAATTGCATCGCTTGAATAATCAAAGTATCGCCTTAAAACTGGTATATCTCGTAGAACTGTTCAGCGTATTGGTAAATTTGACTTACAGCTTAATTAAAGTGTTTCGGCGACGTAAGGTGCAGCTGCTAGCACACGCTGACAGAGTGAAACGGCTTGCCGCCTGTAAACGTCTGTCTCGACGACTAACCGTAGCTAAATTGGCCAGAACATGATTTACGGATGAAAAGATCTTTACAGTTCAAACACCAACCAATTCACAGAATGATCGAGTGTACGACAACGTAGCTGCGAAACGAGACATTCCTTCAGAACGCTTGCTGAAAGGTCGGAAGCACTTCTCACAGAGCATCATGGTTTCGGTTGCCGTGTCGCAGCTGGGGAAATCGTCATTAGTTTTCGTTGAACGAGGAGCAAAAGTTAACAGTTCCTATTACTGTGACGTCGTCCTACATCAAGGATTACTGCCAGATATTATAGCTCACTCTGGTCACAATTTCACTTTCCAGCAGGATGGAGCACCTTCTCATCGTTCACGAAAAACAGTTGCTTTTCTCACTGCTCACGTTCCAGACTTTATTGAACCAGAAAATTGGCCACCGAACAGGCCGGACTTGAATCCCGTAGACTATTCCATCTGGGGAATGCTTCAGCAGCTTGTCTACACGCAGAGAATTCGAGATATTGAACATTTGAAAGAAGTTCTGACCGCATGCTGGGACGAAATCAGCGAGGACACTATCAACCGGGCTATTGGACAGTTTCGCAAGCGGTTATCATTGGTTATCGCAGTAAACGGAGGACATATTGAACATCACTTTGACTGAAATTTCTTACGCATTGAGAAATTCTGAAATTTTACAGTTCATTCAATGTTATATTAAATACCAAACCAATGCCATTTTTCTGTGTCATTTCTGTCTAATGATAGTTTTAAGGCGATAATTACTTTGATTATTCAAGCGATGCAATTGCAAAAACTAATAGTCCGGTTTATTTTGCGCCACCCTGTAGTTATCTATATATGCTGTCTGGCAGACTTGGCGTATACGTAGATGTACGTTTGTACGATTGCACTCAAGTACGTTCATCTTACATGCATATGTCTTCTTTTCGTGCTCTGCCCTTAGGCAGGTTCGAATGTTTGACGTCTCCAATCTTCTCTGTTCTGCGCTTTCATTTTCAGCTTCTGGTAGCCATCTTTCATCATCCAGTCTAACAGTTTTTGTCTTGGTCTGCCTCTCGTTCTTTTTCCATCCATTTTCCCTTCTATGATTGTTCGCAGCATCGAGTCTTCTCTGAGTGTGTGCCCGATCCATCTTCTTTGTCTTTCTCTAATGCATATGTATGTGTGTGTATTTACATGCATGTGTATATATGGAATGGTCACACACACACACATTAGTGTGGTCCAAAAAAATAAAATTCAAGCTAGAAGCCAAGACACCCTCCCAGTTTGTTAGACTTGTTATTAGTATTATTGAGACCAAATTTCAGCCCCAGATTCGGACTAGAAGACGGTGCTCAATGACACACAAAACTTACCATGTAGTAGTGTTAGCTAGAAATCTTGATACCTTTCTTGTTTGGTCAAAAACTCAACATTTGTCATGTAGATGAGCTTTAAATAGTTTCTGTTGTGTTATCATACGTGCCAGAATTAAGACTACACAGTTGTTAAGCCAATAAGTGACAAGTGTATTTTATGGAAATGAGACTTCTGGTGATTTGATCATGCAGGAAGACAAAGTAGGTCAAGAGCTCCTGTAGCTGACCTTCATATGAAGGAATTGATTTTAGCCATAAGCCCTCTGCATGTTCTTGTGATTGATCGAATTCACCATATATTCCAATGTTTAAGAGATTTTATGCTGCTTGGCAAGGTGTGACACTTGACAACATCTGAGGACTGGAAGTCACATCCGGTACTGAAGCCCTCCATGCAAAAGTAGTCAGCTTTCTCAAGTACTCTGCTGAAATAAAGTCAGTTTTAGAAAATTACCAAGAACTCATTGAGATATCAATGGTTGACATAGTAAGTCACCTTCAATAAGAAACTGGAGAGTCCAATAAACAATGCACATTGGATGGTACTGCGCGCCATCAAAATATACCTTTTAGTGATCAACATGATGTAATCAATCTAAGTACGAAGGAAGAAACTCAGATTCATCAACTTATGTAATTTGGTGGCCTTCGTCACACAAGGACATGGATAAAAGACTCCTCTTGCTGTTGTTGCTCCAGAACAAGATCTTTCAATATGGTCAGATACAGAAAATGCGAGTAGTCGGTTGCCCAGGAGATCAGCTTTGCTTCCATGAAGGTCCTAGAAAACCACCAGTAGTACCTTTCAGGTGAGGTTGTAGGTCTGGTTATGTGGCCATTTGCCTATAATTTAGAGACAAGGTGAAATATTCCACAGAATGACTCTGAAGCCTGGTGAAAGGATGGTGAGGCCTAGTGCTATTGCACTGAAAAAAGAGATTGCATGGGTGACTTTGCATCTCAGCAAATGAGGACACTACCATAATGCCTGAAGATTGGTAATTCTTTTTTACACTTCCAACAGAAAAATAGATCGAGAAAGAGGATTATAAATTAGGCGGATACTGAATTCAACACTGGTCAGAGAGTGGTGAAAAACA
Source organism: Lumbricus terrestris (assembly GCA_949752735.1). NCBI lineage: Eukaryota > Metazoa > Annelida > Clitellata > Crassiclitellata > Lumbricidae > Lumbricus > Lumbricus terrestris. The sequence continues at coordinate 26,762,437 of OX457050.1, forward strand.
TACCTTTGAGATGTGAGAAGTTGTTCGAGGAATTCAATCGAGTCATCGCTGATGATGAAGAAAGTCAAGGGGTCGAGGGAAGTAGGAAAGCTGTCCCCACTCAATCAATAACGAAATCTGCTGTTGACACAGTGCCTCCTGCTTAATCTTCTGGATTATAAAGACCTTATCGGATGTTGGAGTAAGAAAACGAGAACTATCGACATTCATGGACTAAACGATGTTTTTTGACAATTTTGAACATTTCCAATTTTTCAAACCAACTGAAATTTTACATTTAATGCTGACCAATTGCTTAAGTATCACACATATTGTCATATTACAACAATATTTGATTTATATTGATATAAAATACGATTGTATAGGAATGTATGCTCAACACATTATTTTGTACAGTCAACGTCTATACATTGGTCCATGCAAAGTAACACAGTCGTGGAGCACCGTCTTCCAGATGGAATAGGAAGCTGAAATTTTGTCTCAATCATACTATTGATAGGTCTAACAAACTGAGAGGGTGTCTTGGTTTCTGGCTTGAACTTTATTTTTTACCATGTATCTGTGAACCACACTAACACACATACATATATATTAATATTATATATGTGTGTGTGTGTGTGTGTGTGTGTGTGTGTGTGTGTGTGTGTGTGTGTGTGTGTGTGTGTGTGTGTGTGTGTGTGTGTGTGTGTGTGTGTGTGTGTGCATGTATGCTTTTCTCCTCCGAGAGCAATCGAACTTTGCACCCATCTATGCATCCACTCCATCGCGGCCTGCAGACGATATATCCGTCGCCGTGAAAGAGAACTTCCGATTAGAAAGCAGAAGGACATTGCTGTTTCACAGGAAATGGATCACTTCCGGTACATGGTCGGCCACTTCCGGTCATCGATTTCCACAGATGATCATGCAGTGAAAGAGACGTGGTCGTCCTTTACCATAGAAGTGCATATAAAATATAATATAAGCTAATATAATATAGATATTCATATAGATCTATTAATATTATAGGCGGCTAATATATATATGTAGGCCTATATGTATATATATATATATATAATTCGGAAGTAGCATATAATGTATAAATACAAAAATATGAAGTTATTTGAACTGAAGCAATATAGGTTTATTGATTCAACTTTCTTTTTCTTATATTTGCCCTCTTTTTATGAGTGTGTGTGTGTGTCGGTTCGCTAAGGTTCAACCAACCACCTACATGGTAAAACAGGAAGGTGACCTGACCGGCGTCCTTGGACGAAGGCTCGGGCCCGGCCTGGTGCAAGGCTGAACCAAAGACCTTGGTGACCACCTTGCCGTGGTGCGAACTGTTAGTACCCTCCCTAGGGGGGAGGCGGACGAGCAAAAGCAGAGGAAGGCAATGGCCAATGCCGTAGCTAGAGAGTTTTTGGATGTTTGAACACCCCTCGAAATGGAAAAAGTTTTAAAAAATGCATTTACTAGCACAAGAGGCTAAAACCATGAAATAAAACCATGAAAACACCCCCGAAATGAAAAGTGTAAAAAAAGTTGAATGAATTGGTGACATTTCCGTTAGATTTCGGCCCCGGTTGAAAAAAGGTCATCAGGTTTTCCGGACGGGAAACTGAAGAAACACCCTCGAAATCAAATCCTGTCTACGGCCTTGTCAATGGCAAATCACCTCTGTTAACTGTGCCAAGAAAACCGACATGAAAAATAACTAAGAGACGCGACGGAAGATCGTAATACGTGGAGAAGGTTGACCATGGCGGTCGCTAGAGTTCAAAGAACCGAGGCACAAGGTGACAAGGTGTGTGCGTCTGTCCGTCTGTCTGTCTCTTTTCCTCTACTTCCCTCTCTGCCTCTCTCTATTTTTTGTATATTGATGGCGGTAAACTGTACGTATCTGGCGACTGACAACTATTATATGCCATCATAGGCGCAACCACCCTATGGGACCCACGGGACGCGTCCCCCCAACTTTTGAGTGGTCCCATTGACTTTATCATTGTGGTTCCCCCCAACTTTTAGGACGTGATTCATTTGGTCCCCCTCAACTTTTAGGACGTGATTGCGCCTATGTATGCCATCGACTCTTTTGATTCCTTATATTCAGCTGAAATGCTACAAACGAGCCAGTCGATATTCCGACACCGAACTCCATCATTCAGCAAAATAATTACGTATTGAAAAGCACAAAACGCATTGATTTGAAAGAGTATAGACGTATAAATATAATACTTGGTCTATGCGCGCATTCACTGAATCCAGTGGATTATAAAGCTGAATTATGGTATACCATTCTCTCGCTCAGGGCTGTTTTTAAGGAAATTTTAGATCTGCACAACCCCTTCTTTTCCTTCCCATCCTCCATGGTAAATTACTTTCAATCGGAGAACAATAACAATTTTTTGCTAGTTTTAACTGTACAGAAGTGCTTCTGCAACTCCACAAATCCATTTAGAACTGCACATTTTGTGTACAACTGCACGTTAAAAAAGCCCTGCTCTCGCTGATCGATAACAGATCCGAAATCCAGATGACGTAATCGCTTCTGTGTCTAAAATTAAATATAATTTGTCGTCTGCTCAAAATGGCGCGACATCTATCCATGTATTTTCTAATAATAGTTCGCCAACGTTAATCAGAATTCAGTCGATATGATTTAATCATGGACCGGATCCTGCGAACAGGAAGCGGCGGTGCATGTCCCCCCGCTTGGCGTTCGATTCAAGGGGGGACGTGGAGGGGATTCGGGCGACTGAGGACGCCGTTAAATCAACCAACTCACACATCAACTCTGGTAGCGCATTGAAAAGCACACTGGAATGGTGAACGAGAGGTACCGAGATCGAGCCCCGTAGGTCGGACATGCTTTGTATAGGCTGCTATGTATTGCATGCAGGCTGTCTGTTCTATTAGTAGGCTAGTTGAGACTGACGTTAATTAAGATTGGTGCATAACTTGTAATGTACAAGACGGTGCTTTTGAAGGCGTTTCATTAAAGAAAAAATTTATTATTATTATTATTATTATTATTATTATTATTGTTATTGTTATTATTATTGTTATTGTAATTGTTATTATTATTACTATTACTATTACTATTGTCATTGTTATTTTTATTATTATTATTACTATTATTATTACTATTATTATTATTATTTTTTTAAAATTTAGGATCCCTCAGGGACTTCATTACTAACTATTGGTTAAAAATTAGTCCAGAATGACCCTACTCTTCGTTGTGTTATTATTATTATTATTATTTTATTTATTTTATTTATTATTATTATTACTATTATTATTATTACTATTATTACTATTATTATCATTACTTTTAGTCCTACTAACCGATGCGCTGACTCTATTGCGGGCAAGGGTTTAAGCTCCTTGTGCTATGCTATTATATTCTTCTTTACGCTCTAATATACTCCGCGGTTCCATGTGCTATCTCATGGTTCCCAGTAATCGTTAGGACCACATGTTCTTTTTCACAGTTCTTGGTATAGACTACAGAGACTGGTATCCTGTTCTAGGCCATGCTCTGTTTCTCTGACACATAGAGAACGAGACGTGGTTCTCTGTGCTCCTATATGCTCCTTTACTCTTCTGCTCTGCTCTTTCACGTGGACGTCAGCTGCCAACACCATATACAATATTATACACAATTACACAAGTATATTATTTATAGCCACCGATTCTTTGTATACGTTACACGCTGAGTTCACTGCAACCATAAAGTCGCCCATCGCAGCACCGAATGAACCCGACTAAGCACCGATCTCCACCGGGCTTCCCAATCCCAAAGCAGCGGAAACACCCGCTGGAGTCGTAATGAATGGAATCGAGGCTCAGTTTGGATAATTAAATCTAGAAACATCTTGATTTTATACGTGACGCCCATATTTTACATTTCGCAGTCGCGAACGCACGCGATGACCTGAAGACAATGGTTTGAAGACAATGGTTTGAAGACAATGGTTTGAAGACAATGGTTTGAAGACAATGGTTTGGTCTGTTGACAGCATTACAGTGGCTTCTTGCTCTTTGATTCTCCAGAGCCATCAATTTTCTCACTCTCTCCTCTATCGGAGTCCTAATGCATAACTTCGTTTCTCTGGATAGGCCTATACAACAATACAGATATATACGTGGAGCGCGGCGCCACAGGTTGTTCTCTGCCAGTGCCAGTCCCAAGCCTGGATAAAGGAGGAGGGCGACACTATTCATCTTTGATATGGCAGTGTCGTTATTAAACATATAATAAGCAAGGTGTAGTAAGCTTATGTTCACTGCCCCGCAGCCGGAGGGTTGCAGGTTCGAATCCAACTCAAGCCGCCTCGTAACGACTTTGGGCATGTCCTTCACTCGCAATTGCTCAGAGCTTCGGCGTGAAACTCAGATTCAGTATCCGCACTGTAGTCGGGAGCGCTTCTGTAATAATTGGTAATTGGTCATTCGCTCATCTAATGAATTGTGATCACCTTTTGTTGCTCCATGCACGGGCACCCAAGGCCACCGCCCCCTCCGTTCTGCACAGAAGGGATTGCTCCTGGTCCCATTCCATCATATAGCATTTCGGAAATTTGGTCCCTGCAACGATGCAGAACAAAGCTTTTTCTGTGATCGGCCCAGTTGTCTGGAATGGATTCCCACAGGAGCTATGTCTGCTTGCTGGGGTTATCACTGAAAGTTATTTTTTATTATGCTTCAAACTCTCTTATTTTTGGCGTGCTAGAGTCGGGAGCGCTTCTGAGTAGTTCCCTTGAAGAAGCACTATATAAATTCTTCAATGAATGAATCTTGCGTTGTGTCATTTTGAAATTAAACAAAGATTACTAATATGTAAATAATTACGACAAATTCTTACAGTCATATAAAAAATTATTTGTATAAAACTACATTCCTATAATTATGTACACATACGTGTGAGAATTCATACACATATACGATATACATTGTGCGACCTGGTGGCAGACCGGTAACGCGTCCGCTCTCGGAGTGGCAGGTTGCGGGTTCGACTCCGGGTAACGACCTTGGGCAAGTTGTTTACGCACACGTGCCTCTGTCACCAAGCAGTATAATTTGGTACCGGCGTAAGCTGGGAAGTAAACAGCAAGTCCTGCGATACACTGGCCTCGTGTCCAGGACCTTGGGATTCGTCCATTGCTGGCTCAGGGCCATGGAAAAGGAGATGAGCGCCTCCCTATGTTCCTCATGGAACGGGATAGGACTTTACTTTTTTACATACGATATACATTATACATTATTATTATGTTTTTTGTATAATTATAAATTATATTGCAAGTATACACGGTCGTTATATGAAGTGACAGAAAATACTATATTAGGCGGATTTAGGCCCTCTAATAATACAGCGTGCAAGTCCAAACGGCTGCGTCTATAGTCATAAGTGAAGAACATTCCACCTTTATGAATAATGCTGTTTGCAAGATTATTGGAAGATGTAATTATTGGAACACGTGTTCTCATCTTCTCGGCTCTTGTATAAAAAATGACAGACTGTATAGGAAAGCCAATGTATCATAAGAAGAGCAACAGACAACGACTGTGAGAACAAGGACAACAAGGCAACGGAAGTGACAACAATAGCAACCAGAAATGACAACAATAGCAACCAGTGGCATAGACAAGGTGGATTTCGGGGGCTAAACCCCCATTTGGCTTAGGGATAAGTTTTTTAAAAGGTTATTTATCCACTTCAATAAGAAAAAACAAAACAATTGTTTGTAGTAGCAATTGTTTTTCTTACTTTATTCCTTTGTTACTTTATTTCCTTTTTATTTACTGTGACTGTTGGGTTGGTGTCAGGAAGGGCATCCGGTCAGACCATACCCCCACCATAAATTCCTGGCTAGGCCACTCATAGCAACGGCGACAGCAGCGTTGACAAGAATGTCAAAGACAACGATTAGGACAACATTGTGACGCAAGGACTTGAGCGTTGAAAGTTGGTTGAGTCTGTTTCTATGGAGACGGAGGAGAGGTAAAGACGATGACAGAAAGAGAGAGGGAGATAGATAGAGAGGGAGGAAGGAGAGGGGGGAGAGAGAGAAGGAAGAGGAGATGGAAGAGAGTGAGAAAGAGTTGGGACGGATGGAGGAAAAATGGAGGATGAGGAGTAGGAGAAGAAAGAGAAAAAGAAAGAAGAATAGGATGAGGAGAAGAAGGAAGAATACATGTAGAAGGAGGAGGAGGAAGAAGAGGAAGAGAATGAGGAGAAGAAGGAAGAATAGGAGGAGGAGGAAGAAGAGGAGGAGAATGAGGAGAAGAAGGAAGAATAGGAGGAGGAGGAGGAAGAAGAGGAGGAGAATGAGGAGAAGAAGGAAGAATAGGAGGAGGAAGAAGAGGAGAAGAATGAGGAGAAGAAGGAATATGAGGAGGAGGAGGAAGAATATGAGGAGAAGAAGGAGGAGCAAAGAAAGAGGATAGGCATCAGCAGGAGGAGAATAAGAATGTGTCGAATGAAGTGGAAGGAAGTGAGGAGGAGGAGGACGAGAAGGACGAGGAGAAGAAGAAAGAGAAAGAAGAAGATGAAAACGAAAGGGAGAAGAGTGGTGATAAGGGGAGAAGGACACGGAGAAGCACAACAATAAAGCAGCGGGGTAGAAAAAAACTGACCAGGAGAAGGAGGAGATAGAAGTATAGAGTAGACGGCGGATCAGAATAATGGAGGAGGCGGAGGAGGAAGAGGAGAAGTAGTAGCGGGCGATGAGTATGTGCATAGAGAATGGGTGGAGGAGGATAAGGAGGCGGAGGAGAAGGAGAATCAGGAGGGGGTAAGTCCTTTGATGGACACGTCTTCGAATGGCACTTGGCGCTCTACTGCAAACATCGCAAACGACGCTCTGAGAGGCAGCACAGCCATTGCAGACCGACCAGAGCAGACAGACAGAGGCGTGCGCACATGTTTATCGAATGGAGATGACCGGTAGCTCAGAGGACGATCATCTAGGGCTACGGGATTTGTAGCAGCTGGTCTTGATTGCTGATGTCGAAGAATACGGTGGTGATGGTGGCCGTGGGGGGTTGTAATAGTGAAGCATGTTGCTGGGCGGAGGTAACCTGATCTCGACGATGTGGGATGGAGTGTGCTCGCTAGACCAATAACAAACACAGATGATACATCTCCCCTTCCACCTTTCCTCCTTTTCCCATTTATCCCTTCCTATCTCCTTATCTATGTCATTTCTCCATATTATTATAAAATAACTTGCTCCATTGTTACCTCCCAGAACCTTTCTAGAACACATCCGTTACCTTCCTTGAACATTTCAGGGCTTTTTTAACGTGCAGTTGTGCACAAAATGTGCAGTTGTAGAAGCATTTATGTAAGTTAAAACTAGCAAAAAATGGTCATTGTCCTCCGATTGGAGGTAATTTTCCATGCAGGATGGGAGAGGAAAGAAGGAGTTGTGCAGTTCTAAAAATTCCTTAAAAACAGCCCTGGAACATTTCTGACCTTCTTTAGAATTCTTTACCTTACTTGAACATTCCTTTCCTCCCCTAAACATTCCATGCCTTCCTCGAACATTCCTTACCTTCTTTAAACATTCCTTACCTTCCTCAAACATTCATTACCTTCCTCAAACATTCTAAACCTTCCTCAAACATTCTAAACCTTCCTCAAACATTCCTTACCTTCCTCTAACATTCTTTACCTTCCTCAAACATTTCCTGCCTTCTTCAGGCATTCTTTACCTTTCTCAAACATTCTCCTTACCTTCCTCAAACATTCTTTACCTTCCTCAAACATTCTAAACCTTCCTCAAACATTCCTTACCTTCCTCTAACATTCTTTACCTTCCTCAAACATTTCCTACCTTCTTCAGGCATTCTTTACCTTTCTCAAACATTCTCCTTACCTTTCTCAAACATTCTTTACATTCCTCGAACATTCCTTATCTTCTTTAAACATTCCTTACCTTCCTCAAACATTCATTACCTTCCTCAAACATTCTAAACCTTCCTCAAACATTCTTTACCTTCCTCAAACATTCTAAACCTTCCTCAAACATTCCTTACCTTCCTCAAACATTCATTACCTTCCTCAAACATTCCTTACCTTCCTCTAACATTCTTTACCTTCCTCAAACATTTCCTACCTTCTTCAGGCATTCTTTGCCTTTCTCAAACATTCTCCTTACCTTCCTCAAACATTCTTTACCTTCCCAAACATTCCATGCCTTCCTCGAACATTCCTTACCTTCTTTAAACATTCCTTACCTTCCTCAAACATTCATTACCTTCCTCAAACATTCTAAACCTTCCTCAAACATTCTAAGCCTTCCTCAAGCATTCTTTACCTTCCTCTAACATTCTTTACCTTCCTCAAACATTTCCTACCTTCTTCAGGCATTCTTTACCTTTCTCAAACATTCTCCATACCTTTCTCAAACATTCTTTACCTTCCCAAACATTCTTTACCTTCCTCGAACATTCCTTTTCTTCTTTAAACATTCTTTACCTTCCTCAAACATTCATTACCTTCCTCAAACATTCTAAACCTTCCTCAAACATTCTTTACCTTCCTCAAACATTCTAAACCTTCCTCAAACATTCCTTACCTTCCTCAAACATTCATTACCTTCCTCAAACATTCCTTACCTTCCTCTAACATTCTTTACCTTCCTCAAACATTTCCTACCTTCTTCAGGCATTCTTTACCTTTCTCAAACATTCTCCTTACCTTCCTCAAACATTCTTTACCTTCCCAAACATTCCATGCCTTCCTCGAACATTCCTTACCTTCTTTAAACATTCCTTACCTTCCTCAAACATTCATTACCTTCCTCAAACATTCTAAACCTTCCTCAAACATTCTAAGCCTTCCTCAAACATTCTTTACCTTCCTCTAACATTCTTTACCTTCCTCAAACATTTCCTACCTTCTTCAGGCATTCCTTACCTTCTTCAAACATTCCTTACCTTCCTCAAACATTCCTTACCTTCCTCAAACATTCCTTTCCTCCCCTAAACATTCTACATCTTCCTCAAACATTCTTTACCTTCCTCAAACATTCCTTGCCTTACTCGAACATTCCCTACCTTCTTCAAACATTCCATGCCTTCCTCAAACATTCATTACCTTATTTGAACATTCCTTACCTTCCTCGAACATCCATTACCTTATTTGAACATTCCTTTCCTCCCCTAACCATTCCTTACCTTCCTCGAGCAATCCTATCCGCATACTCCATGCCTCATCCGTCATTCCGTCCACCCATCCATCCATCCATCCATCCATCCATCCATCCATCCATCCATCCATCCATCCATCCATCCATCCATCTTCCTCTCGTCCCTGATCCCCTTCTCCTTCTTCCCTGCCTCTCCAATCCCCATCTGCTTGCACAGAGTTTCCTTCCACGGTCTTCCACGACCGATGGATAAATCTCTGTAATTACATCGGAGAGTGGCCATGGCAGAGCGATCGAAGGATCAGCGCAGGTGCACATGTATCCAGATTCCGGTCTGTTATTGAATTAAAATCGGAGTTTCGAATCACAGACAAAATGGTCGAAAGAGACTCGCTGATTTACCACTATGGAAGCCGTGAAGTAATTGTTCAACGACGGGCGCCACCTTATATGTCGCGGCCAAGGGCGGATACAGGAATTTTCGAAGGGGGGGGACAAAATTTTCGGTCTTGGGGCACGGAGAAATTTTCGTCTTGGTCGTTGAAAAATCTGATGACCTTTTTGTTTTAGTCATTTGTCTCAAATTCCGAGAAAAGATACCATTTTAAAAAAAGTTGATGACCTTTTATAGCCGTATATACGGGCTTCGTGGGTGTGGGGAGGGCCTACGGAATTACTCATGGGGGACGTCAACTTTCTGAGCCAGAATAGCTGATCAAAAGTAAGGAAATTTCTAAATGGGGGTTATGGCCGGATTGGCCCCCTGGATCCGCCCCTGGTCGCGTCAAGACACTTGACGTACTCGTACTCGTAGTCGTAATAATTTATCCGAATTTCTAAAGCGCCACTCGAAGGCCAATCGCAGGGCACCAACTTATTTACAAGCTCTACGTCTGGCCAGAAGGGTAGTCCAAAAGCGTGGTCCGAAGAGGTCGTATAGTACGGTTATCAAGAAATCTGAGGTGGCTAGGCTACTGCTATACTTTACTAAACTACTATTTTATGCCAAACTACCATCCTATGCTAAAATACCATCCTATGCTAAACTGCTATTATAGCCTACTATGCTACTCTGTGCTACGCCCTGCTCCGCCACGCAACCCTTCGCTATAGGATAACTATGATAGCATAGAACTTACTACAGTGACGTATACTATAATTATATTTTCCGTATTTGTCGAAGTCTCCAAAAGACCTGGGGGCAGTAAATCCCTGATTGCGACGCAAACCTCGTCGATTGCACGGAGAGCAGTCGGTCATTAGTGGAACGAACGAACGAATCGCCATAAGTGAAAAGCAGACAACGAGCTGCGATGGAGAGGATGCGGGGCGAGGGGGGGGGTGGAGGATAAGAGGAGGATGGGCAAACACCAAGAGATGAAAGAGCGCCGAATTATTTGTTCTGCCGTCCGTTCGTCTTTTTGATGTGTAAATGGAAATGGGGGGGGAACAACAATAGTAATAATAGGTCCGCTGATGATTCATGCCGGACCAATTATTCATGACGTAGAAAAATGTAAAGGCCAGGTTGGGAATTGCAGTGGGATTGGTGTTCAACCCCTAGTCTTTCTTATATAGGACCCTGCACAGTGCATATGGTAGAGTCTTAGCTGAGCATCCCAATTCCACATACTAAAACATTAACGTCTGACCCCATTTATTTTTCTTCAATTCTCAGGCTTGTATACTGCACGTCGTTGAACGTGGTAGCCGAAGCATAATGTATGTAGCCTATACGATTACATAATTTACATTCAGTTAAATGTTACTTTGTCTATCTATCTTGCTCTCTGTCTATCTGTCTATCTGTCTGTGTATCTCTCTTGCTCTCTGTCCGTCTGTCTGTGTATTTCTCTCTTTCTTTCTATCTCTCTTGCTCTCTGTCTGTCTGTCTGTGTATTTCTCTCTTTCTTTCTATCTCTCTTGCTCTCTGTCTGTCTGTCTGTGTATTTCTCTCTTTCTTTCTATCTATCTTGCTCTCTGTCTGTTTGTCTGTGTATTTCTCTCTTTCTTTCTATCTATCTTGCTCTCTGTCTGTTTGTCTGTCTGTGTCTCTCTCTTTCTCTCTATCTATCTTGCTCTCTGTTTGTCTGTCTATCTGTCTGTGTATCTCTCTTTCTCTGTCTGTCTGTCTGTCTCTCTTTCTCATAAATGCATGCACGATTGCACGTCATGCACAAACACTGACGCCTACACACATTCATGCGCAAAGTGCAAATCTCCGTCGCACTTCACGCTGCTAATGAACTCAACGGAATATACAATACATGTATATACGCAACGTCTTTGCATCTGACGTGCATTTCTATTATGACATTGCGGCGCCATATAAATTCTGATCCGTTCATTAATATCGGTTTCCTGCGGTCGAAGAAGGGGCCGTCCATAAAATCACGTTCCACGGTGTGTGACGGTCTTTGCTTTATGCAGCGTCAATGATGCATGGAAATCCACGTTCGTTGCGCTCGACGTTTGCTATTTGCGTTGGGTGCAGCGAAGCGGAACCGGACGGGCGATCGACCCGAGTGCAAAGGAAATGCCTCTATTATTAACCATCAATTTATTGCTGATCCCCGTCTCTAACGCGTGGGTGACTTTGATACGCTGGTTGGAAAGCGAGGATTGGGAAAATAAGCACTGATGCTCATTCATTCATTCGTTTATTCATTCAGTCAGTCAGTCATTCACTCACTCATTCATTCATTCATTCCTTCATTCACTCGCTCCTTCATTCATTCATTCAGTCATTCATTCATTCATTCATACGTCCGTTCGTTTATTCATTCATTCATTCATTCATTCATTCATTCATTCATTCATTCATTCATACGTTCATTCATTCATTCATTCGTTCGTTCGTTCATTTATTCGTTCATTGACTCATTCATGCATGCATTCATTCATTCATTCAGTCATTCACTCATTCATGCATGCATTCATTCAGTCATTCAGTCATTCACTCATTCATTCATGCATGCATTCATTCATTCATTCATTCGTTCGTTCACTCATTCATTCATTCCGACAATTTTTTATGGCAATGTATAAAAAATTTAATGACGTCGTAAAAGCGAATTACAAAACGAGAAATGAGTCGGTATAACCTACCTGAAGCGATAAAGAATTTATTTTATTTAGACGTCTTTTGAATCTTCATTCATGGACTCCAATACAATATAAACCGGAAAATTAAGACAGTTTTTCTTTCTGCTGCCGGCTCTTTTGTGATGGACCTTGTATGTGGAACTCATTTGAGGCTTTCAAATCTTGACTGAAGACATAATATATGTTTTCTAAGGCGTACCCTTGCCTGATTGCGTTTGTGTTTGTAGAGGCGCCTTTGTAGCAGCATGTGCTGTGTTACGACGCCATAGAAATTGTCGTCATTATTATTGTCATTATTAGTTTCGTATTGCAAATACGTGCTCTTGGAACGACTCTGTTCAATATAGTCCGTAATTATGGTCGTCTTTCAAAGATGCCAACGACGAGTTGAATTGGAAAATCGATTTTAATTAGAAAAATAACGTGGCTATATTTATTACAGTAGCCTTCAAATCCACGCTGTGATTTGTTGATTGGAAATGATTTATCACTAGGATGGCGTTGAATAGATGATTTGTTTGACAATGATATTTAATTAAACTTCTCATTTAATTTGCATCTTTAAATTACTAATAATAAACAATTCCATAAGTAGGCCTATTATAAACTGCACGTCAGGGCTTTTTTAGCGTGCAGTTGTACACAAAATGTGCAGTTCTAAATGGGTTTCTGCAGTTGTAGAAGCACTTCCGTCACGTTCCGTGCAGTTGAAACTAGCAAAAACAGGTCATTGTCCTCCGATCGGGAGTAATTTACCATGGAAGATGGGAAGGAAAGGAAACGATTGGGCAGCTCTAAAGATTCCTTAAAAACAACCCTGCTGCACGTCCCATTGTGCGTCTGCAAGTGCACTTGGAGTAATCGTAAATTTATATAGCGCCACCTCAGGAGAAACTCCTCCTCAGAGGCGCTCCAGACCTGACACCGAACAACAATCAAAAGAGAATGGAGCATACTACAGAGTAGGCCTAGGCCCATATACGTTTTTTTATATACGATTTCAGTTACCGATAATAGCCTCCGCATTCTAAACAAGATGCAGTATTAAAAATTTTAGGTCAGTCTTGTCAACTTAGTGGTGTACAAAGTACTTTAACAATTTAATTAATTTTCTCATTTTTCTGAATGCCGCTTGCACGCTTGTCATTACGATAGATCTCGACCGTAGGTCTATACAGTATACGAGTAGACCTATGCAGTATACGAGTAGGCCTATACAGTACACAAGTAGGCCTATGCAGGATACGAGTAGGCCTATACAGTATACGAGTAGGCCTATGCAGGATACGAGCAGGCCTATACAGTATACGAGTAGGCCTATACAGTATACGAGTAGGCCTATACAGTATGCAAGCAGGTCTATGCAGTATTATACGGGTATGCCTATACGGTCTACGAGTAGGCCTATACAGTATACGAGTAGGCCTATACAGTATACGAGTAGGCCTATACAGTATACGAGTAGGCCTATGCAGGATACGAGTAGGCCTATACAGTATGCAAGCAGGTCTATGCAGTATTATACGGGTATGCCTATACGGTCTACGAGTAGGCCTATACAGTATACGAGTAGGCCTATACAGTATACGAGTAAGCCTATACAGTATACGAGTAGGCCTATACAGTATACGAGTAGGCCTATACAGTATGCGAGTAGGCCTATGCAGTATACGAGTAGGCCTGTACAGTATACGAGTAGGCCTATACAGTATACGAGCAGGCCTATACATTGTACGAGTAGGCCTATACAGTATACGAGTAGGCCTATACAGCATACGAGTAGGCCTATGCAGTATACGAGTAGGTCTATACAGTATGCGAGTAGGCCTATGCAGTACACAAAGTAAGCCTATGCAGTATACGAGTAGGCCTATACAGTATGCAAGCAGGTCTATGCAGTATTATACGGGTAGGCTTATACGGTCTACGAGTAGGCCTATACAGTATACGAGTAGGCCTATACAGTATACGAGTAGGTCTATGCAGTATACGAGTAGGTCTATGCAGTATACGAGTAGGTCTATACAGTATACGAGTAGGCCTATACAGTATGCGAGTAGGCCTATGCAGTACACAAAGTAGGTCTATGCAGTATACGAGTAGGCCTGTGCAGTATACGAGTAGGCCTATACATTGTACGAGTATGCCTATACAGTGTACGAGTATGCCTACACAGTATACGAGTAGGCTTACACAGTATACGAGTAAGCCTATACAGTACACAAGTATGCCTATACAGGGTACGAGTAGGCCTATACAGTGTACGAGTAGGCCTATACAGAATATGAGTAGGCTTACACAGTATACGAGTATGCCTAAGTAGTATACGAGTAGGCCTATGCAGTATACAAGTAGGCCTATGCAGTATGCGAGTAGGCCTATGTAGTATACGAGTAGGCCTATACAGTATACGAGTAGGCCTATACAGTACACGAGTAGGCCTAGACCTATACAATGTACATACGCAGTTGACATCATCACAAAAACAACGCAAAGTCGATGCAACTCGTTTCCTCAAAGCATTTGTTCGACCACCTGTGTCCCATAAACTCGGAATGGTTCTCAGGAGTCCACAGCATGCATTGAGTAATATTATTATCACACAGCGCTCATACATATGCGCAGTTCATATACACACACACAAACACACATACTGACTTACACACGTACATCTATGCGCAGATCACGATGATTAATTTTCTTTCTCTTCCGTCGTAAAACTCATGATAAACTGGACGCACACTGTTGCGCAGTCCCTTTATATGTAGACAGTTCTCATAAACACACACACACACACACACACACACACACACACACACACACACACACACACACACACACACACACACACACACACACACAGACCCACACACACACACACACACCTCAACGCACAGACCCACACAGACCCCCCACACACAGACCCACACACAGACCCACACACACGCATACACACGCACATACGCACACACGAACGCAGGCAGGCAGGAAGGCAGGCAGCCGGGCGGGTGGGCGGGCGCACGGACTTACAGACATGCAGAAGCAGGCATACACGCAGACAGGTAGAGACAAACACACAGACACACTGACATGCACACATTTATATGACATAATTTCATATTTACAAACATCTGGTGTGCTTTATCTGCTGGCTTCAATTCATCTGTCTATTCAAAAACGACATCTGCAGCTTCATAAACATCAAATTTATCATTCCATTCATTCATCGAAGCTATGACATCTCGCCTATATAAATTAGAATTATTAGATTATATATAGTACATACAAACACAGTATGTAATATTAAGTTCATGTATGTATGTATGTATGTATGTGTATGTATGTGTGTATATGTATGTATATGTATGTATGTATGTATGTATGTATGCATGTATGCATGTATGCATGTATGCATGTATGCATGTATACATGTATGCATGTATGCATGTATGCATGTATGCATGTATGCATGTATGCATGTATGTATGTATGTATGTATGTATGCATGTATGTATGTATGTATGTATGTATGTCTGTATGTATGTATGTATGTATGTATGTATGTATGTATGTATGTATGTAATATTATGTATGTATGTTAGGGTGTCCCAAAAAACCGAATTCTTGAAATTCTTAGGTCTCTCCAGTCAAAAAGTTTCCTATGGGGATGATAATATTTGTGTAATTTTTTCGAATTTTAAAAATAATTTTTAGAGGTCCCCCCCCAAGAGCTCCAAATTTTATATATAGCGTACTATGATATTCGTGTGCAAATATTTCAATATACGAGGCAACGTCATTCACACCACATATATTTTAGATGCTTTTGCACAAAATATGATATGTCATACAATGTAATTGCTCAAAAAAATTTATGCTGTATTTATCTGAGACTGGTTTTGCAGTTAAATGACTGAAATTTGACAAGATTGATATATGCACAGACTTTCATATATTATTAGAATTTGGAATATTATTTAACCATTATTGACTACTATAATAATTCGAGCAGTTATTCAAAAAATAGTTTACTTTGAGATGGCATATTGGTACACAGTACCAAATGTGAGATAGTCACATGTTTGGTCCAATCAGTATAGTTTCACTACATCGGAAGAAGTGATTCAAGTGAGTCATGGTTGCAATTTGGGAAGTACTTTCGATGTTTTTCAACAGTTTGCAATTAGAACTGTTTATGACTTTCATTTGTTATGGCATTAAATGTCTGTATCAGGCACAGCCATTGACACATTCCAAGTTGTTCACGATTACAATGGCTTAATTCAGCGATTTTCCAGATGGTCAAACAGCAGGACTCTCTAGAAAGCTGTCGTCAATGCCGGTAGTCTGGAAAAAGCTTTGAGAAATATATAGCTCTGGTAAAGTTGTGGAAGAAACTTGACCAAGTGAGATCCAATTTCGGGGTCATGTGTAGTATGAGAGTTGCTTCCTTGTGTGGTGTTAAGAGATTGGAAAACAATTCAAGAGTTGCGTGCTCTGGACTGGAGTATCAAGAATGGCATTGCATTACTTTAAGTGCAGTAATACTGAGACCATGCAGGATAATCATATGCTTGTAATCTTCTAACTAACATGATGCAATTAAATAGAGCATCAGCTGAGGTTGGACAGTGCGCCAGGATAGGATGTAGGCTTACACTGATACGACAAAATGGTTACAATGTTTTAATTACATGTGAATCATTATCTGTTAAACAGATGACAGTCTCGTTTCCAAACAACAGCAACTTCATTTTCATTGAGTAATATAACGGTCTTTACCATACAACGTAGGCTACTCTATCTGAAGAGCATCAAACTTGCAAATACCAGTTATGTTTGGTACATCCATCCCACCATCAACTCAGCAAATGTAAAGAATTCATGGAAATCCTCCATAGGGTGATGTTCTGTGAGCCTGATCCAAAAAGCAAGTTTTAAAGCCCTCAGTTAACAATAATTATCTTTTGGGATTTGTTGCCGCAGAAACTGACGTTTGTTTAATTTGAACCAGTTTCATCAAACATCTTGAAAACACAGAATATCTGGCCTTGTTGATGGTCAAAGATATGTATAAAAGTCGCTGGAAAGCATCACCTCAAAGATAGCACAAGTTCTCATATAGATGGTCAATTAATCAACTTTGACAGTGCTTTAGTTTTACTGGGGCTTGCCATGGCAATAAAATTAACCAATATTGTAATATATAAAATATGTAACCGTTAACCCATATTTGCATTAGGGCCTATGTAACAAACTGTAGTGAAAAGGATATAGCCTACCAAACAGTCTGAAATTTCGTTTGGCACACTTAATGAAATGGCTGCTCCATACATGCAAACCCACGAAACAGCAGCTCTGTATATATATAGCATATACATATATATGTGTGGTGCACTTATTCATAATGAAAATGGTGTTGGGCTGCAAAAACCCAAGGTTCGTGAAATTACGTATGAGTGATATTGATAATGATAGCGGCAGATCACAATGTATTTTTATGATATCTTATAACCCTGTGGGGGTACCTCTAAATGTACTTGAAAAAATTTGAAATTTTTTCCCTAAAGTCATTTTCCACCAATGATACTTTTTGGCTGGAGAGACTTAGCCTTTTCAAAAATTACCTCAAATTGGGACACCCATACATTGTATGTATGTATGTATGTATGTATGTATGTATGTATGTATGTATGTATGTATGTATGTATGTATGTATGTATGTATGTATGTATGTATGTATGTATGTATGTATGTATGTATGTATGTATGTATGTATGTATGTATGTATGTATGTATGTATGTATGTATGTATGTATGTATGTATGTATGTATGTATGTATGTATGTATGTATGTATGTATGTATGTATGTATGTATGTATGTATGTATGTATGTATGTATGTATGTATGTATGTATGTATGTATGTATGTATGTATGTATGTATGTATGTATGTATGTATGTATGTATGTATGTATGTATGTATGTATGTATGTATGTATGTATGTATGT
>OX457050.1:26788194-26838194 GCA_949752735.1 Lumbricus terrestris
AATTGTATATACTAAAGGTGACAGAATGATCAGAATTTATGCCCACAATGAACCGACGTATCAACAACGATTGATTGACTTTCTAAATGATCGATTGATTCGTACGGTCAATGATCGATCTTATAGGACATTGCCACATCATGAGAGTAACAAACGAGGAATTTCTTCAGGAATTGAAGGACAACCGATTCTGATTAAAATGCTGTCAATCGAAAACCCGGTCTGAACGACAAAAGACCGTAAGCAGCTTTTCAGCATGACTTGGTATGCGTCCAGGACGGCCACGCCCAACACTCGAGCGGCTTATCGTGAAAGACAACCTCTACATGTACATGTACATAAGGGGTTGGCCAGGCAGTGGCGTATACCCGGGAATTTATGAGGAGGAAGGGGTTTGGGAGTTTTATGGCCTGGCCGGATTCCCTTTCTGTAACCAACCCAACAGTATTACAGTAAATAAAAAGGAATCAAGTAACAAATGGAGTAGGGCCTAAAGTATATAAGAAAAATTAAGTGTTACTATAAACAATTGTTTTGTTTCTTCTAATTTAAGTGGATAGACAACTTAATTTTTTCCCCTAGGCCAATGGGGGGGGTTAATCCCCGAAACCCCCCTTGTCTACGCCACTGCGGCCAGGACGGAGCATCTATAAGAGGAGTCACGCGATGACGTCGCTTTTAGGACGGGCTTTTCGCGGACTTATCAGCTCCTTTGTGCTGCTGTTACCGTGGAAATTAACTCGGAATCCGCGATGTGACAGCCCTGGCACGTGCGTCAGATTATTAGAACCACCGGCGATGTACGAATATAGTTCTCGATAAATCTTCGCTGAGACATAATTTCGTCGCCCCGTATATGATCGATCACCGGCTGCAGCGGATAAGAGAGCGGGGGAAAGGGGGGGGTTGGCTGGGGGGGAAGGAGGTTAGGGCTGCAGGCCACGGAGTCATAGCAATTAGACACTTGATTATGTGTGTATTAGTCGTGGCACTCGTGTTGAGTTAACCGGATTATGGGATCCTGGGGCGGGACAAATCTCCAAGATTATGGGATTTCTAACAGGCAGCGAAATGAAAATTACAGCCAACTACATGTAGAAATAAATCGCAGATATTGAGATACGCAGACTCATCCAAACTAGGGCAGGATGTTGAAATTGGTTACATTGTATTGTAAATGAGTAATTGTAAAGCTTCTCTCTGTATCAGTAGGCTATAGACCGTTCAGAGGGGCTCCAGTGCGCAAGGACAAAAAATAATGCGCTTCCAGTAGGATGAAACGTTCAGAAGCGCCCCATGCAGTGGTGCGCAAGGTTCCACTTTGTAATATATTATTAAAAACAACTGATTTATTTTTCGCGTGTGGTTTGATATTTAAGGCAATGCACGCAAGACCGTAGCTAGGGAGTGTTTTGGGTGTTTGAAAACCCCCCAATTTGAAATAAGAAAATTTAAAAATGCGTTTACTATAGCACACGATGTGACAACTATAGGGATTTCATTTTGAGACACTTTTATATAGGCCTATGTGTGATATTTCACAGTAGATTATTTCCAACACCCCTATGAAAGATCACGACGTAACGTCGACGTTAGGCTATATACTCGAAAGCCCTTAGTCAGCTTATTCGCTTGCTTGTTGGCTTGCTCAAAAGTCTGGGAAAACACCCCCCAACAAAATCCTGGCTACGGCCTTGAATGCATGCACATCAACGGCCGCGTTTCGAGTTTCCAGTGCGGCGTGAAACACAAAGATAATTTACCTTCACTGTACTGCACTGCATAGCCTAGTATTTTTTTAAACCTTTTACCACAGTGCGTCTTGCACTTTGGAGCAATGAATGAGAAATGCATGGAGAGCAATTTACGTGGATTGCATCGCAGAGTATACGGACGATTATAACAATTATACTCCAAAGCACCAAGACAGACGGCCACCTTCCCACTGAAAATAATCGTATCCTGTTTCTAACAATTTCAGTTTCTGCGCAAATTGCGTTTGCGAGAGTAACGTCATTCAGTGATCGTATGCGTGTTCGCACTCGAAGAACATCTTTCTGGTCGGCAGTCTCAGAATAGGGCTTCTGTTAAAGAATTTTTAGTACTGCGCAACCCCTTCCCTCCCTTCCACGGTGCATCATCCATGATGAATTAGATCTACACCCAATCAGAGTAGAATAACATCTTCTTCTTTCTTTTTATACTATTTTATCTGCACAGAAGTGCTTCTTCGACTGCACAAATCCGTTCAGAACTGCCAAGGCCGCAGCCAGGATTTTATTTCGGGGTCTTTACTCGACCTTGCAATGGGCAAGCGACCAAGCAAACGAATCAACTGACATAATTATAGGGTTTTGAGGACGATTTAATCGGTTTGTAAAATGTCACATTGAAATGATAACCTCGAAATGAAATACCCTTAGTCGTTAGATCATGATTGTGTTAGTAAATGCATTATTTCATTGTTATATTTTTCATTTCATTTCATTTTTTCATTCATTTTTCATTTCACAATATTCCAAAGGGGGGGGGGGGTCAAACACCCAAGACACCCTCTAACTACGGCCTTGAGAACTGTTGCACATTCTGTGTAGAGCTGCACGCTAAAGGCTCTGGGCAGTGAGCAGTGGCTTTAGCTGTAGGCCTATACTTCTATATGTGCCATCTCGTCAGGGCTTTTTTTTAGCGTGCAGTTGTAGGCCTACACAAAATGTGCAGTTGTAGAACCACTTTTGTACAGTTAAAGCTGGCAAAATAGTACAGAGCCAGACGCATTGTCCTCCGATTGGAAGTAATTTACCATGGAATTGGGAAAGGAAAGAAGGAGTTGTGCAGTTCTAAAAATTCCTTAAAAACAGCCCTGCATCTCGTTTTATCTATGCTAACTTTGTAAGGTACGCTTCTCCGTCACCACCCCTCGTGCCTTCATAATTTTATGACATCCGATCTGCTTCTTTGCTTGTTGCTGTTTAACGATATACTATGTCATAGCAAAGTTGATTAGTGTCACCATCCTCGTTTATCCAGGCCTGGGACTGACACTGTGAGAGTGCGAACAGTGGCGGAGTTGTCAGCTTCTTTCTAACACTGTGCTTTTATTTGTGTACTTGCAAGGACTCTGAATACACTAAACCAGTTTCTTCTTCTCTAATCGCCTTGTACACATTTTTTGGCGATAATCGGAGTTCCGGGAAAATTTCACATCTTGTTTACAAAATAAAGGCATTCGATTAGTTACATCTACGAAAACAGATTGACGAATAATTAGCCTATTTTTGCAAAATATAAAAAGCCTTTGGAGATTCAAAACATAATCTTTAGCATTAGAAATCATTGTGAGCGTGCGGTCCCATTCATTGCATATGTGCATATCTGTGGGTAGCGTGCGTTTGATTACAGTACTATTTAGGCTTCCATGGAGGAGGAAATTATCTTCCAATGTATCTCGTGAAGTAATGTGGGCGTGATCAGGCGGTCTCAACCCGCGTGCGTGTTCACAATCGGTCGGGACTTCGGGTCTATTTTTCACGCTTTATGTTTACGAGGAAAGGGTTGGACTTTGGGTGGATTATAGGCGAGTCATGTGTGGATTGATCTACTCAAATGGGTGCATGAAAGATGGATCGATTGATCAATAGATTGGTGTATAGAGTGATCGATGACATAATGCGCAGAAAATTAAACTTCCGCAGTGCATACATACATACATACGTAGGCCTACGTACGTGTTTATGTATGTACGTACGTACGTACATATAATGTAGGCACGTACATGTATGTACGCACGTACATGTATGTACGCACGTACATGTATGTACGCACGTACATGTATGTACGCACGTACATGTATGTACGCACGTACGTACGAACGTATGTATGTATAATTGCATATATGTATGTTCATGTATATATATATATACACAATTATACATATACGTACGTACGTACATACATGTACATACATGCATGTACATACATGCATACGTACATGTACATGCATACATACATGTGCATGCATGCATACATGTACATGCATACATACATATACATTCAAACATACATGTACATGCATACATACATGTACATGCATACATACATGTACGTGCATGCATACATACATGTACATTCAAACATACATGTACATGCATACATACATGTACATGCATACATACATGTACGTGCATACATACATGTACATTCAAACATACATGTACATGCATACATACATGTACATGCATACATACATACATACATACATACAGACAGACAAATATATCGGTGGATTTACGCAGACCAACCAACCAGGTGCCTCCTGCTTACGTATGCATTAGACTCGACTGATTATCCGACGGCGGCGGCGTCCCCGATATATAAATCATTTTCACACTTCAGCTTCGAGGAGCATCGACGACAGCCGAAGAGAAAATTGACGCAGAAGCACAGAGATTCAGGAATCTAGTCATGCGCTCGGGGGGGGGGGGAAGGGATCCTCTGCGGCGCTGCAATGAACCTCGAACGGCACTCCGAAGGCAATTAGCGGCATTGTGCGAATCCCACCCGCGCTCGGTTCGTTCCTATACTCGCATCAGTAGTCGCCCGGGGTTGACCCATGGTCTGCGGGATGGGTCACCCACGGACCGTCCTCCGCAAACGCCACCGCCGCCCACCGTAAAACTAAGGATCGACTACAGACTCGGAATACGAAATGACTCGGTCTGTCCGGCTGTGTCCGTCTGTCTCCGTCTGTCTGTCCGTCTGCGTGTCTGTTTGTGTTCGTCGATCGATCTATATTTTGTGGCAGTGTAATTTCTGCGAGTGCGTCATATCCGATGTGACTTGGTTGCGACGCCATCGTTGCCGGAGTTCTGTCTGTTTGCACCTCACGAGAATTCCGAACAGCGCATAAATATATATACAATACATACATATAAATATTTAAAATATATACATAATTACATATAAATATATACAATACATACATATAAATATATAAATATACACAATACATACATATAAATATATAAATATATACAATACATACATATAAATATATAAATATATACAATACATACATATAAATATATAAATATAAACAATGCATACATATAAATATATAAATAATTATATACAATACATACATATAAATATATAAATATATACAATGCATACATATAAATATATAATTATATAAATATATAAATTTATACAATACATACGATCTATGCATGCGTAGGCCTACATCTATTTACACGTCTATTTATGTGTTGTTTTATTTCTCCATTTCTATAGCGCCCTGCAAGTTTCCTATTCATAGGCGCTTCCGACTGCAGTCCGATTACACTGAATCGGAGTTTCTTGCCGAAGCGCCCGAGCAATTGCGAGTGAAGGACATGCTCAAGGTCCTTAAGCGGTGGCTTGAGGTGGATTCGAACCTGCAACCCTGCGGCTGCAAGGCGGCGAACATACCCACTGCACCACCGCGCCCCACACAATACACACATACATACGTACATACATGTACGTACATTCATAGGTTCATATAATAGGCCTACAATGTATGTGTGCATATAAATATCTAAAATAAATACATAGACCCTATAGGATACTGCCTAAATAATTTTATTGATATTAGTTTAATTTTCAAGCAGTTTGACAAACGTTTAGGGGTCTACTTTTCATAGGGACACAGTGCATAGAGCGCAGGCCATGGCATGCTGATCACGAGCTTGGGGGTTAAGGATTATTCTAGAATGTGACGCCTCTTTGTTTTGTTTGTATGTACACTTGTTATAGCGCCCCTTCAAATCTCTCAACTCAGAAATGCTCCCGACTTCAGCGCGGACACTGCATCGGAGTTTCACGCCGAAGCGCTGAGCAATTGCGAGGTGCCCGGAATTTCTGTTTGCCAGTCCTACCACAGCCAGAGGACATAGCCGCTTTGAGCATAGTGAATTCAGAATATGAAGTTACCCCAATGAAAGCCACAAACTCACAATTGATTTAATGTGTTCAATAATATAATTATTGTATTTTATTTATAGACCATGTAAGGCTTGTAAGCTCAACATACATCTAAGACCGAGACACTATAACAAGGATGAAAATAGCACGAGTCTCATTTGAGCGGTTCAATATCAAAGGCGCTATGTAACTGCCCGGACAAAACATTCTCCAAAGCCCATCTGATCCTTAGTTTTCCTATGGAATCCAATTTCAGCCACCGAATGATTTATCAGTCGCCATTCAATACATTATTCACGTGGCGCCTTTTGTAAATCTCGCAAGAGCAAGATGATAATTAAAACATCAGACGGTTATAAAACCTTACAGGACTTGCTTTATGTACATACAGGGCAGGCCAAAAAAGACACCCCTAAGGTTTGTTACCAATATCTTGGCCAGAAGTAAGAATATTTAATCAAATGTATACACTATACAGGCTTAAACTCCGCCACTGGCTGTTCTCTGCCAGTGCCAGTCCCAAGCCTGGATAAGGGAGGAGTGCGACACTAATCATCTTTGATATGGCAGAGTCGTTAAACATGTAACAAGCAAGGCTTAATGTCAATTCATATTTACGTGCAATGACCAAATTTCACAAAAATAGTTCAATCAGAACAAACGTTATATCGCTTTTAGTGAGTCAAGCGACAATTTTTTTGAGGATTAAAAACTACAACGCACCAAAAAATGTACCAAACACGATTTTATCAAGTCCAGGTATTGGCAAAAAAACTCATGGGGGTGGGTCTTGTGGCAAAACACAACATCAGGATTTGAATCCTATTAATGACCGTTAAAGGCAAAGACGGGAGGGACGGAGGGAGAGAGAGGGAGAGAGAGAGAGAAGAAGAGAGATAGAGAGACGGACAGACAGACAGACAGAGAAAGAGAGAGTAAGGACGTCAAGCACTGGCCTTCCTTCAGCTAAGCCGAGACTAATAAAAAAAATGACAAAAAAGTCATATCCACCACAGCCTCCTCCCGGGGTGCTAACCCGATGACAGATAGACTTCTCAGAATAATAATAATTATTGCACGTTCATATTATGATCAACCCAGCCACCGCATGCGAACGTCGCAATGCCCTCAGCCCACAATAATAAAGTGGCAAATGTCGTTTCCCCATTGATAGGGGCGGAGATCTGCCCAATGCAAGAAGTGGCAAACCTTGCGTCTGCAACGTATTGCCGAAATAAAGCAAAAGATTAATTCAAACTACGACGACGCTTAGAGCAGTCTCTGCGCACCGCCGACCAATTTACCGGTTGACATAAATCGCAGTTGATTAAAACGCCCACGAGTCGAACACCGGTCGAGACCGACGAACGAACGACTCATAACTGCAGTGGAAATTAAACGCGATCCATCCACTTAACTGCGTCGTATACTATTTAATCTCATGACGCCTTGCCCTGTAGAAGCCGTCTAGAAGTTTCGTGAGCATACGTCTCTCGTCGTAATCGCATTCGTGTGCAGATCTGGACGGGAAGGACTAAGGTCTAAGGCAGCGGTTCCCAATCCGTGGCCGCGGCCAAAAGTGGTCCGCCAGGCCTAAAAAGTGGCCCTCATCTCTCAAAGAATTAACAAAAATATATAAAAAATAGAAAATTTGGACAAGGTAGAACACAAAATTATTTTCTATTAAAAATTATTTTTTTGACGTCTATAAATCACATCGAAATTCTAATTTGAATCATTTATAACAATTTTATATGCTTTTAGTTGATTAAATTTTTAGCCTTGTGGCCTCTAATGTCTTTCAACTAAGAAAAAGTGGCCCTTGTGTCCTCCAGCGTAGAAAAAGTGGCCCTAAAGTCAAAAAAGGTTTGGAATCACTGGTCTAAGGTAAGGTTCGCAGGCTAAGAGCTGCTTCTGAAGCGCCACTTGAAACCCAAACGCAGGGCACTAGTTTATTTGCGAGCTCTAACCGAAAGTGACCGCGGGCCTCTATATACCCACACTCGCAAGTTTTCGCGGCGCTCCAAAATCACCCGGATACCGGCCAGCGTTGGAGATATATACACTGCATTGAAACGTTGCAGCATTGCAGCATTGCAGCATTTTCGATGGCCAATAATTCCGCGGAGTTTGAGTGCCAGAAAACTTCTATAGCTGCACTTCACGAAGAGTGCCACCGAATGACGATACTAACCCTAACCCTCACGACGCCTAACCTGACCCTAACCGACACGTACATGTAGTTCACGATATTATTGTTATGCCAATAAATGGTTAAGGTTTGTATAATATCATAGGAGTATATAAAATGTAAAGCTGTCCTCTCTCGTGGCTTTCCTGCGGTGCTGAGTTGTAACAGACGTTCGGCATTCATGTTACATCACACTTTTACAAAGGATCCCAAAAATATTCTCGAATGTAAAGAAGTCCTTACCCGGGTGATGAACCAAACCTCGATATTAAATCATATGATAGTCCACAGCGAGAAAGATGAGCAAATTAATCAGCTTACACAAGTCATGCATTGTGAGATTTGTAACGCTTCAAAAAGTCTTACGCCGCATATTATGACGTCACGATGGGGATGACCCGTTGTCGAATATGACGTTGCAAACAGGCTAGACCAAAGATTTTCAAATATCTTCGGACTCAACTGCACACTGTATGACGTCACGATGGGGAATGACCCGCTGTGCACTATGACGTTTCAAACATACCATAGACATCTCTTTATGACGTGACTATTTTATTTTTCATAAGCATGCATATTCATCTTTTCTAGAGCTTCCTATTGCGAATGCCATTATGCCATTATGCCACCAAGGGTTATACGGTGATTGAGGCTCAGCCTGCTATTGTCGTGATCCCAGCATCTCCTGTAATACCCATCCTTCAATGTCACGATAGAGTTTCCAATGAATATCTATGATATATATAATATATCGCCAGTAGAGAAATCCTGTGTATAGACTCTAACCTGCTTTC
This sequence comes from Lumbricus terrestris, assembly GCA_949752735.1. Lineage (NCBI taxonomy): Eukaryota > Metazoa > Annelida > Clitellata > Crassiclitellata > Lumbricidae > Lumbricus > Lumbricus terrestris. The sequence goes on from OX457050.1 coordinate 26,797,141, forward strand.
GCATTTATTTTGGTAGTGAGAAATTTAGAGTTACACTTGCATTTTTGAAATGGTATAGCCTAACTTGGTCCTGGGCACGACGTTAAACTGCATCCATCCTCTGCCACAGGGAACCAGCAACTTCTCTGTGCCGGTCCTAAGCCCGGATAAAATGAGGAAGGTTTGCCAGATGGGTGGAGATACACTGGCAGCAAAAGACCAAGACCATTGAAATCCGCAAAAACCACGGCACAAGTGACATTGCGACCCAGATGCTTCAAGGTATCATGATGTGGAGCTGACATGCACAGGCCGGTCAGTACAGACCAGTGGAGAGAGTCGGGGGAGAGAGCGTGGGACACATACGGGCATTGACCCAGGTTGTCCTTCGTGCCTCTCCCAATATTCTCTTCATCAGACAAGGTGGTCCAGCTGCTCCAAGATGTTAATGGTATGGAGCAGATCTGCTGACCGGACCTGTTGAAGATGGGCAACATGACGAGAGACAGGCTCAAACAGAGAGTGGCGCCGGACACCTACGGGCATTCAGCCCATGGATTTCGATGATGATGATGATGATGATGATGATGATAGCCTAACTTAGGGTAAATTATGTTTTATTGTATCAAATCATTCATAAAAAAGTTTTGTATTTGAATGTACACGCTTTATGAGTAATGTTGTTTGTAACTCAGAATGCGGTATGAAGCTGAAAATATAAGGGAAAACGAACTTATAAAGCGCCTCTGTAGTGGGTTGAACCTTTTTAGAGGCTCTTCCAGTGCGCAACACAGCAAAATTACAGTATCGGAGACCGAGGCATATAACAATATCTTTGAGCTCACAGCGCGCAAGGCACCAGATTTTCTAATGACGATACTAACCATAATCCTACGATTCCTAACTGACCCCATGACACATAACCTAACCCTAACCGACTCTCACGACACCAGAAAACTTACGCACTACTGTCCTTAGGCCCCCCGATAATAGTTGTGCCCGCAACGCCAAGAGATAAGAAATAGAAATAGGCAGTGCCGAAAGTGTGGAAAAATAAGTGCCTGGACGCCCCTTATCTCTCCAGAAGAAGTGCCTGGGCGCCCCTTACCTTTCCAGTCTGTGCTCGCCAATAAGTGACTGGACGGCGTTCAGATTTTAAAACAAGTGCATGGACGCCGTCCATGACCGTCCAGGCACACTTTAAGCCCTGGAAATAGGACATTGAGAAGAGTAAAGATGGAATCCTTACCAGCTGTAAGGTTTGACAGAGAGTATAGCCTATAGATGTGTGCAGCGAAGTTAAAAGAACATTAATGGCAGCCCACATTACTTTACAGCAACCCTGTTTTTACCATACTGTGCATGTCTATATATATATATATATATATATATACCACATTATTTCTTCCTACCACATTTCCTTAGGGACCGTCCATAAATGACGTGTCGCACCTAGGGAAGGGGGCGGGAGAAAATCACACATTTGTGACGATAATGTGACGTTCCCTTGCTAGACTTCATATGACTTTTGTGTTGACTCGTGACGAGTGGGGTAAAAATCGTTCTAAATCGCGTGACGCCATTTATGGACGGCCCCTTATAACCTTGCCCTACCCTACAGATAAAAGGTCTAGTGTATGACATACGCTGTTGGAGGTGGCCTTACATGGGAGTTTAATGGGTCCTTTCCACGTTACTCTACAGATAAACAGTCAAGTATGACATACGCTGTTGGAGGTGGTCTTCCACTGGAGTGTAATGGGTCCCTTCGACTTTACCCTACAGAAAAACAGTCTAGCATGACACACGCTGTTGGAGATGGTCTTCCATGGGAGTGTAATGGGTACTTTCCACCTTACCTACAGATAAAGAGTCTAGCATGACATACGCTGTTGGAGGTGGCCTTCCACTGGAGTGTAATGGGTTCTTTCCACCTTACTCTACAGAAAAACAGTCAAGTATGACATACGCCGTTGGAGGTGGTCTTCCATGGGAGTTTAATGGGTCCTTTCCACCTTACCTTACAGATAAACAGTCTATAGTATGACATACGCTGTTGGAGGTGGTCTTCCACTGGAGTGTGACGGGTCCTTTCCACTCGAAGATGTCACTTGGAAGAGGATCGACGACACAGTCATCCGCTGCTTCATCCGACAAGTGGTGGTTGGTCTGCGATTCTCCAATTCCATCTGCACCGCTGCCAAGCAGAACAAAGGCGATGAGAAGACGCAGCATCAGCAGCATTGGTAACGCCATGGGAAGTATAAGTTCTTTGTAGCGGGTCAACAGCTGATCAGGTGTCAAGGACTCTGGTGTCAATGCAGATGGTTCTCGTCAATTAACCTGGCTTCCGAATCAACGGAGGATTCGAGTTAACATGTGATGCACATTGCACAACGGATGCTCCTTCAGAAAAGTTGTCGGAAACCTGTCGTAATCGTAATCTTGATCGTAATCTTAATGGTAAACTTAATCGTAATCTTAATCGTAATCGTGATCGTAATTGTAATCGTAATCGAAATCGTAATCGTAATTGTAATCCTAACCGTAATCTTAATCGTAATCTTAATCGTAATCTTAATCGTAATCAATCGTAATCGTAATCAATCGTAATCGCAATCGTAATTGTAATCGTAATCGTAATCGAAATCAAAATCGTAATCTTAATTGTAATTTTAATTGTAATCGAGATCGTATGCTCTCCAAGTTTCTAAAGCGTCACTAGACGTGTCAATCGCAGGGCACCAGCTTACTCACGAGCGCATTATCTGGTCAGAATGGTCTTTCAAAAGACCAGTCCGAAATAGTCTCGTAATAATGTGGATGTGTGTTCCACATCAACTTATTTTCCTCTTCGAACAGAGGCCGATGAGCAGCAAGTTCCGCAAATGCAGATTTAATACTAACGTGTGGAAGTCTATCACCAGGTGCTCGAGATCAATATAGATTATTCCAGACAGCAGGTATTACGAGTCAACCAAGTATGTCCCATCAAGCGATGATGATGTGCATACAACCACGACGACGATGACGACGACGACACGATCGAAGTGTACGGCCGCAGTCACTGCACACAAGTAAGCTTACACATCCGCTACTGCAGGATAGAAGCCTCAATCATCTGAGTTTGCTCTGCAGAGTAGGCCTACACACGCCTGACATCCACTCGATTCTAATCGGCATCATCATCATGTCATCATCATCATCATCGTCGTCGTCCACGTGGGTTATCGATGACGCTGTCACGTTGATGGCAAACGATTGATCACCTTCCTCCCTACTCGGCTCATCGACCAGGACCTGGCGACGATTTCGACGGCGGTGCCGCCTTCAATGACTCACCGATAGAGACGGGACCGCGGCTCCCGGGTTGACGCAGCCACCGATCGCCGGTGTTTGAAGGCGTTCTCTGCTGCGGATCGAGGCGGTGATGGACCGGCGTCCGGCGAATTACTGTCCGGCTCGATACGCGCAATGTGTTTGGACCGGGAGACAAGACGACAACTCTCTCTCTCTCTCTCTATCTCTGTCTGTCTGTCTGTCTCTGTCTGTCTCTCTCGCACGCTGTAGTTAAGGCGTAGGATGGTGACGGTGACGGTGACGGTGACGGAGACGGTGACGGTGACGGTGACGGTGATGAAGCCTCTTCTGTCGATGGAAGGCAGCGTTGGTTGCCGGAGATGGATGAAATGGAGCGCGCGAAGCGAGAAGAATGTTTACTCTGTGACATCTGGTCAGGTGCAATGTGGACTTAAGCGTAGGTTCCCGGAGTCGATTGCATTGAGTATGGACAGATGATAATATTTTTCGTTTATTCAACTATCCCGTTGGCAGATCGCAACCGGTTACAGCAGTGGCGTTGCCAGGAATTTATGATGGGGGGGGAAGGGATCGGGGGTTGGGGGTTTATGGCCTGGCCGGATGCCCTTTCTGACACCAATCCCAACAGTATTTCAGTAAATAAAAAGGGAATAAAGTAAGAAAAACAATTGTTGCTGCAAGCAATTGTCTTGGGGTTTTTCCTATTTAAGCGGATAAATAACCTTTAAAATTTCCCCCTAGCCCAGTGGGGGGAGAGGGTCATCCCCCGAGACCTCCCTTGTCTGCGCCACTGGGTTACAGTATACAGTTATGCAATTATCTTTAATACCATCAATCTTAAATACCGATACCAACAGAACTGATGACCAGCAATACAAGAAGCAAGACAGTGAATTAAGCAGTGGTGTCGTGACGCCAACGCGGCGTTGGTGCTTGGCCATGCAAGGCATGCATTATAAGCACGACTTTGTTGCCTTATTCAACTTCGCTTTACCTTATCTATATACAGTCCTACGCCATACAGTACTTTACCCTACTATAGCTTTGTCTTATCTATCTACAGTCTTACGCCATACAGTACTTTACCCTACTATAGCTTTGTCTTATCTATCTACAGTCTTACACCATACAGTACTTTACCCTACTATGGCTTTGTCCTATCTATTTATAACTTACTGCTAGTTCTCCTACCATAAGATGCTATTGCTGTAGTAGTCTAGCAGTAGAAACTTATGGTAGGAGAAGTAGTACCACCACTATCACTGCTACCAGAATTACTATCAACAGAAGTAGTACTATTAAGTAGTACTGTTGTTGTTGTTGTAGTACCATTGTTATTGTTGCTGCTGCTACCAGTGCAAGTGCTATATTATCTGGATTTGAATCTGAAAGGCAAGCTACCACTTAGACTACAGCTATCAGCAGCAGAAGCGGAAGCAGTGACAGTGAAGGAGGAGCAGCAACAACCGTAGTATTATAGTAGTTGCAGTGGTAGTAGCAGCAATGGCATATGCTGGTCGAAATGTGACTACACGAAATGCGATTGTCTCTTTCTCTGTGTCGAGTCGACCTGTGATGGTTGCTGCTTTTACGACGTGCTAAAACGGCCAAAACATCAGTCGGAGAGACGTGGGCAGCGGAAATGTTTTTGTCAGGACGGAAGAAGCTGTCCGGCGTTAAAGCGAAGACGGCGGGAGTCGAGAAAGAGGGGGCGAGCGAATAAAATACGACACGACAACGGTTTTAACTCAAACAATAAGTGTCAGCTCAAGACGATTATTTTTTAAAAGGACCGGCCAGATTTGTTTTCAAAGTCGGGCGTGGGCCATGGACGGAGTTTGGTTTCCGTTCTTGGAGGGGCTAACTTATGAGTCTGCGCCTTCTTGGGGAACGGGGGGGAAGAGCTAAACCCGGGAAAAGATACCGTTTACACGAAAAAAATTGAATCTGGGTCTTCTTGGGGGGGGGCTTAATCCCCCGGCCCCTGATAAACTCCGCCCATGTGGGAAACTGGTTTGGGTTTCGAGCGCGGCTTTAAATGGACAAGTTGTCTTACTGGAATTTGATCTTGCATCTCAATTTACATTTTTTTTTTCTTTGGCTTTTTCGTGCAGTTGTATAAATTATAATTATACTATTATAGGCTACTCAAAATGTGCATTTCTAAGTGGATGCGAAGTTGTAGAAGCACGCCTGTTGAGATGAAACAAAGTAAGCAAAGGCCATTGTGCTCCTGTTGGGAGCAATCTACCAGGGAGAATGGAGAGAAAATTGAGAGAAAAAAAGGAGTGCAGTTCTAGAAATTCCTTAAAATGCTCTGACATATTGAGTCAATAATTATTGCGATTATTATTTCCAACTGGAAGCTGTACCGACGGAAACTAATGCACCACGACAGCTCATTAAAAAATTAATCGTTTCTATCAGTACTGTTGATTCAAGAAGCATTGTCCGCCTGTAGCCTAATACCGCTAAGGCATCGCAACGTTAGAACCTACCTAATCGTGTCGAATGAGCGCCACAATGCCGTTGTGAGAAAGAGACAAACAAAAGCCGGCGGTCACTTATATGGGTGAGATTGAACAAAAACTCATTATCTACTAGAAAACAAGATCGAAGCACAATATGTTATCTTAAAGACCATAACGTATTTTGACACTGTGCAAAGTATCCGTTGGCTTGCAATATGGATGAGCGTCTTCAGGAAATGTTCCATCAATGTAGGACAGAGTCTCAGCTGGCTGCAGGGCTTCCTTCCGTCCGTCTTCCGTCCATACAATCAGTCATCCTACCCGAGGTAAACATATACCCTGATTTACGACTACAAGGTCCACTACAGTTCTTTCGCCATGCACGCCGACCAAAGATGCAGCAGCAGCAGCAGCAGCAGCAGCAGCAGCAGCAGCAGCAGCAACAACAGTAGTAGCAGCAGCAGCAGCAACAGTAGCAGCCGCAGCAACAGCAGCAGCAACAGTAGCAGCCGCAGCAACAGCAGCAGCAACAGTAGCAGCAACAGCAGCAGCAGCAGTGTTGGTAAACATAAAGAATTGCGGTCGCATAACTAGATTATGTTTACTTAGGTTTATCTCTATGCCTTGTGCAACAGTGCACTGACTGCGTCGCGGTGGCGTAGTGGTGAGCTTCGGCGCCTTGGAGCCGGAGGGTTCCAGGTTCGAATCCGACTCAAGCCGCCGCTTAGGGACCCTGAGCAAGTCTTTCATTCGCAATTGCTTTTGTGCTCGGTGTGAAAATCCGATGCAGTGTCCGCGCTGTTGTCGGGAGCACCTCTGAATAGAACGCTTGAAGGAGCGCTATAACAAATGCGAGACAAAAACTATATAATTTATAGCCTAAATGATGACCAACGAGAGGGAACTGGAGGCCTACACATGGGGCGGATCCAGGGGCCAATCCAGCCATGGCCCCCATTTAGGAAATCTGTTTATTTGTTACCAGCTATTCTGGCTTGGAAAGTTGATGCGGCCACCCCCCCCCCCACCCCCCATGAGCACTTTCGTAAGCCTCCCCACGCCCCACGAGGTCCGTACAAGAGGTCCATGCAGGAGCATAACAGAAAAAGTGGGCAACGATGGTCCATTCAAAATGCAGCCAACATTTTGCATAACGACGACGGTACCATGACATGACAATGACAATGGCATGAGAGTAGTCTATAAAACATGACTATGAGATTTCATTCGCCAGGAGGACTCTCTGTGGATTTTCGTATCTATATGCATTGACGTGGCGCCAACTGGCGACTGCGACTTAGTTGTGTCTTTTTCATTAGGCTTACCCCAGGGTACAAGGGCGGATACAGAAATTTTCGAAGGGGGGGGGGCAAAATTTTTGGTCTTGTGAGACAGGAGGAAAAAAATTTGTTAGTCATCGACCAATTTTCCATTTCATCCGCCGAAAAAACTGATGACCTTTTTTTTAGTCATCGACCAATTTTCCGGGAAAAAATTTCATCCGCCGAAAAACTGATGACCTTTCTTTTTTTAGTCATCGACCAATTTTCCGGGAAACATCCGCCGCTGAATCGACGGGGGGGGCCAAGTCCCGTGCGATTTTTTAAGAGGGGCCTGATGTCATGTTTTTCTCTCCCACTACATTTATTTAATGGCTTGTTGAAACCAAATGGGGGGCCACGTCCCATGCAATTTTTAAATGGGGGCCATAGCCGGATTGCCCCCCCTGGATCCGCCCCTGCAAGGGTACACGCAGGTAGTAGGTACACAGCGTGCACTCGCCTTAACCAAATTGGCATCGTGTACTTACTACTTAGTTGCGAAAACCGCGGCATAGGCCTACGCAGATACACAGCGTATAGCCTACTGACCTCACAAGATAAACCAGATAAAAGAAATGATAAACTAAGATGGAAAATTAACCAAAAAATGAAATGTTTTATGCCACGGTGAAACGCATTACGAGGCCAAAAATATACAGAAAATCATGTCATGACAAAAAAGGTACAAACATTTCGTCCAAAAAGTCGATTTTTCGGCCGTAGCGTGTATACTATAGGCTACTCACCTCAAAATTTACCAGCACACAGCCCTGGTTAACACCTGCATTATACTTAAGATTGCGCCTTTCAGTGCCTCACAAAAGTGATATATAAATATATTTTTCCCAGTTTTTACGACTTTTTATTTTCTGAATTAATTTTTTTTACTCCGGCCGTGAAATATACCCGTAAAATGATATGACTGATCTAAACGAACCACACCGCTGTTTGCATTCTGATGGTGCCAGTCCCAAGCCTGGATAAAGGAGGAGGACAACGCTAATGGCCTTTGACACGACACAATGTCGTTAAGCAGCAACTTAGACCCGATCTAAAAAAACAAGAGCTTTTAAAGTCTGAAAATGTTTTTGCATAGTCGAGTGCGACAGTTAGCAAATGCGCTGGACAACTGGAAACGTGTTCCAAAGTGGATTGCAATTGCAATTGTAATTGTAATCGTACATTTATATAGCGCCCAAGAGGATGTTCGACTACAAGACGAGGAACAATGGAGTCAACGGGGAATTGCGGCAACTGAATATCTCCAAGGTTATGAACGCAGCGATCATTGACAAGGAACATGGGCGGAGACCTAGGGGGTACAGGGGGGACGGTCCCCCCCATTGGAAGTGTTGGGGGAAGGCCCATGCATTTGTCCCCCTCCAATTGTTGAGCGTCAAGACTAAAAAAAGGTCATCAACTTTTTTGGCGGCGAAAATAAGAATTTTTCTCGAGATTTCGCCGGTCGTCAGAAATATTTCGGAAAATCTCGCGTCTTTCGGTCCCCCCCAAATTCTCGGCCCAGGTCTCCGCCTATGACCAGGAATGGATAGCCTACGCAGCTTCCTGATGCAAAGCGAGACAGGGTCTACAACGGAACCCCGTGTCCGTAAAATTATCCTGAAAACTGAAAATCTATAAACAGTAGAGAATCGATCAGCGTGGTGTAAAACAGGTTTCATGCAGAATATTATGAGTCTAGCGCTGACTGATTAATTTTACGATGAATTGCATAAGTGTTCTTACTTCCTGATTATCTCGCCACCAACATGTTTTTGTTTGTTTGTTTGTATGTGCACTTGTTATAGCGCCCCTTCAAGCTCTCTATACTCAGAGGCGCTCCCGACTGCAGAGCGGACACTGCATTGGAGTTTCACGCCGAAGCGCTGAGCAATTGCGAGTGAAGGACTTGCCCAAGGTCCCTACGCGGCGACTTGAGGGGGATTCGAACCTCGAACCTTCCGGCTTCAAGGCACTACACCACCGCGCCCCACAAAAAATACAGTAGGCCTATATGTATTCCAATAGTCTACACACACACACATGTCACACACACACACACACACACGCACACATAAACACACACACACATACACACATAGGCACTGTGTGCATTCCATTCATGCAGGGTGTCCAACTTTCCTATCGGCCAAATCCAGTCCAATTGGAACTTTTCTGCCTGTCAAACTTCCTTCAACAGGAAACGACGACCACACAAGGAATGGCTGGATAACATATCAGAATGGTGTGGAGCACCATTACAGGACCTAACACACGCTGCCTTGGACAGACAAACCTGGCGTGGAATAACGAGAACGGCATCGAGCACCTACGGGCATTGGTCCTTCGGTTGTTGATGATGATGATGAAACTTCCTTCATATTGGCCTATCATGGGCAGAAAACACACAGAAAAATCCAAGTCTAACTAAATTCCTTATGCATAAATAGCATAACAAAACGCCAGTGGCTATTATTCGTTGCAAGCTGTGCTTTATTCGTAAGTGTTATCGTCATGTTTCTTAATTGAGCCTTTGGCCAACGACAAGATGCGTCATATGTTTAGCATTGCTGAATAGGAGAATTTTTCTTCTTCTAGCCAATCCGAGTCTATAGCAGAGAATAGGGCCTACGTAGGCTACCCAGTAACTCATCTAAGCGTGTGGGCGGTGGCAGATCACACGAGGCGTGACATTTTCTTGCATAAACACGAGAAGGGCTGAGTAGCTGCAGGAAATTTTAGCCGGTCACGAACTAATAGTCTAACACCTTCGAGTTGTTTCTTCATAGAAAAGATATAACTAAAAAAATACAGTCTTCAGGTAAGTGAGATATCGATTTCGCAGTCTTTCGATCGGATTACATGTTTGGTTATGAGGTTACATCAGTTACGTGTTTACGTGAGAAAGAGAGACAGTCTAATTGTTTGTATGTGCACTTGTTATATCGCCCCTTCAAGCTTTCTACTCAGAGGCGCTCCCAACTGCTGCAGCACGGACACTGCATCGGAGTTTCACGCCGAAGCGCTGAGCAATTGCGAGTGAAGGACTTGCCCAAAGTCTCTGCGCGGCGACTTGAGGTGGATTCGAACCTTCAACTCTCCATTTGCAAGGCAACGAACATACCCACTACACCTAGGCTAATGAAGTAGGTCTACACTGTTAATGGTCGGGTGATAGGCAATGTTTAAATCTAGTTCCCCTCCTTGGTGGTGGTAGGTGTCAGCTCAAGTTTTTGTGATTTTTTCTGGGGAATGTCATTCCTTGGGAGGGGAACCCCCGACCGGAGACGTCTAGATTAAACACTGGCCGTGCTGGAATCTTCGCCCCTAACTATGTATGTCTAGACACCAAGATGACGATTCTAAGTGTACTGGAAGCTAAGATATTGAAAATTTCGTATTTTGGTCGGCCATTTTGGAAAATGGCCGCCATTGAAGCCGTGGGGAACATTTTCAATGGCTCTGTTGGAATCCGGGCCTCTAACTATGTATGTTTAGACACCAAGATGACGATTCTAAGTGTACTGGAAGCTGAGATAATTTTAAATCTGTAAACCGGGGGCCATTTTGAAAAATGGCCGCCATTGGGGCCAGGGGTCAAATATGCGATGACCCTATGGCCAAATCTTTTTTCTGATGACATGTTCGTGGAATGTACCAAATTTTATGCTTGTATCACAAAGTGAACAATTTTTAACCAGACCGGTGTACTAGCAGCCCGATATTCAATGTAAAAAAGCATGGAAAACCACCATATTTTGAACCCCATTTTGGAGGTGACTCCATGGTGGGATTTTGTCGGATTTTGGATATGTTATTCAGCAGGAAATTCTTAGCAGGAAACCGTCTTAAAAGCTTGTGTTGCAATTTTGCCCAGGTTCACTGTATATTTGAGCTAGATTGCCTGGACTACTTGCCTAAGGTCCCTGAGCGGCGACTTGAGGTGGATTCGAACCTACAACCCTCCAGTTGCAAGGCAACGAACATACCCACTACACCACCGCGCCCCACCTAATGAAGTAGGTCTACATTGTTAATGGTCGGGTGATAGGCAATATTTAAATCTAGTTCCTCTCCTTGGTGGGGGTAGCTGTCTAGGGGTAGAACGGCAACCGCCCCCTGAACCACCGACGACACCTTTTAACCGAACATTTTTTTTGACGACCTTTTTAGTCTTTTTTCTAAAATTTCCGAAAAGAACATGCCAATAATCCGGTGCTTTTAAATGGTAGCAAATTCGCCACATTTATTTATATATATATATATATATATATATATATATATATATATATATATGATGACCTTTTGGGCTCTCCATTCTTGTGTAGGTCTGCTTGTGAGCAACAGCTGAAGTTTTTGTGGGTTTTTCTGGGGCATGTAATTTCTTGGGAGGGAAACCTCTGACCCGAAACGTCTAGATTAAACACTGGCCGTGATAGAGCCATTTGGGTCCAGTGGAAAGGGGGATTTCGGGGGTTAAATCCCCATTGACCTAGGAAAAAGTTTTTTTAAAGGCTATTTATCCACTTAAATAAGAGAAACAAAACAATTGCTTGTAGCAACAATTGTTTTTCTTACTTTATTCCCTCTTTATTTACTGTAATACTTTTGGGTTGGTGTTAGGAAGGGCATCAGGCCAGGCAAAAAACCAGCCCCCCCATCATAAATTCCTGGCTACGCCACTGTTCGGGTCGCTGACCCATGCGCAACGAACAGTCTTCCATCACCAATAACCTACAGGAGACAAAAAGCCTTTGTGCCTTTTGAAAACAGTTAAAACTGTACTCTTTGTCGAACTCTAACGCTAAAAACTGACTGCTTACAATGTGTATAGGCCTACACTGACAACATCATGCTATAGGGACCACTGACCAGTGCTTTTAAAAGAAATTTGTAGAACTGCACAACCAGAAAGTTTTTCTAGTGATCTATTTGGCGAAAATTTCTCGGCGTTTTAGAAAATTTTCCCCGTCGGCGACGAAAAATCTGATGACCTTTTTGAGGTCATTTAGCAAGAAATGTTTCTATAAGTTTTCTCAGAACTGTCGCATGTCGTCGCATAAAAATCTCATGACCTGTTTTTAGTCGTCCACTTGAAAATGGTAAACCGGTTGCAATTACCTTTTTCTAATGATTTTCACTGCACAAGATTGCTTTTACAACTGCACAAATTCATTTACAACTGCACATTTTGTGTAGAACTGCACGTTGAAAAACCCTGCCATCAGACATTGTATGCTTATTCGACACACACATGTGGCTGGATGAATAATCACAGGACTTGCGTCATCGATATTATCAAGAGCGGATACATAAATTTTCGAGGGGGGGCAAAATTTTCGTCTTGGTCGCCGACAAATCTGATGACTTTTTTATTTTTTATTTTTTTAGTCGTACGGGCCTCGTGTGCGTTGGAAGGGCCCTACGGAACTACTCATGGGGGGGGGGGGAAGGGCACGTCAACTTTCCGAGCCAGAAGTCAGAATAGCTGTTCAAAAAGAAAAAATCTAAATGTGGGGAGCATGGTCGGATTGGCCCCTGGATCTGCCCCTGAATATTATACCAATGCGAGACCATTCGGTGGCAACGAAATCGGGTGCTGCGAACCATACCCATCGTTTTTCCACGGTCCCGACGTATACGCTGTAGCTTGGGTCAGAACAAGACCCTACGCTTGATGCAATCAGTCGACTAGGACTGGGAACCAATGGGTTGAGATCTACGTATCTTGGACCACAGATGAACAGCAATACATTGCACTAGCAGCTTGAAGAATCAGGTAATTAGAGATGAGATCTACGTGTACAGTTTGGGTTTGTGACCCTGCACAACATGCTAGGTCTATAATCTGTCAACTAAAAATTGTTATCAGTTGCTCGAGGGATCTACACGCATGCGTGCGTTCACCATTAGTGATTCTCCAAGTTTCTAATGCAGTGTTTTTGCATGTTGACTAAATTCCTATTCTAAAGTTAGTTGCTTTGCATGCATCATATAGATTATTATAATTATTATTAGGCCTATGGGTTATAAGCCCGGCTATCGCACAAGGCTCCTGTGATTAGTTTGTTCTTGACATGGCGCTGTATTCGATTTACAATATCATTGCAATTTCAGTACAGTTGTGGGTGGGGCCATTAAAATTTTATGGATTTTTCTACGTTTTGCAATTTTAGCCAATGACGTTAGTCAATACTCGCGAATTGCTATCAAGAAAAAGTGTCTGAAACGTGTATGTCTGACCTAGAACTATTTGGACCGATGTCGTGAAAAAGGCTTTGTCAGTGTTGCCACTGAGGCTTAAAAAATAAGCCCAGATTTCCTGACAAAAAACCCCAGAAAAACCAAGACTATTCATAATTATAAGCTACTTTAGACCCCTTTGTTCAGATCTAGTGGAAAAACCCCAGCTGTGGCATCACTGGGCTTTGGCAAAGGCCTGTTGCTGTCTAACAACACTGTGTCACATCAAAGCTGATTAGTGTCGCCCTCCTTCTTTCTTCAGACGTGGGACTGGAACGACAAAAGAAAGAGCAGTGGCGTCGTTGTACGACCAGGATGGATACATAGTTTCATGACGGCTTAAATGGCATCAAAGGCCGTTGCTGTCGTCAATTTTTTGGGCATAGGTCTATTACGAGCTGTGGCTTGCTACTGTATAACGACACTGCTACATCAAAGATGATTAGTGTCGCCCAGACTCGCCCTGCTTCTTTGTCCAGGCTTGTCACTGGCACGGGCGGAGAACAGCCAACGATCAGAGGCGGGAATTCGATCTTTATACAGGCACGGAGAAGTCTCAGGGCCGAACAGTCTGGACGCTTTCGCTGACGCTTGACGCAGCTAAGCCAGACATTCATAACAAAGCAAGCAGTGACGCCAGTGAGAATGGCACAACAACGTTACACATAAAGGAAATTCCACCTTAGCACAGTCAGCCTGGTGGCCAATCACAAGCAAGTTTACACCGAGCGTGCTTATGAACTGGTTAAGTCTACTTATGCTCGCCAAATATTTTCAGACATTGCCTTAAAGCGGTCATCATTCAAAGAAGTCATGCGTTGCAATTGCGCATTGTTGTGTACGGTACCAGGTACCCGAACCGTACAATACTGTTCTTAACACATACACACATACATAGACTGTGATAGACACACACACAAACACACACACACAAACAAACACACACTCAAATAAATGCGAATGCATATGTATGTCTACGTAGCATTCGCATTTGCATGAGTGTATGCATGTGCGTGTGTGTAGACATAGCCTACATTAACGAAAATCCCACACATCCACACAAGCATACAGATACACACAAGCATACACATACACACAGAAACACTGACAGTCGACTCTGATCGAAGCATAGGTCTCTATTTACCATGGTGCACCAGCGAGAGTCTTCGCGATTTGGTTGCTCTCCAGCTAAGTAACATGAATTGCCTCGGGCATTTGCGAACGATCTCGCATATACACTGTGTCCCATAAAAAAACACACCAAAAAACTTTTCAAAAATCTTCTTTAAAACCAAGCCTATTGTAATAAAAGTTTGTACGTTGTTTCTCAAATAATTTTGCCACAAAATATTTAACATTTTACTTACTCACAGAAGTGGTTGCTGTTAGAGGCAGTGACGCAGACTAGGCGACTAGGCGTGTTTGGAAACATTTAAACTTAGAATTAAAATGGTTTTCAGCAGCGAAGATAAAATTTTTATTAAGAATTTAGTATTGTTGAAGGGTTACAGTAGTCGTCGGTTGATAAAAGAGTTCCCGCAAAAGGGTTGGAATAAAAATGGCCTCGATGTACTGCTGCGAAAGATTCGAAAAACGGCCAGCGTGGATCGTCAGCCCGGCAGCGGACGACCACGTTCGGTGCGCACACCAGAGAACATTGATGCAGTAAACGATCTTGTGCTAAGCCAGGAGGGCGCACCACAAACTCACAGAACAATTCGCCAGATTCAAAGAGAAATTGGAATGAGTAGGGGAACAGTGGATCGTCAGCCGCTCACTGATGGTCTCCGTCGCCGTCTCGAAGCTCGGGTGCACGGAATTGTTCTTCGTGGAACCTGGGGTGAAGGTCAACGGCGAATATTACAGGAATATCCTGTTGATGGAGCAGATGTTGCCAGCGATCAGGAGGATGTCAAGCGACTTGTTCATTCTCCAGCAGGACAGCGCCCCAGCACATCGCGCAAAGGACACCATTTAGTCCTTGGCCTGCCAAGAGGTCCAGTATGCACTTTGGTGTTGGGGGAGTTTCTCACTTCCAATCAGTCAGTGGGTCCCTGGACATGAAAAATCACCGAGGTGCTTGTCCACCATGACGTCACGAATGGCGCAATTGCAAAATCCAATATGGCCGCCACCGGCCATATTGGAAAATTAGTCTTTATTATTTCTTGCACGATATGCAAGTGTAATAACTCTAATATTACTAATTCAGGTATGTAGAATTCATTTCTGATATTTAATTTGTCATACGGGGTCATCTGAAGGTCATACGGGCATTTTCAAGGTCATTTAATACATTTTTTTCATTTATCACAGCATATGCACGTGTAATACCTCAAATAATACTGATTCTAACATGCAGAATTCATTTATGATATTGTTTTTGTCATCCGGGGTCATCTGAAGGTCATAGGGTCAACTTCAAGGTCATTCTTTAATTTCTTCATTACTCACATCATGTGCACGTGTAATACCTGAAATGTTACCCATTCAGATATGTCGAATTCATTTAGGCTATGATACTGTTTTTGTCATCCCGGGTCACCTGAAGGCTATAAGGTCATTGTCAAGGTCATTGTGTTGCATCAATGATGCGGATTATAACTTGAATGAATGCAACAGTATAAAGGTGTTATAACTTTAATCAAGCAACTTTAGTCAGCTAATTATGTCATGTTATAAGCCGATGCTGCCTTATGTCATTTTTCAGTGTTTTTACAGGAAGAGTTCTTTGTCTTCCCATGACAATATATCACGCAGAAATTTGAGGCAGCGCGACAACCACAGCGTAGAGTGTTACACTTTCCAGCACACTTGCATATTGTGAGCAGACTTCGCGGTAAAGGAAGCAGACATTTCGATGGAAGCAGTGCACCAAAGTGTTCCTTCCATCCGTGATGTAATGGCTCTAGTTCTGCACCGCGTTCATTGTTTGTTGCAAGTAGTTGGCATGCTCTGTGCACCAGGAAGGCCCCTCGCTGGATGTGGCCTCTGATCTCGCTGCTTGTAGGAGGAAGAGCGTCAATTCCGACTGTGGATGTGATATAGTTTTCTAGTCTCAGCTGGTCGAACGTCTCACATGTTGTATTTGACCTTGCTCCTGCCCAGACACGTACCAAGTACTTCTCTGCTAATTCTGCATCTTGTTCTAACAGCGTGTCTGTCTCTCCAAAGTTTGTCAGATACTGTACTGGGTCGCAGGCTAAAGCTGCATGTTTCGATCCCACCTTACTCATGCAGTCGTCTCCTGTCAACACATGTGCCTTGATGACTGCTTTGGCCAGGGATGCTCCAAGTTCAGATACCGCTTGATGAAGTGGAAGCATTCGCCGATGTTCACCAGTGCCATACTGCTGCCACATCTCCTGCAACCCCAGGTCAATGAAGTATGGTGTGTAGTGTAGCAATACTGCGAAAGTGTCCGTGTCGTTTGAGACTACGACAAGTCTCTTGCACCGTTGCACACGAACAGCCCAGTCTACGTGCACCACCAGCCTGGCATCCGCCTCCTCGATCCAGTTCAACAGGTCTGGGATCTCTTCTCCGCCAGTCGACATTGCGGGAAGTGCTTCATCTTCAGAAACAAGAGAGCTAGCAATGACTGTTACATTGCCATATTCTCGATTGCTAGCAATATCTCTCACCAGAAGCTGCAGGTTTCGCTTGTTTTCCATCGATGCCCAGAACTTTTCCAGTTGATGAGGAATTGGCGTGTCTCTGTTCATGCCGATAATTGCGATGCCTGATGTTGAGTCAGCACGCCGCATGCGCTCCCCTTCCTTAAGAGACATCTCAATGTAAGAGTCGAGTACCAGATGGACATACTTCACGTTTTGGCAGAGGGTTGAAGCAGAGCTTATGACGGCGTCGATGATCCTACCAATGTTTGGAAATTGTGTGAGCGGCAACTGCCGAATCCTAGACATAAAATCTACCACAACATGAGTATCAAGATTAGACTCCTGGCACCATTTGGTGAGGTCAAGTTTAGGCTCAATCTCTCCCACAAGTAGCGACTTGTTGGTGTGAGCTGGAATATCGCCATCAAATAATGGAGACGCTGAGACCAAGTTGTGTGAAAGTATCTGCCTGATGTCCATACCCCGTTCTTTAGCAATGTCCATGTTCCTATGTGCCTCTGATATGTCCTTGGATGACAGTTCATTCTTCTCCGTTTCCATTGTTGATGCTGTCTTCTGAGGCTGGTCGGTGAATCGTGGCAGTTTCGACTTCGATATGGTCATGCTAATTTTCTTTGTCTTTTCTACTAAGCGATCCCGTCTGTACGAGCGGTAGGCATCCTTGCCATCCTCTAGAAAGTTGAGCAGACGCTTTGCGACTGCTCGGTCAGCAGCTACTTTTGTCAGCAGATTGTGTAACGGAACGGTGGATACATTGATTGTCACCAAGTATGGATTCTGCCGCTCTAGCACGAAGTCTAAGAGCTTCGACACGTTGTGGTTGAATGTGAGACGGCGAGTTGTGCTCAATGCATGCTGTAGATGGCACTCTGTATGACTCATGGATTGGTTCGAAGTTAGAATGTTCAGGAGGCTAGTGATAGACCCAATCTCGTGGAACAAAGAAAATTAGCATGACACGGACACTTTCGCAGTATTGCTACACTACACACCATACTTCATTGACCTGGGGTTGCAGGAGATGTGGCAGCAGTATGGCACTGGTGAACATCGGCGAATGCTTCCACTTCATCAAGCGGTATCTGAACTTGGAGCATCCCTGGCCAAAGCAGTCATCAAGGCACATGTGTTGACAGGAGACGACTGCATGAGTAAGGTGGGATCGAAACATGCAGCTTTAGCCTGCGACCCAGTACAGTATCTGACAAACTTTGGAGAGACAGACACGCTGTTAGAACAAGATGCAGAATTAGCAGAGAAGTACTTGGTACGTGTCTGGGCAGGAGCAAGGTCAAATACAACATGTGAGACGTTCGACCAGCTGAGACTAGAAAACTATATCACATCCACAGTCGGAATTGACGCTCTTCCTCCTACAAGCAGCGAGATCAGAGGCCACATCCAGCGAGGGGCCTTCCTGGTGCACAGAGCATGCCAACTACTTGCAACAAACAATGAA
This sequence comes from Lumbricus terrestris, assembly GCA_949752735.1. NCBI lineage: Eukaryota > Metazoa > Annelida > Clitellata > Crassiclitellata > Lumbricidae > Lumbricus > Lumbricus terrestris. Next base: position 26,815,577 of record OX457050.1, read on the forward strand.
CGCGGTGCAGAACTAGAGCCATTACATCACGGATGGAAGGAACACTTTGGTGCACTGCTTCCATCGAAATGTCTGCTTCCTTTACCGCGAAGTCTGCTCACAATATGCAAGTGTGCTGGAAAGTGTAACACTCTACGCTGTGGTTGTCGCGCTGCCTCAAATTTCTGCGTGATATATTGTCATGGGAAGACAAAGAACTCTTCCTGTAAAAACACTGAAAAATGACATAAGGCAGCATCGACTTATAACATGACATAATTAGCTGACTAAAGTTGCTTGATTAAAGTTATAACACCTTTATACTGTTGCATTCATTCAAGTTATAATCCGCATCATTGATGCAACACAATGACCTTGACAATGACCTTATAGCCTTCAGATGACCCGGGATGACAAAAACAGTATCATAGCCTAAATGAATTCGACATATCTGAATGGGTAACATTTCAGGTATTACACGTGCACATGATGTGAGTAATGAAGAAATTAAAGAATGACCTTGAAGTTGACCCTATGACCTTCAGATGACCCCGGATGACAAAAACAATATCATAAATGAATTCTGCATGTTAGAATCAGTATTATTTGAGGTATTACACGTGCATATGCTGTGATAAATGAAAAAAATGTATTAAATGACCTTGAAAATGCCCGTATGACCTTCAGATGACCCCGTATGACAAATTAAATATCAGAAATGAATTCTACATACCTGAATTAGTAATATTAGAGTTATTACACTTGCATATCGTGCAAGAAATAATAAAGACTAATTTTCCAATATGGCCGGTGGCGGCCATATTGGATTTTGCAATTGCGCCATTCGTGACGTCATGGTGGACAAGCACCTCGGTGATTTTTCATGTCCAGGGACCCACTGACTGATTGGAAGTGAGAAACTCCCCCAACACCAAAGTGCATACTGGACCTCATGGCAGGCCATGGATCAATTGCGTTGCTGCGACGTGAAACACCAAGCTTCATTGGACCGGAACTCTGGCCAGCAAATTCAACAGACCTCAATCCTGTTGACTACAGAATTTGGGGTCTAATGCAGGAACGCGTCTACCAGACAGCAATACGGGACATCGACGAGTTGAAGGAGCGCCTGATCGTTGTGTGGGCACAGTTGAAGCAGAGTGTCATTGACAAAGCTATTGAACAGTGGCGGCCAAGGCTGAGAGCCTGCGTTCAAGCGAAGGGACATCACTTCGAACATCTTCTTAAATGAAACATTACTTTTTCTTATTTAACATGAGACTTACATGCGTTTCATGACAAAGGTTTTTGGTGTTTTTTTATGGGGCACAGTATTAGATTTACATGCGTTTCATGACAAAGGTTTTTGGTGTGTTTTTTTATGGGACACAGTGTAAATGCAGAATGAGAAATTACGTATTTCACAGACCACCTACTGCTGTAGCTGTTACTCAGTGGTCTACAGTTGGTTGGTTTTGCGTGTATGGCAGTAAACATAAGAAAGCCCAGAGAGCTCTCGAACTCACCTAAAGGGCAAAATACTGGGCGTATCTGTGCCTTAAGTAACGTAATGTAATGTAAAACCGTCCTTTTCAGCCGAGGTTGAGTCGGGAGCGCTCCTGAGTAGTAGCCTTGATGGAGCGCTATATTAATCTCTAAAATGAGTGAATAAATATAACTTAGGAAATGCGTGATGTAACCTCGATAAAAATGCTAACAATCTGTATCAGCTCACAACTCCGCCTAATGGTCAAAAATTCACCAGGAAAGCGTCTTGATTATCGCAGCTGCTCTACCATAGTTAGGCTATGCATTACAGTCAAATTTAAACTGTTTATCTGCTTGCGGTAGCTTGACGGTAGTTGTTCGAAATGTTTAATTTCTAATCGGTTTCTTGAACCGTTTATGAGTTCGACATGAATAATATTATTTATTCATGTGAAGCGATTTCAGTTGACGCATTATGTGTTATGTTCTTTTATCATAGCCTATGCTAGCTGTTATATGTAGGCCTATCATGCGCTGTGTATCATTGTCTATGTATCATGGTCTATGTATTATAATTTATGCATCATGGTTTATGTATCATGGTCTATGTATCATGGTCTATGAATCATGGTTTATGTATCATGGTTTATGTAGCATGCGCTTTATATCATGGATTCATGGTCTATGTATCATGGTCTCTGTATCATGGTCTATGTATCATGGTTTATGTATCATGCGCTGCGTTTATGTATCATTGTCTATGCATCAGTTTTGAATCGCGCTCTATGTATCATGCTTTATGTATCATATTTTATGTATCATACTATATGCACCAATTTGTATCATTACTGTATGTATCATGTTCTATGTATCATGCTCTATATATCGTTACTTATAGATCATGCTTATATATATCTTAGGCAAGCGTTAGGCGTGGTGGTGTAGTGGTGAGTTCGGTGCCTTGGAGCGGGAGGGTTCCAGGTTCAAATCCACCTCAAGCCGCCGCGTAGGAACCTTGAGCAAGTCCTTCACCCGCAGTTGCTTGTGCGCTTCGGCGTGAAACTTCGATTCAATGTCCGTGCTGTAGTCGGGAGCGCCTCTGAGGGGAGAGCTTGAAGGGGCGCTATTGTAAAATTCGAGAAATAAACAATAATTCCCACGTGCGTTTTTAGACAAGTCTAGAATAATTGTCTTAAAATAGTCGTTTATTCATCAGGCAAGGATACGCCGTGATCGACATGAGAACCCTCATCGTCGTCGTGCTTGCTTTCTTCATCAACAGCGCTCTGGCAGGTAAGCTAAAGCTATTCCCTCCGTCCGTGTGGATTATAGCCATGAGTGCAATAAGATCTTTGTTTAAAACTTTTATGTATTACAGGGAACACAGATATAAATTAGTTACATTAAGGAAAGAAATGTGTCATGTTATGTTACGTTATTTTATGACATGTATGTTATGCCGAGTTATGTTGCGCTATGTTATGTTGCGTTGTGCTCTGCTGTGCTTTGTTATGCCCTGTTTCGTTATGCCATGTTGTCTTATGTTATGTTTCGTTAAGCTATGTTTTGCTGTGTTATGCTATATGTTACAATGTGTTATGTTATGTTATGTTATGTTGTGCATTCAGGCATATCTTCATCGTCTGGTCTGCAACGGAAAGTCCCTGGAGACAATTGCACCATTCAGTGGACCGTGACCGGCACCGTCAAGAATTTCATTGTCTATAACCAAACAACTGGTACTGCTGTGGCTCAGAATAATTCCAGAGTAAGTCTAAAGAGGGACGTCACCGGTAACACCATCATCCTGACGATCACCAACGTTGCGCTGTGGGATGCTGGAAACTATACACTGTCGGTCACGAATGGAGTGGTTTGGGAAAACAATTCCAATGCGCTGCTCTTTGTATTCGGTAAGTGAGATATGGTGGTCGGTAATCCGTGAGTCTCGTTATTCAATTAATTAAGTACACAGAGCAAGTGTCGTTTTTTTAGGGGTGGGGCTGTTTTGGGTGCTTGTACAATGTACAGCCCTCCCCAAACGAAATTATCTAAAAATAAAATAATGCATTTTTTAAACACACGATGTGAAACTATGGGGATCTAATTTTGAAGCTCTTGTTTCCATTACATTTTTACAATAGACGATTATATGATCATGATGACAATGATCTAATCGTGATGACTATGTGTGAAGGCTGTTGAAGTAAAGGCTGTTGAAATTCTGAATAACTATTTCAGCTGTAAAATAGACACTGGCGATAATAACCTAACGAAGACTTAGTATTACTCTGAATAGATGTCTTTCCTAAGGCATAAATATTACATAGGCTACATTCATTCATTTATTCATTCATTAAATGAATCTGTATAGCGCCTCTTCAGGGGGGACTACTCATGCAGAGGCCGCTCGCAACCCCAGCGTGACCAAATAAAACTGTCTTAAGATGAGAGAGCAATGCATGAAAGAAAGGGAGCGGAGCGTCAAGGGAAGGCCATTCCAGTTCTATGGTCCTACTACGAAGGAGGCACGGTTCTTTATGGTGGAGGTACGAGCAAAAGGGACTGAGAGGAGACTTTCTTCAACACGTTTAAGGTGAACAGTACTGGGGTTTCGCTTCGACTTTTGTAAATAGTTGGCTGACGAAAGATTGATCGTCGCACGTTACATGACGCGCAAAAGATAAGAAATTGCTGATGGTAGTTGATTTGAAGAATCGTACTGAACATTGTTGATCGATTTGTGTACTGAGAACTGAGAGTTGAACTGTGGAGTAACTGTAGCTGATTTGTATTGACGATGTGAAAGATCGAATTGGTGGTAAAAATTTGGTTTTCGTATGTTTGTAGCAGAAAGAAGAAATATTCAAAAACATCGAATGATGTCAATTTTTAAGCAGCCACGTATAGGCCTATACTGCCAGGAACTCAGATACATCTGTGCATATCTGTGATCTCATGCTCTGTTCCCTCTTTACCACTTCAATGCGCCCTCTTAGAATTTATATCCTGTGATCGGCTTGACCTCTTTATTCCCAGCTTCTTTATCCAGGCTTGGGACTGACAGAGAACAACCAGTGGCGGAGTTTGGCTCAATTCAGATTCTTTGCCTGTATATATAGGCCCCTCTCTTTCACAATCAGTTCGTGCCGCCTTTCTCTCTGCTATAGGCCTACTCTCTTCTCATCTTTCTCTCGCCACCTCAGCTTCTGCCTTTTCTTCGAGGTCGCGTTTCTGAAAGGCTTCTGCTGAGAGTAGTGCTTTATAAGTGATCGTACAATAAATATACGCAGCAGTGGAGATGACGAGTTTCGAGATAATAATTATTATCATGTGCACTGAAGAAAAGAAAGTTTGTGAAAGCCTCCTTGTAAGTAGTGAAGGAAGTACCGTTTAAGAACAATGGAGGGATTATCGTTAATCCCAGGCCCCGCCCCTTGGCTGCTAGGCTAGTAGGCCCCGCCCCCTTTGGCTGCCGGGCTATTAGGCTACGCCCCCTTGGCCTGCTAGGCTATTACGTAACCTGCCGGGCTATGGGCTATTATGCTAAGCCGCTGGGCTATGGGCTATGGGCTATTATGCTAATCCGCTGGGCTATGGGCTATGGGCTATGAGCTATTGTGCTAAGCCGCTGGGCTATGGGCTAGTAGGCTAATCCGCTGGGCTATGGGCTATGGGCTAGTAGGCTAAGCCACCCGCCCGCCGCGCTAATCCGCCCGCCGCGCTACAGCCGGGCTATTGTGCTAATCCGCTGGGCTATGGGCTATGGGCTATTGTGCTAATCCGCTGGGCTATGGGCTATGGGCTATGGGCTATTGTGCTAAGCCGTCGGGCTATGGGCTATGCGCTATTGTGCTAAGCCGTCGGGCTATGGGCTATGGGCTATGGGCTAGTGTGCTAAGCCGCTGGGCTATGGGCTATGGGCTATGGGCTACTGTGCTAAGCCGCTGGGCTATGGGCTATGGGCTAGTGTGCTAATCCGCCCACCGCGCTACAGCCGGGCTATTGTGCTAATCCGCTGGGCTATGGGCTAGTAGGCTAATTCGCCCGCTCGCCCGCCAGCCAGCCGCTATAATCCGCCGACCAATCAGCGCTAAGCAGCGACACAGCGGCCTGTCAATCAAACGAGCAGCGACCCAACGACCTGTCAATCAAACGAGCAGCCTCGGAAAGCTGTAACCAATCAGCGCTAAGCAGTGCCCCAACGTGCTGTCAATCAAACGAGCAGCATCTGAAAGCTCTAACCAATCAGCGAACATTTACCCTACACAGGTGTTTATAGCCCCAGGCCATAAATATCTCCTTTGATCTATAAAGTCCAACGGTTTCCTTTGATCTAAATCTTTAATGACTTCTTTTATGGCCAACGGCATTCTTTAATGGCTTCTTTGATGTCCAACGGTTTCCTTTTATGATCTTACTAATGACTTTTTAATGACCTGCGTGCGCCTCTAATGAATTCCTTTGATGTCCAACGGCCACCTTTAATGACTTCTTTTATGATCAACGGTCTTCTTTAATGGCTTCTTTGATGTCCAACGGTTTCCTTTTATGATCATACTAATGACTTTTTAATGACCTGCGTGAGCCTCCAAGGTAGTCCTTTGATGTCCAACGGCCGCCTTTAATGACTTCTTTTATGACCTGTCGTCGACACCAATGTAGGGCTTTGATGTCCAGCGGACGCCTTAATGCCTTTATGACTTCTTTTATGGTCAATAGCCTTCTTTGATGATGGTGAGCGAGAATCTTATTATCCAGCACCCATGCTATAATATTGTTAGTGCATATAGCAATTTAACACACAAACTGAACATCCTTTCCTTTCCAATTCCTTATATTTTAGCCTTGTATACGTTAGAAACACACAAATTACTCACCCGACCATTCCAATTCCGCATATTTTAGGCTTGGATACCTTAGAAACATACAAATTACTCAGCCGTCCATTCCAATTCCGCATATTTTAGGCATGTATACCTTAGAAACACACAAAATACTCAACCTTCCATTCTCTATTTGGAAATAATCCCGCTTATTTTAGACTTGTAGAACTTAGAAACACACCGTCTTTTCAACTTGACCATCCAATTTCTTTATATTTTAGCCTTGTACAACTTAGAAACATACAAACGAATCACTCCCCCATTCCACAGTTGGACATAATTCCTTATATTTTAGACTTGTACAACTTAGAAACACACAATCTGTAGCAACATTTCTTACTTCCTTGCACACACAAACTTAAAATCCAGCGATTCGTGCAACCTTCCTTTCCCAAGATGGGAACATTTCTTTCTCCCTTGCACACACAAACTTAAAATCCGACGATTCCTACAACCTTCCTTTCGCAAGATGGTATCATTTCTTTCTCCCTTGCGCACACAAACTTAAAATCCGACGAATACTTCAACCTTCCACGCCCAAGATGATGCCATTTCTAACTTTCTTGCACACACGAACTCAAAAACTGACGAATACTCCAACCTTCCAATCCCAAGATAGGTCCATTTCTAACTTTCTTGTACCAACGAACTCAAAAACCGACGAATACTTCAACCTTCCACTCCCAAGATGGGACCATTTCTAACTTTCTTATACCAACGAACTCAAAAACCGACGATTACTTCAACCTTCCAATCCCAAGATGGGACCATTTCTAACTTTCTTAAACCAACGAACTCAAAAACTGACGAAATCCTCAACCTTCCACGCCAATATGGTACCAGTTCTAACTTTCATATACACAGAAACTCAAAAATCGAACAGCAGCACTATCAGCTGTTTGCAGCATGGTCCCTTTCTACATCACACACACACACATATACAAACACACGCACACACAATCATCCTTTCTCGAAAGGCTATGTCCAAATATCCCATGTATGCATATTTCAATTCACAAGGTGTCGCATCTTCAGACTTTCACACACACACGAATCCAAAAGACATGGAAACATACAATCTTCAAATCTCTAAGTGGCGCATTTGCAGCATTTATCAATAGCTTAAGATCACAAATAAAATGAACAAAGTTCTGCTCCCAAGATGGTGCCCGAGCAACTTTTCCTGCCCAGACATGACCAAATATCGAACACATGCAGCATTTCTCATACACCTAAGAGCATCTAGCACACACAGGCAACTTTGCCACTACAAGGGAATACACAGTCAATATTTTACACACACACGAGAACTTTTAAAATTTCTAAGTTACAGATATATACTTTGACCAATTTTTTCTAAATTAAGGTAACAAGGATACATGAAACTGTGAAGAATGTAATATACATAAGTCAAAGACTTGAACTTCATAGCTGCAAAGTAGCAGTAATGATCATTGACACAGTCAAAATGATAAGTATGATAGTTGTGCGAGCGAATAGGACTTGTACTTTTCGAATTATTTCAAAGTAATGCACGAGCTATTACCAATGTGCAAAGTCAAACTTGTAAATTTGCTAAGTATGAAATGTAGATATTGCAAGGCGAACGAAGTACTAAGCATGAAATGCAGGGATTGCATGGGGAACGATGTAAGATGCGAAGTGTGAGGTGTAGAGAGGAGCACACTCTTCAATTTGTGGAAACAAAGATGTTCAGAGTTTGCAATATGTCAATAATTTTGGCAAAGTTAGGTTTGCAGACTGTGCATTGCACGGCTGTTTAGGTTTGAGTATGTTAAGTTGGTGAAATATTGGGTGGGTGAGAGGGTGCAATCTTAAGTTTGTGCAAATTATGAGTATCATTGGTTGATATATGGCAACAATTTTGATAAATTTAGAACTGCAGGCTGTGAATTACATGGCTTTTTAGGGTTGAGTGTGTTAAGTTGGCGAAATATTGGGGTGGGGAGGAGTGTACATTCTTAGGATTTAGGCCAGGGGTGTCAAAGAGCTGGCCCGCGGGCCATTTCTGGCCCGCCGACGATTTTTCCCTGGCCCGCGGAGCTTTCCCTAAAGATTACAAAATTAGAGAATAAAAGTTTTTTTATTTTACACTAAATTTACAGTCAGCGCCAAATACATGGAGGTTTTTTCTTACTGGCGTGATGGCGTCACTTTTGCTCAGACGCACAGCTCTGTGTAGACTGTGTATCCATGGTTTCCTATTGGTTCAAGGTTGTCTGTTAACAAAGGTGTAACGACAGCTGGTCTACAGACAACTCGTCTAACGACAAGACTAGTGGTCCCCAGAAAATTCGGCTTACGACAACTGATCTACAGAAAACCTGTCCAGTGTTTGAGAAATGGAAGCTGGATGAAAGTTTTTACAGGTGAAATGGAGGTTGGATTGATAAAAAAAAATGCAAGAGAAACGAAATATGGATGAAGGTTCTTTTACAGGTGAAATAGAAGCTGGATTGACGAAAATAACGCATGAGAAATAAAAGCTCGATGAACGTTTTTCTAGATCTGAAATAGAAGCTGGTTTGATGAAAAAAGCGCATAAGTAATGGAAGCTGGATGAGGGTATCTTTATATCTGAAATAGGAGCTGGACTGACGAAAATAACGAGCGAGAAATAGAAGATATTTTAAAATCTGAAGTAGACGCTGGATGCATGTTGAAATACATGAATGAAAATCATCAATCCTGCTTCGATTTAAGCTAGAAAACCATTTAACTTTTTTCATAAATCCAGCTTCTATTTCACCAATACGATTAATCTGTAGACCAGTATTGTCGATAGATGCATGAATTGTCTGGGGACCACTTATCGTTAGACTAATTGTCGTTGGACCGTTAAAAAAATTATGAAAGTTACGAAACACTTATAATATTTAAAAATATTGTCAAAATTTAATAAGAAGCGAAAAGTGGAGATTGTATCAAGTTCTCTTCGCGATATTTGGACGGATATGTATTTCTTTGCTGAATACAGCAGTTATCCAGTATGTTTAATTTGTCAGGACAAGGTTAGCGTTGTGAAGGAATATAACTTCCGTAAACATTATGATACGAAGCATGGTGATATTTATAGCGGGGGCCAAGACCAGAGTAATAAAGATAAGATTGAAGATTTGAAGAAGAACTTGGCTAAGCAGCAGAATGTTTTTCAAGACAATCATTCACCAATCAGTGTCTGCTGTAGTAGCAAGCTATGCAGTTTCTCACATGGTTGCCACAGCTATGAAGACTTGTGCCGAGGGAGATTTTTTAAAAGATTGCTTGTTGAAGGTCTCGGAAATTGTGTGCCCAGATAAAAAGCAATGTTTTGCTAATATAAGTTTATTAGGCCTTCATATTTGACTGTTTGTATGCTAAAAAAATGCACCATTTGAGATTTACTTATACACAACTTTTCTGGGAATTGGCTGACCGGAGCTCTCTCTTCGATCACAACCCAATTTTGCTCAGAAAGTTCGACACCCTGGCCCGCCACTTGTTGAAAAATGTTCACACTGGCCCGCCACTAAAAAAGGTTTGACACCCCTGATTTAGGCAAACAAAAGGTGTGACGCATTTGTGATGCCACACCAATTTTGAAAGAGTACGAATATAACAAACGAAGAATACAAGTTAGGGTTGCTGACAGCTAATTACATGTGGATTTAGGTGTAGCACACAGGCAAATTGGTCGAAACCTGCGTTCGGCACATCGAAAATTCTAAGTCCAGAAATTTTTGCTGCGCAAATTCATGTGGCGATGGCACCTTCGTGCAGTGCGGCGGCGGCTGTGGCGCGGCTCTCCGTCCCAATCGTGCGACTTCGAATCCATCGACGTGACAGCAATGGCGAGACATGCGCTCGCAATCGATCATGCTTTGACTCGTATGAATTTAAAGACTCATGCGTGTTGCAGGTGAAGGAATTTATTGAAAGAGCTGTGCCGGGGCGTATTCAACTTTAACTTCTACGAGACAAAGCTTGATCTAATTGCGACTGCATTTCTCGCCATTGCTGCCTCGCCGATGGAGTCGAAGTCGCACGAGTGGGTCGGAGCGCCGCGCCACAGCCGCCGCCGCACTGCACGAAGGTGCCATCGCCACATGAATTTGCGCAGCAAAAATTTCTGGACTTAGAATTTTCGATGTGCCGAACGCAGGTTTCGACCAATTTGCCTGTGTGCTACACCTAAATCCACATGTAATTAGCTGTCAGCAACCCTAACTTGTATTCTTCGTTTGTTATATTCGTACTCTTTCAAAATTGGTGTGGCATCACAAATGCGTCACACCTTTTGTTTGCCTAAATCAGGGGTGTCAAACCTTTTTTAGTGGCGGGCCAGTGTGAACATTTTTCAACAAGTGGCGGGCCAGGGTGTCGAACTTTCTGAGCAAAATTGGGTTGTGATCGAAGAGAGAGCTCCGGTCAGCCAATTCCCAGAAAAGTTGTGTATAAGTAAATCTCAAATGGTGCATTTTTTTAGCATACAAACAGTCAAATATGAAGGCCTAATAAACTTATATTAGCAAAACATTGCTTTTTATCTGGGCACACAATTTCCGAGACCTTCAACAAGCAATCTTTTAAAAAATCTCCCTCGGCACAAGTCTTCATAGCTGTGGCAACCATGTGAGAAACTGCATAGCTTGCTACTACAGCAGACACTGATTGGTGAATGATTGTCTTGAAAAACATTCTGCTGCTTAGCCAAGTTCTTCTTCAAATCTTCAATCTTATCTTTATTACTCTGGTCTTGGCCCCCGCTATAAATATCACCATGCTTCGTATCATAATGTTTACGGAAGTTATATTCCTTCACAACGCTAACCTTGTCCTGACAAATTAAACATACTGGATAACTGCTGTATTCAGCAAAGAAATACATATCCGTCCAAATATCGCGAAGAGAACTTGATACAATCTCCACTTTTCGCTTCTTATTAAATTTTGACAATATTTTTAAATATTATAAGTGTTTCGTAACTTTCATAATTTTTTTAACGGTCCAACGACAATTAGTCTAACGATAAGTGGTCCCCAGACAATTCATGCATCTATCGACAATACTGGTCTACAGATTAATCGTATTGGTGAAATAGAAGCTGGATTTATGAAAAAAGTTAAATGGTTTTCTAGCTTAAATCGAAGCAGGATTGATGATTTTCATTCATGTATTTCAACATGCATCCAGCGTCTACTTCAGATTTTAAAATATCTTCTATTTCTCGCTCGTTATTTTCGTCAGTCCAGCTCCTATTTCAGATATAAAGATACCCTCATCCAGCTTCCATTACTTATGCGCTTTTTTCATCAAACCAGCTTCTATTTCAGATCTAGAAAAACGTTCATCGAGCTTTTATTTCTCATGCGTTATTTTCGTCAATCCAGCTTCTATTTCACCTGTAAAAGAACCTTCATCCATATTTCGTTTCTCTTGCATTTTTTTTTATCAATCCAACCTCCATTTCACCTGTAAAAACTTTCATCCAGCTTCCATTTCTCAAACACTGGACAGGTTTTCTGTAGATCAGTTGTCGTAAGCCGAATTTTCTGGGGACCACTAGTCTTGTCGTTAGACGAGTTGTCTGTAGACCAGCTGTCGTTACACCTTTGTTAACAGACAACCTTGAACCAATAGGAAACCATGGATACACAGTCTACACAGAGCTGTGCGTCTGAGCAAAAGTGACGCCATCACGCCAGTAAGAAAAAACCTCCATGTATTTGGCGCTGACTGTAAATTTAGTGTAAAATAAAAAAACTTTTATTCTCTAATTTTGTAATCTTTAGGGAAAGCTCCGCGGGCCAGGGAAAAATCGTCGGCGGGCCAGAAATGGCCCGCGGGCCAGCTCTTTGACACCCCTGGCCTAAATCCTAAGAATGTACACTCCTCCCCACCCCAATATTTCGCCAACTTAACACACTCAACCCTAAAAAGCCATGTAATTCACAGCCTGCAGTTCTAAATTTATCAAAATTGTTGCCATATATCAACCAATGATACTCATAATTTGCACAAACTTAAGATTGCACCCTCTCACCCACCCAATATTTCACCAACTTAACATACTCAAACCTAAACAGCCGTGCAATGCACAGTCTGCAAACCTAACTTTGCCAAAATTATTGACATATTGCAAACTCTGAACATCTTTGTTTCCACAAATTGAAGAGTGTGCTCCTCTCTACACCTCACACTTCGCATCTTACATCGTTCCCCATGCAATCCCTGCATTTCATGCTTAGTACTTCGTTCGCCTTGCAATATCTACATTTCATACTTAGCAAATTTACAAGTTTGACTTTGCACATTGGTAATAGCTCGTGCATTACTTTGAAATAATTCGAAAAGTACAAGTCCTATTCGCTCGCACAACTATCATACTTATCATTTTGACTGTGTCAATGATCATTACTGCTACTTTGCAGCTATGAAGTTCAAGTCTTTGACTTATGTATATTACATTCTTCACAGTTTCATGTATCCTTGTTACCTTAATTTAGAAAAAATTGGTCAAAGTATATATCTGTAACTTAGAAATTTTAAAAGTTCTCGTGTGTGTGTAAAATATTGACTGTGTATTCCCTTGTAGTGGCAAAGTTGCCTGTGTGTGCTAGATGCTCTTAGGTGTATGAGAAATGCTGCATGTGTTCGATATTTGGTCATGTCTGGGCAGGAAAAGTTGCTCGGGCACCATCTTGGGAGCAGAACTTTGTTCATTTTATTTGTGATCTTAAGCTATTGATAAATGCTGCAAATGCGCCACTTAGAGATTTGAAGATTGTATGTTTCCATGTCTTTTGGATTCGTGTGTGTGTGAAAGTCTGAAGATGCGACACCTTGTGAATTGAAATATGCATACATGGGATATTTGGACATAGCCTTTCGAGAAAGGATGATTGTGTGTGCGTGTGTTTGTATATGTGTGTGTGTGTGATGTAGAAAGGGACCATGCTGCAAACAGCTGATAGTGCTGCTGTTCGATTTTTGAGTTTCTGTGTATATGAAAGTTAGAACTGGTACCATATTGGCGTGGAAGGTTGAGGATTTCGTCAGTTTTTGAGTTCGTTGGTTTAAGAAAGTTAGAAATGGTCCCATCTTGGGATTGGAAGGTTGAAGTAATCGTCGGTTTTTGAGTTCGTTGGTATAAGAAAGTTAGAAATGGTCCCATCTTGGGAGTGGAAGGTTGAAGTATTCGTCGGTTTTTGAGTTCGTTGGTACAAGAAAGTTAGAAATGGACCTATCTTGGGATTGGAAGGTTGGAGTATTCGTCAGTTTTTGAGTTCGTGTGTGCAAGAAAGTTAGAAATGGCATCATCTTGGGCGTGGAAGGTTGAAGTATTCGTCGGATTTTAAGTTTGTGTGCGCAAGGGAGAAAGAAATGATACCATCTTGCGAAAGGAAGGTTGTAGGAATCGTCGGATTTTAAGTTTGTGTGTGCAAGGGAGAAAGAAATGTTCCCATCTTGGGAAAGGAAGGTTGCACGAATCGCTGGATTTTAAGTTTGTGTGTGCAAGGAAGTAAGAAATGTTGCTACAGATTGTGTGTTTCTAAGTTGTACAAGTCTAAAATATAAGGAATTATGTCCAACTGTGGAATGGGGGAGTGATTCGTTTGTATGTTTCTAAGTTGTACAAGGCTAAAATATAAAGAAATTGGATGGTCAAGTTGAAAAGACGGTGTGTTTCTAAGTTCTACAAGTCTAAAATAAGCGGGATTATTTCCAAATAGAGAATGGAAGGTTGAGTATTTTGTGTGTTTCTAAGGTATACATGCCTAAAATATGCGGAATTGGAATGGACGGCTGAGTAATTTGTATGTTTCTAAGGTATCCAAGCCTAAAATATGCGGAATTGGAATGGTCGGGTGAGTAATTTGTGTGTTTCTAACGTATACAAGGCTAAAATATAAGGAATTGGAAAGGAAAGGATGTTCAGTTTGTGTGTTAAATTGCTATATGCACTAACAATATTATAGCATGGGTGCTGGATAATAAGATTCTCGCTCACCATCATCAAAGAAGGCTATTGACCATAAAAGAAGTCATAAAGGCATTAAGGCGTCCGCTGGACATCAAAGCCCTACATTGGTGTCGACGACAGGTCATAAAAGAAGTCATTAAAGGCGGCCGTTGGACATCAAAGGACTACCTTGGAGGCTCACGTAGGTCATTAAAAAGTCATTAGTATGATCATAAAAGGAAACCGTTGGACATCAAAGAAGCCATTAAAGAAGACCGTTGATCATAAAAGAAGTCATTAAAGGCGGCCGTTGGACATCAAAGGAATTCATTAGAGGCGCACGCAGGTCATTAAAAAGTCATTAGTAAGATCATAAAAGGAAACCGTTGGACATCAAAGAAGCCATTAAAGAATGCCGTTGGCCATAAAAGAAGTCATTAAAGATTTAGATCAAAGGAAACCGTTGGACTTTATAGATCAAAGGAGATATTTATGGCCTGGGGCTATAAACACCTGTGTAGGGTAAATGTTCGCTGATTGGTTAGAGCTTTCAGATGCTGCTCGTTTGATTGACAGCACGTTGGGGCACTGCTTAGCGCTGATTGGTTACAGCTTTCCGAGGCTGCTCGTTTGATTGACAGGTCGTTGGGTCGCTGCTCGTTTGATTGACAGGCCGCTGTGTCGCTGCTTAGCGCTGATTGGTCGGCGGATTATAGCGGCTGGCTGGCGGGCGAGCGGGCGAATTAGCCTACTAGCCCATAGCCCAGCGGATTAGCACAATAGCCCGGCTGTAGCGCGGTGGGCGGATTAGCACACTAGCCCATAGCCCATAGCCCAGCGGCTTAGCACAGTAGCCCATAGCCCATAGCCCATAGCCCAGCGGCTTAGCACACTAGCCCATAGCCCATAGCCCATAGCCCGACGGCTTAGCACAATAGCGCATAGCCCATAGCCCGACGGCTTAGCACAATAGCCCATAGCCCATAGCCCATAGCCCAGCGGATTAGCACAATAGCCCATAGCCCATAGCCCAGCGGATTAGCACAATAGCCCGGCTGTAGCGCGGCGGGCGGATTAGCGCGGCGGGCGGGTGGCTTAGCCTACTAGCCCATAGCCCATAGCCCAGCGGATTAGCCTACTAGCCCATAGCCCAGCGGCTTAGCACAATAGCTCATAGCCCATAGCCCATAGCCCAGCGGATTAGCATAATAGCCCATAGCCCATAGCCCAGCGGCTTAGCATAATAGCCCATAGCCCGGCAGGTTACGTAATAGCCTAGCAGGCCAAGGGGGCGTAGCCTAATAGCCCGGCAGCCAAAGGGGGCGGGGCCTACTAGCCTAGCAGCCAAGGGGCGGGGCCTGGGATTAACGATAATCCCTCCATTGTTCTTAAACGGTACTTCCTTCACTACTCTTGTAATTATTTCTCTGGAATTTAGAAGCGACAGAAAATAATTTGTGTCAGGGCTTTTTTAACGTGCAGCTGTAAGCTTATACAAAATGTGCACTTCTAAATGGATTTGTGCAGCTGTAGAAGCACTTCTGTCACAAGTTCTGTGCAGTTAAAACTTGCAAAAAAGGTCATTTTCATGCGATTGAAAGTAATTTACCATGGAGGATGGGAAGGGAAAGAAGGAGTTGTGCAGTTCTAAAAATTCCTTTAAAACAGCCCTTTTTGTGTGGTTACGACACTAACAAAATTTAATGCTGTTCCGCTTTCTATGCTTTAGCAACTGGATCGAATTCTTTGAGTATAACATCAGGACGAAATCCTGCAACAGAAGGTGACACCGTCGAACTGACTTGCCCCTTTACGTCCACCTCTCAACCGGCGGCTTACAGACCGGGCTACGTGTACTCCTGGTACCTGTCGAGGTTTTCCTACACATTCCAGGTCCTGTCCAACGGATCCCTGCAACTTCCAAGTGGTGATATTATCAGTGGTTATAGTAGCAAGAACGGCGCAGGGAAGCTAACGATTTCTTCAGTGCAGTATCTCGACGGCGCCCAGAATATCTATTGCTATGTTAAAGAAATTGGATCAACGTTGACCGCTTTTGCTTCATTCTACTTAAATGTTCAGTGTAAGTAAACTTGAAACGATTTGTAATCATCACTTCCCATTATGTCTGAATCCTAACTATTATTAAGCAGTCACTTCGAACGAAATTTCTGAATTTTAGCTATTATACACCGTGGTTAAAAAAGTAAGCCAAATTGTCTTGCATATAAATTATCTCTCTAATACTTGATGACATATCCCGCTAAACTTTTCAAAATATTTAGAGAATTGGACCAAGAATACGATTTCAAAATTTCATGAGAAAAAGTATTAGAGATATAATTATGCACAACAATTTGGCCTACTTTTTTGAACCACGGTGCATAATTATGGCAGTTATTTGACTTTTTGTCTTATATAGGATCTATAATTATTAGGCCTATGGTTATGACAATATTATTTCTAAATCTTAACTCTTATATGGTGTCGTTGGGATCATGGACCTGCCTAATGGCAGAACACTACAGAAAAAGAAGAACTCTAATATAACAATTATTTACATTTTCAAGTCTTTACTTGTAACCATTATTCGCACATATTACAATGTTTAATTTACAGTAAACATGCAATGGTAAAGATATGCTCTGGTGGATATACACAAACTTTGTTTATTTTGATAGGCTCCATATGCTGCTAAATGAAAACTTTTACACTTACATGTACATAAAGAAAATCTGCCGGCAAAATGTTTTCATGCATGACAAGATAATTACTCGCCTGCAATAATAGTTTTCATTACCGCAGCACTAAAGTTTCATGTAGCCTATGCACGCGTCACTGGTTCATTTGAGAAATCACTTTGCACTCCGTGATAGAGCATGTGTGCAAATTGCTCAGAATATGTTCAGTGCTCAAGAATCAGAAACAAAAACAGTCTGCAAAGAGTGAAGCACGGTCTGGCATTTATGTGAGAATATTTCTTAAATTAATAATAATTATAGGCCTACGCAATCGTTTGTCACAATCCTATTTTGGGACATCAGACAATGATTAGCTTGAAAACCATTCTCTTTAATAGTGGATTTGTGCTATCAGATGGGAAGGACCTATGGGGAGTTTCTCGAAGTGGCGCTATGCAAATCACGCTATTAAATAATTATTAAATATGAATTAATGTAAACTATCATGATTGCGACTGCGATTACGATTAGTTGCAACACGAAATAGCGAATAACTTCTGGACTGTATGGGAGCGCTACTGAATCTGTGAGCGGCGCTTTATAAAATGTTCAATTGCAATTACAATAATTGTTTTCAGACAAGCCGGTTGTAACGTCAACAACACCACCCACTGGAAAGTTCAATGCACTCGTAGGGGAAAGAGTTAATCTGTACATCTATCAGAGGTCGTATCCCGGTCTACTATCAATAGGGAACAACTGGACTTTCGTCAACTCACAGGGGGCTATCCTGGACGTACCAGAAGGGTCGATTGTCGGCGCCACTTCGAATCCCTCTCTATCGTTCACACTCCCACCGAGCGGATACTACGGCAAATACTCTTATAACCTGACCAATGCCATTGGCACTACTATGGTTACCTTTGACGTTCTACCTCCAGGTAGGTTAACATGATCGAATTAGGACCCACTCTACAGTTCATTCAAAGTAATTTCTTTCAGTAGATATATAACATAACATAACATAACATAGGTTTTTATTGCTCCCAAGAAAAAGCATAACATGATAGAATTTCAGATCACGAGGGGTGTTCAGTACCTTGCTCTTAAGTGCTGTAATTTGCCGAGCAAATTTCTGTCAAGGGTAACGGCCTCTGTTGTCATAGACACTGGTCAAATCGGATTCATCATCATCAGGAGGGGTGATAGCCTATACTCTATTTTCGTGACACCGGTGTCGCGTGACAGAGTCTCCCCTAACTTTATTTCGAAACGGATCCTCACGGTGGATCCGTTCCAGAATAAATTCGCTCCCGGAAACATGGGCGGAGACCTGGGCGGAGACCTGGGCGGAGACCTGGGCGGAGACCTGGGCGGAGACTTGGGGGGACGGAAAGACGCGAGATTTTTTGACGGACGAATGGCTGAGTGTCGCCGAAAAATTTCCATCTTTTGCCGGCCAAAATTTCTGACGACCTTTTTTTTAGTCATCCGGCGAAATCTCGACGAAATTTTCTATTTTCGCCGCCAAAGAAGTTGATGACTTTTTAAACGATTGGGGGGGGGGGGGGGGCGGCAAATGCATGGGTCGTCCTTCAACACCTCCATTGGAGGGACCGTTCCACCTGTCCCCCCGTGGGTCTCCGCCCATGTCCGGAAAGTTTTTTCTGAAATACAGTCTGCGGGGGAGAGAATATTTCCTTCGTCAACGAAAATAATAAGGTCTTTCCCTTGTTCATTGTGAAATTGTTTACCGTCGCATAAAATTTATGGATGAGCATAGAGCAGAATTTTTTTTCCAATACAGAGTTTGAACCAGAGGGAGACTCTGTTTCGATGGGAGTCTTTGTATCAGGGGTACACATTATATCGTGACACCGGCACTGACAGAGCGCGAGCTGTGGTGGAGTTAGATGTGCGAGTAGCTTGTAGCCTATCTTTTATTGCAATAGCGGGATCACTCCCTTCGGGTGGCCTATTGCTCCCTACATTTCATAGTAATAATCGTACACTGAGCTATACCATCGCAATTGTAAACTGTAATTAATCACTCTGTATACTATTATGACTGTATAATAATATTGTCTCTGTTGTACTTTTTGTTGAGATCAATAAACAAGTTGAAGTTCAAGTTGAAGTATATTTGTGCACAGGTAAACCAGACCCACCGGGTGCGTTTCAACTCGCCTACGCATCTCATATGAGCGTCGGGATGCAATGGAATTGTATGTGGTCAAACTTCAACAGTCGTAACTTCTACGTCTACACTCTACTGAGAGAACCAAAGAACAACATAATAATTGGAAATCAATCGACCTTGCTGAATGGCTTCTGCTACAATTCAACATCTGTTATTTACTTTGGCACGAAAATACAACCGGATACGTCCTACGAAGCGAGCGTATTCTCCGTTAACGATAATGGTTCGAGCGTCACCACCACAATCACCGTACGATCCGCGAAAGTTTTTCGATTCATCGTTTCATCCGATACTATTCAAATAATCGGAACTACGGTAGTTATTAATTATCGTGTCGAAAGCGGAAACATCACGCGTTTCACAGTGAATTGTTACTATGAATTTACAACAGCACAAGTTAGCACTGGGTACTTTTACGTTAACAGCAATAACATGGGGCAAGTGAATTTCTCCATTGCGAGTTTACCGAACGGCACAGAGTACGTTTTGGATTTTACTCTGTACGTCGGCAACGTGTATACTTCACTAGCGGGATATGTGAAAGGCGTGAGAGTTTCGACAGTGATGGGAAACACTACTCCAACTGGTTAGTCAACAGAAGCTCATGCTGTCTAGCCTATTTGCTATTTAATTCTATCATCTGAACCTGCACAGTACTTTTTTCCTGTCTAGTGACTCTAGTCTAAATTCTCTTCTGTTTAGTTCACAACATGTCTATTATGTAGTTGTATAATATGTTTATTGAATTGCATATTTCTATTTGTCTTGATTGTGCTTACATTAATTATTCTGTTCTTGTCCATTGTTCCCGCAGTGCGTATGCAGGCGGTTCGATAAAGTATATACTTACTTACTTACTTATCTTCTGATTGATATTTTTATAATTTTTTAATTTCTCGCATTTGCTAAAGCGGCCCTTCCCGCTCTCTGCTCAGAGGTGCTCCCGACTAAAACGCGGACACTGCATCGATTTCACGCTGAAGCGCACAAGCAATCGCAAATGAAGGACTTGTTCAAGGTCCCTACGCAACGGCTTGAGGTGGATTCAAACCTGGAACCTCTGGCTCCAAGGCACCGAACCCACCACAACACCACCGCGTCCTACTTGATATGTATAAATGAATGCGTGTGTATGACATTGCAAATTTTGTAGCTTTATGTGCACATGCATAATTGTATATGCTAGCGCTTATGAAAGGCTCCTGCTGAGCGAAGCGCTTTATTAATGGTCATAAACAATGCAATACAACGTAGGCATATATACGTAGGCCTATAATTATAATATCTGGATGTATATGCGTAAGCGTATGTATGCATGTGTGTACGTATGCATTATGTATGAATGCACATGTTTATGAATGTACAAATATATGCATATAAGCATGCGTGGATGTATGTACCTATGAATGCGTGCATGTATGTGAGTATGTAGGCCCTATGTGCTTTGCAATCGTTTAACCCATCGGTTCCCAACCCGTGGCCCGCGGGCCAAAAGTGGCCCGCCTGGCCTACAAAAATTGCCCGCAGCATCTCATTGAATTAAGAAAAATATATGTAAAAATTGACAATTTGGACATGAAAGAATATATAATTCTTTTCTATTACATATTATTTTATTTGGTTGTTAATAAATCGCATCAAACATTCTATTTTGATTCAATTATAACAATTTTATACGCCTTTAGTTAATTAAATTTTAGCCTTGTGGCCCCCTAATGTCCTTCAACTAAGAAAAGTGGCCCTCGCGCCCTCCAACTTAGAAAAAGCGGCCCGACAGTCAAAGAAGGTTGGGAACCACTGGTTTAACCCAATGATCAGAGCCTCCTCTAACTGATCCAATGTAAAAACAATGCAAACCTTTTCATGAATCAGAAATGATGTTCACATTTCTACTCATGGTAATAGCAAGACTTTTAAACTAGTGGTCGTCGGATTTGAATTCATTACATTATACACAGAATGAACGGTAAGCAATGACTTCAGGCATATTCATGGGCGCCCGCACATATATGGGCAAGAGGGGAGCACTTGCCTCCCCTGGAAACTTGTCACCAATTTTTCTAACTACCGCCTTTGGGTTTTAACAAATTTCTTTGCATTAAAAGAACCTACTTCTTATCAAAAATGTTTTGTTTTTACTTTTTGACATATTTCTTCGCAATAAGGAAACTATTCATGTTAAAAATGCTGTACACAATGAAATTTAAAAATTTGCATTGAGAAACCTTCTTGAAAATACACGTGTTCTTAGTTTCCAGCTTTGGATTTTTCAAGCTCGTGCAACTAAAAAAGTTAACTGTGACAATCGTAAAAGTTTTGCCCCCTCCTGCAAAAATTTCTGCGGGCGCCCATGGGCATATTAATGAAATTTGTAAATATAATGGAAAGCCAAAGTTCACATGTACTATTTATCACTCTATCCGTAGTTAGATCTAATTAGGGGTGTTATCTTCAGCCCTTCGCTCCTTGAAGTCTTTCTTATTTTCTTGGGTCTGTCACGCTTTTGTTCTGTTTGAAATATTTTGATGAAATCTGGCCATCATGTGTAGGCCTATATATGAATTGTCTATAAGCCTGTAGAAATTTCATTTCGAAATTCTTACTTTTGGCCAAGATATTGGCAAAAACCTAGGGGGGTCTTTTTTGGCGAACCCTGTATATAAATATAATTATTTTATCTGGATGTATATGCGTGAATAGCTATAGTAGCCTAGTACTGTAAGAGGAGCGTTATAAATTCTCAAATACAATGTAATACATTACAATTTATGATTCTGTATGTAGAAAAAGTCGATGAATTAGACTCAATGCATGAATAATTTCAGACGCTTCCCTACCGAACTTGGTTCCGGCGGTCACTGCCTTAGCCATCGTGTTGGGCATCGCTATATTAGCAATAGCTGCAATGCTGATTGCATTTTTCGTTTGGAAGAAGCGCCATTACAGACCTACATCCAACCAGCATGAGGTAACAGGATTTGCAGATTTTACATTCGTTTGCTATGCACCTGTAGTGCATGGTTTGCATATGCAATTATATAGCGCCTCCTTGAGACATCTGCTCAGGAGGGTTAAAGTTTGGTCTTGGTAGAATAGAATGGAGTATATGCAAGCAAGTAAGTAAGTATGTATGTACTTTATTGAGCCGCCTGCAAACGCACTGCGGGAACAATGGACAAGAACAGAATGATTATAGCGTGCACAATCACATGGTTTCTTTACATTTACGCTGACGAGTCTAATTCGACTGTAGGCTATACTTCAAGAACTCCGTCTTTGGGGACAACACTTCTATTAGTTTGACAATGGTTAATTCTATGGTGTTATTATTAGCGCATGAAACGTCGCTTAATAGCCTATGCATAATGTATAGTCAATATACACCAGCTGCTGCACTGTGGTTAAAGTCGGTTTACCTGT